>CM031952.1:14712268-14969768 GCA_018749465.1 Paracanthobrama guichenoti | reverse complement strand
TTCATCACGGCTCCTGTTAGTGGGTGGGATATATTAGGCAGCAAGTGAACATTTTGTCCTCAAAGTTGATGTGTTAGAAGCAGGAAAAATGGGCAAGCGTAAGGATTTGAGCGAGTTTGACAAGGGCCAAATTGTGACGGCTAGACGACTGGGTCAGAGCATCTCCAAAACTGCAGCTCTTGTGGGGTGTTCCCGGTCTGCAGTGGTCAGGATCTATCAAAAGTGCTCCAAGGAAGGAACAGTGGTGAACCGGCCACAGGGTCATGGGCGGCCAAGGCTCATTGATGCACGTGGGGAGCGAAGACTGGCCCGTGTGGTCCGATCAAACAGACGAGCTACTGGAGCTCAGATTGCAGAACTGAACCACGGAGTAAAGAAAGAAGGTGGCTTGGTCTTATAAATCAAACGTTTTTTTTTTTTTTTTCATGGATGTCTGGGTGCGTGTGCTTACTTGGGGAACACATGGCAGCACCAGGATGCACTATGGGAAGAAGGCAAGCCGGCGGAGGCAGTGTAATGCTTTGGGCAATGCTCTTCTGGGAAACCTTGGGTCCTGCCATCCATGTGGAGGTTACTTTGACAAGTACCGCCTACCTAACCATTGTTGCAGACCATGTACACACTTTCATGGAAACGGTATTCCCTGGTGGCTGTGGCTCTTCCAGCAGGATAATGTGTCCTGCCACAAAGCACAAATGGTTCAGGAATGGTGTGAGGAACACAATGATATTGAGGTGTTGACTTGGCCTCCAAATTCCCCAGATCTCAATCCAATCGAGCATCTGTGGGATGCGGTGAACAAACTAGTCCGATCCATGGAGGCCCGCAACTTACAGGACATAAAAGATCTGCTGCTAATATCTTGGTGCCGGACACCACAGCACCTTCAGGGGGCAGCTAAAGGGGGACACAGTACTAGGAAGGTGGTCATGATGTTATGGCTGATCGGTACAGCTATGCCTTAAGTAACCCGTGATGCTCAAAAATGCTGTCTAGGTAGGTAGGTTACTAGATTTTGTTGTATAATCACATCATAAAAACCCGACTGAACGCTTCCGTTTTCCGCGGTTTCTTTAAACGCGCGACGTCATCAACCGGCGTCGGATTGAACGAAGCGGCTCGTGGAGTTAGGCAGGAAACTTCAGGTTGCTGAATCATTTTGATTGCTGGTGAGTCGGATTTCAACTGGTCTGAAATGCATTTAATCAGAATAGTCTCACCAGCACTAGTTAGTTTTAATGTAGAGGGCCGTTTAGATTATATCAACCGGCTAGATTGCCAGCATGGACGAATGGCACCGGAGACATTTATATGTGCACAAAGTGATTCGATTTATAGACTCAAATATTAATGTTCATTTGATTCAGTGCGTGTTTTAACATATCTTTACCAAAATGACCACAGTAACAGCTATTGTTACTAAGACAATAATTGATGTCCTCCATACACTTTCATTTTTATATGCTCTTTTCTTTTTCAATTGCACTCAACTGGCTTTTTACGTCATGTGTGACTATTATATTTAGTTTATTTTTATTTACGTGCGTGATCGAACTATGCATTATTCATGTAGTTATTATTACATTGCCTTACAATGTTAAACATCTAAAAACTTTAGTAACAGTTATTGCTACTAATATAAAAGGCATAATAAAGTAATGTGTTTTCCTCCATACAGTGTTTTCAGAGTCATTGGTAGATGATGGTTTTACTGTAGTAACATTAACCTTTGTACTATGGTTACCATGGTATTTTTTTGTTGTTGTAAGAGTAGAGAACTGCATTGATGTTATATCACTAATCACCAGTGTTGGGTGTAACTAAGTACTAAGTAATTATTATTAATTACTATAATTTAATTTTTCCTTGAAAAGTAAAGGGATTACAGTTCTGATGTAACTGCGTTAAATACTGTATAGAGTATCAACATGTTTTTAATGTAACCTTCTCCGTTTAAATAAATTGGTCAGCTCAAGAATAATTCACTCAGTTTCATATTTATTTGTACTTAATATTGAAAGAATTAAGAGCAGTTTCATGTCTATCCTTGTGTTGTAACTTTTGCATTGAATTGCATTTTTATTTACCTTTTAAATTTCTAGATTTTATCAATAAATAATAAATGCATAGTAATTTAAACACATTCTTTCAGCTTAAATTCAAAATAACTCACAATTTCATGCATAACCTTTTTTAATTCAGCTAAAAATATCTTACATTGGGTGTCTTTGCTCACCTCTTGTGGAAAAAAAATAAAATAACAACATTTCATGACTTTTGACACTAGATGGCCTAATCGATAGGCCTTATTTTTGGTCAAGTTTGAGCATTTTTAGTTTTTTCTGTGTGTACTGAAGCATTCCTCGCATCCCATTTAATTTCTAAAGGGGTCATATTGACCCGTGAGGGAAACATTTGTTACTCTTTTAAATTTCAACCACAAAATGTTTTTTTAATTATCTTTTTTTGTGTGTGTATTCGTGGTTCAAGTGCGACAAAAGTCCTATGGTCTTGGACCACTCCGATAAACTCTGAAAAATTTGTTTCGGGTCAAAATGACCTCAGGGAAGGATGAGTGTAATCGAATTACACTGAATTTTTTTTTTTGAGTAACTTGCCCAACTCGGCTAATCCCTTTTGTATTTTTCAACAGGTATGATGACGGATTCCCTGTACGGGCCTGTCGCTCTGGGTATACTGGCAGGTGTGGGCTGTGGGCTCTGCCTCGGATGGCACCTCAGTGGCCGCTTTGGCAGATCGTCCCGCAGCATGATGGCGGCTTTAGGAGTCAGCGCGGGAACTGGCAGCGAGGCCAGTGTGATGGGCGAGAGTGGAGAGTTCAAAATGATCCTGGTGGTCCGAACGGATCTGAAGATGGGCAAAGGTAAAGCGGCGGCTCAGTGCTCTCACGCCGCCGTGTCCGCCTACAAGCAGGTTCAGCGCAGAAACCCAGAGCTCCTGAAACAGTGGGAGTACTGCGGCCAGCCCAAAGTGGTGGTCAAGGCTCCAGACGAGGACTGTCTGCTGGAGCTGCTGACCCACGCCAAAGAGGTCGGACTTCCGGTCAGCTTAATCCAAGATGCTGGAAGAACCCAAATTGCACCAGGGTCTCGGACGGTTCTTGGCGTGGGACCTGGACCAGCTGATCTTGTTGATCGAGTGACAGGACACTTGAAACTATACTGAATAACACTATTAAAATAAGATGGGACAGGTCTGACCAGTTCTTAAACATTATTTTTTTTATACGATCACGAGTGGAGAACCTAATGACACATTGATTTATAGGTTTAACCATTTATTTTAAGTAAACAGTTCACCCGTTCCATCATTGAACATATGAGTACATTTGTTTTGTCATAAGTTTATATACAGGAAATTAGTTATTGGGAATCATTTATCATATTAATCACCCCCCTCATACCCACAAAGGACTTTTTGTTTGTTAAACTTTGCAAAAATGACCTATTCCTTTTTCAATTGCACATTGCTAAAATGATCTGCAAGCATTTAGCCTCAAAACACTGGATTTATGTCAAACTGGCTGCTTATTAAATCAGACACAAGTATTAACATTTTTATTTACATGTGTGATCGAGCCATCGAGTTCCCACCATAAAGCTGCATTTCTATTATGCGCGTCTGAATCAAACTGTCCAGTGAGTATGAAGGGGAGGAATTACAAAAAGAATACATGGCACATGAAACTGTGGTTAGACCAGATATTTCTTGATAAACAAGAAGCCTTTATTTATAATGGTAATCTGGAGGGGAAGGGGAAATCTCGTTCTCTTTGTGCACAATCAGATCTCTACAATATGTGTGTATGTATGATTAATCTCAACTCAGTGAGAACCAAGTACAGGACACACAGAGTTAGTTTAAATCTTTCTTAAACCAAATTACCCATTTGTGATTTCTCTTCTTTACAAATAAAGGGTAAACTGACTTTTGGAGTAACTGGCAGGATAAACTGGCTTTCTAGTCTCACGTCGGTGCCGTACAGTGACCTAAACATCACAACAATAGCATACACGCACGCACACACACACACACACACACGCTGCAGCACAAGAGAGGTAAGGTTAGTAAAATACACACAGGTGTGGAGAGCCGCATATATATATTTATATATATTTTAATCATTATCCCTCCTCAAATGAATGGTCCCACACAATGAGCACGTGTTACTGCACAACAAAAGTTTGTTTTTCATATGGAAAACAAAAAGGTACTGGAGAACCTGCATAGGTCAGGGAAAAGGTTTACAGTTGCTGTATGAACGTGTCTTTACGCATTTAAAACAACCTTTTTTATAGATATATCGAGAGCTACACACCCGCACTGAATTACTGGTGTTGAGTAGTGTTTGTTTGTGGAGGCGGTAGTCGCACATTTTCCTCGATTTTATTTTCTTTCCTGGAATATACAATAGTTAAATGCAGACAGACTGAACAAGCTGCTCACACACATCAAAATGATACATTAGTTGTTTTTCTCTGACTACGGAGTGCAAATCAGATTTTTCCGTCTTATTTTAATTAAACTGACTTGCTTCTCCCACAAGTCTCCTCATTGTAGACACCATTCCCCTTTAAATTGACAGATAAAATTGACAGGAAATTAAATCTAGTAGATATTTGGAATGTGAAAAAAAATAATTCTCGATGAAATCTTTGACAATATAGAAATAAAGTCCTTCATGATGGTATAAAGAAAACACAAAAAAAAAAAAAAAAACCGATCATTTAAAAAAAGGTAAAGTAAAAGAATAACATTTGCTCGAATCCCCCGTTGTGAGCACAAAGTAATAGAGTCGGACTGGTGGAGGACTGAGGGAGAGAGATCCATGGGGATGCTGGACCGAACCGAGCGGCAGCAGGAAGAGGGGCTAGCGGGAAATGGGGAGGTCCTTACATGCCGTAACCGAAACCTGGCTGGGCCTGAGGAGCCTGGGGGTAGCCAGGCGCTGCTGTGTACCCGTAGCCGTAAGGCTGCTGCGGGGGGACGGCCACGCTGGGCCCTGCTGTCAGCATGAGCTGAGGTGTGCCTGTGGAATGGGAGACAGTGAGAAAATGCATTTAAAAAAATAAAAATAAAAATAAAAATATAGAAAGTCAGTTTCCACTGCTTTACCATAAACAATGGGTTGAGTCTCCGTCGCCTGCTCCTCCTCTTTCCTTAAGGACTCGGAGGTCTCCAGCTTGTCCACCTAAGAACACGACAGAAATAAACGTTCAGTCTGTGCGTGTTCATTTCTGTTGAGGACTAGGAATAACTCTTAAAAACGTATGGTCCCACTTTAACTACTCTGTACTAACATTTCAATTACTCATTTGATACAATTCACTTGTGTACATACAAGTTTTAACATCGTACTTATTTTTTATTAATTTCTGTAATCTATAATTACACTGTAATCTATAATTACACCTCCCATACAACCAAACCCGTCCCTCACCTTACCCATATTCCAACTCAAAACAGAAGAAGTGTTTTTGCAATGCAATATGAACCTAATAAGTACATAGTAGTTAAGGACACTATATAAAGCGGGATTAATTTAAAATCACTCAAAAATAATGCAAATACAAATATAGTTATACTAATAATTATACCTATAGTAACAGTAGTATAATTATTAAGTGTGTATAAATATTTTCAAAATGACAAACAGACTTAAAATGGATTATTTAATTCACGCTTAAAACTCAAATTTATTCACATTTTTATTTTTAATATAGTGGCGGCGTTTTCATTTTATGCCATACTAATAATTATTTAATTAGAATATAAAGTATGTAGATGTTAATAAATTACATTTCAAAGTGACAAATAGATGCTTAATTTTTTAATTTGTTAGTCAAACGTATTAATTTTTAAATAATATACTGATAATTGATGTGTTCATTTAAGTTATACTAATAATTATTAAACTAATATAAAATATGTAAATGTTAATAAATCACATTTCAAAAGGCACAAATAGATATTTAAACATTTTTAATTTGTAAGTTTTTTTGATCCATTTGAAAAACTGTTTTTATATCATACTAATAATTAGAATTACACTAATATAATTTACTGGATGTAAATGTTAATAAAATCACTTTTGTTTAATATGTTAGTCAAATTTATAACATTTTAGTTGAGTGACACCACACATATGTCCTGCACACATTTACACCCCATTTTAGAGTAGGAGCCCGTCCTTACCTTGCTGAGGTATTCCCTCATCACCTGGATGAAGTAAGGCATGGCAAAGTCCATGATGTTGTGCCTCCACGCCGTCTCCAGCACCACATCAGGCCTGAGCAAGTCGTAGCAGGTAAAGAGGCAGGCGGCGAAACACTCCTTCTTATCCTCCTGAAGGAACCACTGCAGCAGCTCCTCGGCTAGCTCTGTGTCCTTCGACTCAGATGCATACTGCATGGCATCCTGGGTAGAAGAACATGCGTAGCTGTTATGAATCCGATTTACAAACAGCACGACCGAGATAACAACCCTGTCGTCCACCTCACCTTGTAGAGTTTGTCTTTCTTGCACAGCTCCACGCTCTGCTTCCATCTGTTGTTGCCTTTGAAGAGGTAAGCAGCGATTCTCCTGAACTCAATCAGCTCGTGCTTCTCCAGACGCTGGGCCAGCGAGATGTTGTCGGAGTTATCGTATGCATCTATAGATGTCCTGAGCGCCTGCGGACGGGATAGTTCAACAGCAGATGAGGTACTGCAATAAGCTATTATAACGGTTCAGTGTTTTTCAGAAAAATGCTTTAGGAGTTGTTTGTACCTGATAGTCTTCCTCTGAGATGAAGAGGTTGTTAAGTGCTTCGTTGACAGACTTGTTGTTGTGGTTTTGTACTGATCGCAGGTAAGGCTTGACGAGAGGAAGCTGCTTAACCTGAAGAAATGAAAAACTCTTGTTTTACCTGACCGTAAAAAGACACTGAAGCTGAAAAAGTTCACCACGTGGAAAAGGGGGTTGCTTGCTTTACCTTGTTGAAGAAGTTGACGGCTCGTGAGTGATCCAGTCTTGGGGAAAGTACTATGAGCAGGTCGTTCAGTAACAAGGGCTTGAACTCCAGGTAAAACTGGATTGCTTTGTAGTATAGTTCAACGTTGGCCACCTAAACAAGACAAGAAACATGGTCACTTATTTAATTCATTTCCTGCTGTTATTTTAGTATTATTTAGCTTTTATTTTAACTTTACATTTTTAGTCATTATGTGTGTTTGTCTTTTTTTTTTTTTAGCTTTAATTATTTATAATTTATATTTATATATATATTATATATATATATATATATATATATATATATATATATATATATATATATATATATATATATATATATATATATATATATATATATATATATATATATATATATATATATATATATATATATATATATATATATATATATATATATATATATTTATTTATATATATTGTATTATATTGTTTTTAGTACTTCAAAAGTATAATTTAATTTTACTTAAATTAATTTAATTTTACAAATTAGCGCTAAGAAACATTTCTAATTTCTAATTAGGTTTAATGCATATTCATTCTTTTTTTATTAATGCATTCACAATTGATGTCTTCATTTTATTTAAATGTTATACTAATAATTAGAATAATTTTATAAAAATTACACTCCTACACAAATATTATTTACTATATGTAAATGTCAATAAATCACATTTCAAATTGACAAAAGATGTAAAATTGCTTATTTACTTTTTTTAAATGTTACTACTTTTTTGTTGATATATTGGTAAATTATGTCTTAATTTAATTTGTCAGTTATAATTAATTATATACAGTACAAATTACTTTCAGATTGACAAATAAATAGTTATTTACTTAATATGTTTATATTTAACTTTAATTCAGTTAACAAAACAAATTGAATGGCTTTATCTATACATGAACATCTGAACATGAACAACTATACATCTGAAGTGTATTTATCTATACATGAAAGCAGCTGAACTTTACCTTGGTGATGATGTCCTTGAATTGTCCCTCTTTCCAGGCATCTGTGGGATGGCTCATCATGGTGATGATGGCGTTGTCAAACTCTTCATACTTGTCGTAGAGGAAGACAAGCTCCGCCCACAGGTGAGCCTGCTCTGCGGCCCTCAGGACCTGAAAGAGAAAGATGTCAAGAAGTGAAGGAGACAGACTTTGTAACATCTGTGCATTGCAGATGATGACACCAAGATCATCCCTTTAGAGGATATCAGATTACGTGCTGAATTAAATTATAGCTGGAGGGGGATAATGGGAGAAGAAAATCAATGAACTCCTGCTGTTTAACAGAACTGAGTGAGGCACACTTAAAACAAAAAAAGAGGAGTGTTACAAACCAACATCTGCAATAACAAATCATCTTTAGTACTGCTGTGTACCTTGGGGATGTTGACTCTGGACCAGAAGAGTTCCAGGTGCTCCCTCATCTTCTGAGGTTTGAATTTAGAGTAGAGGATGGCCAGCTCTGTGAACATGCCCATGTGAGCGCGCTCCAACCCCAGCGCCGCCTCCAGCATGGTGATCAGCTCCTCGAAGTAGCCACGGTCCTACAGAGAGCATTTTAAAACAATATCATTCACTTTGATCAGTTCTGTTAGTTACGGAATACTTTTTTTTTTTTGTAGGATCAAAACATGCCTGGTAATAGTTGATGAGCTCTTCTAGTTCATCGGCATGGACCACGATGTGAAGGCCACACATCTGAGCCAATCTGAACTCCTTCCCGTCCACACAAGCAAAGCACACCTCCTTCCAAGTGCGAGTGCTGTTAGCCTTACGGGCACCGTCTACCGCGGCCTGATACTCGCCCAAGTGGACCAGCGTAGAAGCCAAGCGGCCGAAATTGGAGACGTTATTGTACAGAAGTTTGGCCGCCTCGTACATCTTTTCATCGTAGCAGCGATCTCCAACCTGTGAGCGATAATAAAGCAAGTGATCTTTAAATGCGATACTTTATTTGTCTTAGCTAAAAATATAGACATGCTCTGTCAATCATCTCTCTTAATAGCCAGTGTTGTTATCGTAAAATAAAATTAAAACTATTAAACATTTTGAAAAACTTAAATTAGAAATGCTACCCAGGCAACTAGCTGTTTATGTACTAAAATGACTAAAACTAAAATAAATTAAAGCCAAATAAAAATATTTATAAAACTAATAAAAAGACAAAATGTGCACTAATATGATTATTAATAAATAATATAATAGTATATAAATAACACTATTTTACACAGTGTCCTTGTTACATGTACTTAGAAATAAATTATGCATAATTACATGCAATTAACCGTCAATCATACCCTAACCCTATAGTAAGTACATTAGTTAATTAATATTACTCAGTACTATATAAAATTACACTGTAACAATGACACAAAAATAATACTAATATATGTAATAACCCCTAAAATTCATAAAAAGCAATTGTGCATTACCTGCTGGATGTGTGCATTATTTGGTCCATTTATAAACTCCTCCAGTTCAGCGAGACGGTTGGTTTTGGCCAGTGCGAAGATCAGCTCTGTCTCCACGTACGACTCTCTGGCCTTCTTTCTGGCCATCTGCAAAAACTTCACCAGGTCCTCCCAGTTACCTTTGCCAGGAAAAACAGTTGTGAATATAGAATCAGTGGGAAAATGATTTATTATCTAGAAATAGAGCTGAAGAGGCCTTACCACTCTGGTCAGCAGCCTGAACAACTTCCATGTAAGCCGAGGGGTCATCAGCCTTGATGTAGGAGTCAATGGACTCTTTGACGAGACCCTTTTGCAGCTGAGCCTTAGCCAGCTGACTCCACACCGCAGGTTCATTACAGCGCTCTGCAAACTCATACGCCCGGTCCAGATTACTGATGTGCTCAATCAGAACCTGAGGAGGACAGGAAACATCAGCTCTTTACATATCTGCTATTCAATAAATCACATTAGCAAGTGAAGGACGAGGGCTGCTGAGAGATTTACTGAGTATGGCTCAACCATATACCTGCACCGCAGAGGTGTTGACATCAAACTTCCTAAAGATAGCAAAGGCCTCCTCGAACAGCTCGCTGCTGATGGCTATGTTAGCAATGTCTGGAGCGTCATAATTGTCCAGGCGGTTGATGTATTCCATGACGCGGGTGCGGTCCGCTTTGATGGCTGTTAGGATGAGCAGGTTCTGCAGGTTTCTAGGAACAGATGAGGATTATTTAAATGAGATCAGAATTAAATATTAATTTGCATTCAAAATTTGCACAAGACCGTTTGGGCAAGGAATTTAATGTCTGTAAAAGTCAGAAAATACACAAAACAAGCCCTGTTCCAGTTGTTTATATGTTGTAATATGTTTGGGCTTATGCACCTGTGTTCACTGAAGACCGAGTTGTCCAGGACGATCTTTTCCAGCAACTCAATGAGTTCATTGGGCAGGTCAGCAGTCATGAAGGCCTTCACTGTGACCGACACCTCCTCTGGGTCCTGAGTCTCTGACAGGGCTGTCTGCACCACCTAAAGACACAAATAACAACTCGAACCCCAGCACATTCCAAAAACATACAAGGTCAAAAGAGAACTTTCAGGCATGCATTGCTCATAATTTGAGTTAATGACAAGTGCAGAGTATAAACCACACATCTAAAACATTAGCTAGACTAAGTTTGTGGTGGGTAATGTGTTTTAAATGTTTTTGAAACTCTCTTAAGTTCACCAAGGTTGCATTTATTTGAGCAACAATACAGTAAAAACTAATATTCTGAAATATTATTACAAAAAAATAAAATAACTTTTGTATTTGAATATATTTTAAAATGTCAATTATTTCTGTGATGCAAAGCTGAATTTTCAGTCTTCAGTGTCACATGATCCTTCAGAAATCATTCTAATATGATGAGGTGCTCAAGAAACATTTATCAAACAGTTGTGCTGCTTAATTTTTTTTTTTTTATATATGATGAAGAGAAAGTTTAAAAACGGCATTTAAAATATAGATTTTTCTATGTCTTTGTCAATATTGATCAATTTAATGTGCCCTTGCTAAATAAAAAAAGCATGCTTCTCAAAGTAAAGACAAATAGAAGGTAGCATAATTATGATTAGGGAATCCCAGAATGCATTGCAATAAGCTAAGTGGGGAAAAAAACAGATGGTAGAGTTGAATGGTGATTATTTTTTACAATGCATTCAATACAGCAAAGTTCTGATAACATTAATTTTAACTGTTTAAAATAGACTACTTCATCCACTATTAATGTGAATGTACGAGCCATGTTTATGTATTGTGAGAGATGAATGCCACATGTGTGTGTGTGTGTGTACCTGGTCAATAAGAGGCCTCCTAAAGGGGTTGGTCTCCAGAAGCACACTGGCCCAGAGCTCTGGGTCTCTGCGGCGCACCAAGTACCGCGACAAACTCTTGAACAGCGAGTTCTCGTTGCAGACCTGTGAAGAAAAGTGTAAAGATACAGATTTACTTCAGGTTGTTTGGTTGCACGGAACGTGGTATGAAGTGACTTATGGTCAAGCATTACTAACGTTTATGAGCTCCTGGTCGCACTGTCCTCTCTCATAGGCCACACAGGCCAGGTGAGGGTCTCTTTTCTCGCAGTATTTCCCCACCACACGGCTGTCGTAGTACGGGTTCTCTCGCAGGAAGCGTTCTGGGTTGTTGTTGCTGTCGATGTAGATCTTGGCCAGGGCATTGTGGGTAGCTGGCTCCTCACAGCCCTCGTGTATACGAGACTCCAGCCATGGCAACAACAGCTTCAGTCTGCAAAAGAAAGAAAAATTCTAAGCCATCACATAATATTTTTTTCTCCCCCAGACATCCACTTACAATGTTTACGTAATCCCCAACCCCCCTCGCAAAATGACTATAAACACCATATTGCAACTGCAAAACTTAATATGGAAACTCTTATGATGTACACAAACAAATGATTAAACATCACCAAAAATAAACAGAAGCATCCTGGAATAGTTCTGAATCCAAGATAGCATAACAACTTGCTCTCAATTGCTTTGTTTTGAGAAATTACGGTTCGATATTGTTCATACCTGTTTCTCTTCTCAACCTCTGCCACCAGCTCATCGGTGGAAAACTGGCCCCGCACAACCAGGATCAGGTTCTTGATGACGTCCTCGGAGCAGTCAACATCGAGGAGCCCTCCAATGACCACAGGCAGACGGCTTGGGTTCACCTACATGTACAAATGATCATTTAGCTTTTGTTCATTGCTTGACTACAGAGGCTATGACGAGTAACTAAAGGCTTTTCACCTTCTGCACGTAGATTTCGATGTACTTCTGCAGGCTGTTTCGGTACAGGTAGAGTACGAGGTCATGGACAAAGTCGAAGCGATCGCACACGATGATGAGAGGCAGCTGGTCAGTGAGTTTAGCTTCCTGTCAGTCAAACGATGGGGAAACGAGATAACATCAGATGTCAGACAGACAGAAGGCATGCGTTCAGTAATACAGTCAAATCGCGCAAATAAATTTAAAGTTTATGAGTGACTTTTTAATCAATATACTGAATAATTAATGCAATGTTTTGCATTAAATTTAATTCGAAGACTTAATTTTACATAACTTCAAAATGTATAAGGACGACAAAGCTTATGAAACAGATTTGATTGTATTTGTTAAAAATAAATAATATTGAAAATGACTGAAAATGATTAGTTCTACAAAAACTTATTATCATCATCATCATCATCTCAGGTTGATGTGGCAGCTTTGCTCCCCCTGCTGGCTATAACACACAGTTTCTTCTGCCACACAGTGCAGTTTACAACACCACATACAGGATTAATGAACTGGGATTGTACAAGTCACTCCACAGAAACATCACAATCGACCTCCACAACCTTCAAAACATGAAGCTTGTCTACAAACATTCACAGGGACCGAAGACTTGCAGTGAAGACTATTTTAAACTTAAGTCTCAAAATCATTCCACAAAACGTGGCTCTCCGGATCCACCCTCTGAAGCTGGCATGGCAGAGTCCAACTCTGAGGTCAAATTTATACGGTCTGACTCTGGTGGAATAGATTCTGAAAAAGACCCAAGGCTTCCATTTCTGCAGTACATGGTCACCACAAATCAACCACAGCCAAACACACATCAACACACTACCACAAAACCACAAGATCAATCTCAGCCCGGTCACTCGCTATGATCATCAGGGGAGGGCTCGAGTTCAGGCAGAGAAAGGGTTGTTCCCAGCAGTCGATGCTTTACGAAACCTCCCTGTATGTGCGTTGCACACACCAATCCCAGTATTAATCCTTCAACTGACCATTAGGAGGAAAAAAAAAAGGGATGACAAAAGAAAAGAACAGGGAATAAAGTAAAGGGAGTCTTATAGTACTTAGGATGAATTTACCTGATTCAAGTCCTGACCATCCCAAAAGTACAGGGTAAAGCACAGGAGATAACAACAGCCACCATGAGGATTAAAGAGTGAGATCAACTCCCTAAAGCTAGAAAACTACAGGAATATGGCTGCCTGATCTAAATGGGGATTATTTTTTATTAAAAAGAGTATACGACCCCCTGATTAATGCTCAGTTTTATTGTGCTTATGTTTATTTAATATCACAACAATGACAAAGCTATGTACTAAATCCAATATAAATTAAGTGCTTTCAACAGAATGTGTGGAAAAAACACTATTTTATTATTATTTCTTTTATTTTCACAATAATAGTTACTTAAAATGGAAGTAAATCAGGTCAGTATTCTAGAGGGTTTAGAAGCACAAATCTGGCATTTTTGTTAAAGCACTTTATTATTATTATTATTAACCTTTTCTGTATAACAATAAATATTGACAATAAAATAATGAATAATACAATTAAATGATAAATGTATATTTAACTTTTTTTTTTAATTTTATAAGTAAAATGACCTCCAAATTAATATAAAAATATAACGGAGATGATTTACCATTATGGTAACACTTTACAATTATGTTTCATTTGTTAACATGAACTAATCATGAGCGATATATTTTTTTACAGCATTTATCAGTTCACAGTTCATTAACAGATTGTTAACAGATACAATTTTGATTTTAAAAATGTATTGGTAAATGTAGAAATAGAAGTATTATTCATTGCTAGTGCATGTTAACTGATGTAGTTTTCTAATGCTATCAAATGAAAAGTGTTACCGAAATGACTTTTGTGTGCTAATCAACATTATTCAACAAATGCTGTTGTAGGAGCTTAATTTGTAAATATTTAGGTTTAAATCTCGTGGCTTGATTTTGTGTACATCTAACATTTACTTTAATACTATTTAAGTCTCTTACTGTAACCACAATTTGTGTTTAATTCTGTGGTAACTGCCATTATGCCACAAATGCTGTTAATAGAATTAAAAGAACTTGCATTAAACTCACAACATTCCTTTACCATAAAATGCCAAATCAAACACACATTTCCAAAAAAAAAAAAAAAAAAAAAAAAAAAAAAAAAAAAGATTTGTCCAAAAATATAAACCGCTTGCATCTGAAATTGCAAATGGCTCGCACATAAATGAAAAAAGACAGATCAGTAGAAGAGAACAAAACAGGAAATGTAATGAGGGGAAAAGATGGAAAGAGTTTTAACAGATGAGAAACTAGAGAATATAATGTGCTTTTTGCGGTCGGCTATGGATCATTTCTAGACGGGTTTTTACTGACAGAGTCTTGGCAGTACCTTGAGAAAGTTCTTGACACGTTCAGGGTCGTAGCAGTTGCTTTCCCGACAGATCCGCTCCACCTCTTTGATTTGGCCCGTCTTGCATGCGGCCTGGATGTATTTGAAATGCACCTCTGGGTCCTGGCTGAAGTTCACAATTGAGCCAAGGAAGTAGAACAGACCTGCATCCAGCACAGAACAATAAGTGACGCTTGACTTTTACTTGCGGTTCTGGTTTGATCTACACATTTTCTATATGCAGATTTTGTGTGATATTTTTATGGTGCCTTTTTGTCCTTTTAAAATATTTTATGTTCCACAGAGGAAAGTCAAACGGGTTTGGAACGACATGAGGGCGAGTAAATGATGACAGGGTGCACTAACCCTTTAAATTACTGATCAGACCTCTACATTTGCATGAGCATTGAATTTCCATTAAAATCTAACTTCTTGTCAAAAGCACTCTTCTCTTGCTGTCATGTGAAAAGCCTGAGGGATTGTGGGTGGCCGCAGGCCCTGTGCTGCTGTCTGCTGATTGCCAAACCTTTTGTCCTACTTAGCCCAGAACGGAAGGCTACATGCTGCTCCACACACAGAACAGAGCCATTATACGGCCAAGATAACAGTCAAATTGTGTCTGCACTATGAAAGCCAACCAGCAGAGTGACCACGAGTGTTTAGATACAAGTTCAAAGACACTCAAGAGTGATTTTCTGGCACTGCCTGACAACAGAAGTGTTAGGCCAGCCAGATGTATCAAATGAAACTACATGTAAACTCTAGGTGGGATTCATATTTGCAGGAAAAATGTTGGGTTTACCCAACACTTCTTTTCAGTCTTATTGCTCTTGAATGAACTTTATGAACCTTACAGTTGTTTTTGATTATTGGATAAGGATTATTTTTTAGATAACATTCGCTAACCGATTTGTGCATTGAAAAGACTTAAAATCAAACCGACTCAAAAGGTTGAGACTTGTTTTTGCGTTCAAAATTATTTTTGACATGCTGCCTTAAAAAACAACACCTGCCATGGTAACCTCAAAAACAGTAGCGCAATGGGCAAAGAATGTGAACTGCTGTTGGATGTTCAAAAACTTGGGCACTATTCAATGGCATTATAAATTTGTGACGAGCCAGGATATTATTTAATATAACTTGTATTCGCCTGAAAGAAGAAAGTCATATACACCTAGGATGGCTTAAGGGTGAGTAAATTATGGGAAAATTTACATTTTTGGGTGAACCATTCCTTTAAATACAACAGATAAAAATATAAAAAAGAAAAATCTAGAATGATTTCGCAAACTTTAAATGTTCCCTGATATTTCTAGGTTCTCCATGACTGTGGAAGCGCTCATGTCAAAGTGGGTGAACTTTCCTGTGACACCAGATAATAAAACAAGGAATGAAAGGATGTTCTTACCCTCAAAACTCTTGAAAGACTCGAAAAGCTCAGTGAGGGACTGGGTAGTCAGCTGCTCGTGATACTTGGAGGCCACCTGGACACAGATCTGCAGGTTCTGCCTGATGTTAGCAGAAAGCATGGCTCTCAGACACTCCACAGAGTCCTCCACTGACAGAGAGCCAAAGTAGTTCACCAGCCACTGCAGACAATAACAGGGCAAAATGAAGAGAGACGGAATTAAAAAAGACGGTCATACTTTTATTCGGCATTAGGGGTACTGAAATTAACCGCGGACCTGGACGGTTCGGCATCGATGACGTAATAGACCATAATCGATTATAGCCTACTGACATTTCTATGACGTCATTCGTCGCATAAATGCTTCTCGCACTTGCGTAAAATGGCAGAGGGAGACCGCACCCACTATTTTAACATTTACAGCATGTGCGTGCAAGTGTGTGTGCGAGTGTGTATGTGTCTACGTATGCGTGTGTTCTTGTGAGTGTGTGTGTGTTATTGTAACTTAAGTACACTACTTGACAGTCTCATGCGCTTTTAGTAGCTTTTATTAGTTCTAAATGCTCCTGTCGTCTGCTGTTCAGACTTAAGTTGTGTTTGATGTTTGCTATATTCAGGAAGTGTAGCAGATAAAATAAAGAGTTCATATATCTGACTGCTTGTATTCATTGACAATACAATTCATTTTTTTATATCCTATTTCTGTTATAATTTCTTCCTTGTGTTTTTAACTGTGAATTTGCACTGTCCATGGAGCGGACCTGTTTACATTTCACTGCCGGTTGTATATTCTGTATATAACTGTGTATGTGACAAATAAAACTCTTGAATCTTGAATCTTGACGAAAAACGTAGCCATGTTCAGTAACAGTGAAAATCGAGGATGCAGCAAAACGTGATGCATCATGATATCAAATCAAATCGTTGACAAGATAATCATAATCGAATTGCATCGTGAGACCAGTGACAATTCACACCCCTATTCGTCATGAATAAAAAAAAGTCAACACTTGTTGGGTACCTCTGGGTTAAGCAGGTGCGTGTGCACGACAGCTCGCTTGATGTCATACAGGTCAGTATAGTGCTCCAAAGCTCTCTGCAGAAGCCCCGCCTTCTCACATAGCTGGGCAATATGGGCACGATCGTAGTTCGTGAACATCTGGTTTCCTAGGATGGCATCTGCAACCTGCAAGAGACCATTGTGCTTGAAAAGAGTCTAATGCAACGACATTGAGTGTGTCAAAATGCTTTTCAGTATGTTCTTCTGCATTGTGTACCTGTGGTGCATGCATCAGGTTCATCTCCAGCAGACGGGTCTGCAGTGGTCCTTCTGATGGGCGGTTGTTTTTCAGAGCATCCAAAAGGAAGGACGTGCACTGCTGGACCAGGTTATACTCCATGAACACGTCAACGATCTGGGAGAAAAACGCAGTTTGTAAGTTAACGTCCTTCTGAGTTCATTAAAAGAGTCGTAACAAACAGGGAGTCATGTGGTTTTTCTCTAAATCATTTAAAATTCTTCTCAACCTCCCACTTTCATCTCCCCTCCTTCTTCATTCCTGACCTGTGTGATGTCAGCCAGCGGTTCCTCGTCCTGAACAAGCATCTGAGCGAACTGCAGACCCTGATCCGGACTGATCCGCATCACATTCCTCAGCAGGAAGATCCAGTCTGGAGTGTAGCCCACCTATAATCACCAAGTGAAGTATTAATGTGCTTTCAAACCTATTTAATTTGAGCCCATATTCCGATTTCAATTCATTCAATTCTATTTAAGCTTCAAATAGACTGATCTGTCATCATACCTTTTTGGCGTACAGAACGATCTTAGGGAACTGTCCGGTTTCTGCGAAACACTGAATGACTTTGTTGGGTACGTTGGCCCTCAGATAGACGCTGAGAGCAAGAGTGGGGTCCACAGACTTCACCAGGTCACCCAACTCCTCTGAACATTCAAGCTGAAGAGAACAACAGAATTTCACAGGTTAAAAACACATTAAAAGCACAATTTTAGAGTGCAGTGAGGTTTGATTCACATGCATTTTGATTCTTAAGAACAGATTATTTTTTATGAATAACAAAACGGTTTTAACCTCGCTTGTGATTAAGACCGTGAATCATTTTTGTCTGAATGGAAATTAACCTGATATGTATATTTTAGGTTTTTAACACTTACATGAGTCTATTTAATGATATGACAATGTGAATGTGTGAAATATGCATATAAAGGTGTTTTATATAATAAATTAATTATTATTGGATATTGTTTAGCATACACAACTGTTTTGCAAATTTGGGGTTGGTAAGATTTAATGTTGGCTGCATTTCAAAAATACAGTAAAAACAATATTATTGTTCATTACTGTTTTAATACATTTTAAAATGTAATTTATTCCTGTGATCAAAGCTGATTTTTCACCATCATTACTCCAGTCTTCTGTGTCACATGATCCTTCAGGAATCATTCTTCTGATTTTCTGCTCAAGCAACATTTCTTATTATTATCATCAGTGTTGAAAACAGTTGAGTTGCTTAATATGTTTGTGGTACAGTTTTTGTGTCACATGGACAGTTCAAAAGCATTTCTGATATAAATCATTATGAAAGTCTTTTAATGTAACTTCAGGTCAATTGCTGAATAAAATGTATCAATTTCCTTTAAAAACTAAATTCTTACTGACACTAAATGTTTAAACGGTGGCATATAAGGTTCAATTGTAAGGTTGAATTGAATGCAAGGAAATCTTTATTTGGTATAGTGTTTTTTGTGCGCATTTATTCCATTCAAAATGTATTTCAGGACTGAGCAAAGGATCATGGTCCTCAACTCTCCAAATAAATCATGGTCTTGGAACAACAAATCACGTCAGTACAATCAACAAACCGAGAGATGTTACTTGTTGAGACTATGAGAAAGAACACTTTTAGTTATTTTGAGTGTGGATTGTAAAAAACAAGGTGGAATGAATCCCAAGACTTTCCTCTTCTGTGCTTTAGAAGGAAAAAACCCAAACACCCCTCGCCCCACATAACAAACACATGACATCACATCTAAAGCAAACATCTTAGATAACAGACACACACATTCACACACAAACAGCCACTCACAATCAACACAGTCTGTTTTCACACAGACCCCTTCTTTGTCACAAAAATATGGAGGCATTCTTTCTGTTTGTGGGTGGAAAAAAAACAAACATGTGAAGAGCACACCCTGTTCCCTGCGCGTCTCACACAAACACGCGTGTACAGAGGAAGAAGCTCTTGTGGGTGTGTGTGGAGATAACCCATCTCCCCTGCCACCTCCTCCACATACCTTGTCCTCCTTCAGCCATTTCTCCAGCAGTTGTTTGCGGCCCTGCTGAAGGACAGGTCTGCACAGCTCCAGAGACTCAAACTTGTTGAGTTGGCCCTGGTCCAGCAGGATTCCGAAATACTGCAGCAGCGGAGACGTCTGGCCAGGCTGGGCCGGGACGCTCTGGAACCGCCGGATGGTGTCAGGGGTGCGCAGAATACCCTGAGATAAGATATGAAGAGAAGTGGGTCAGCGAGCAAATATGACAAATGCATGCATATTAGAGCCCAAACTTTACAATTGTTGAATCAAGCGATTATTATTTAATATAATTATTTAATATAATTTATAATATAATTATTGAATGAATGAGTGAGTGTACACTCATTCTCTGTTATAAGTAAAAATGACAAATGCATGCATATATTAGAGCCCAACCATTACAATTGTTCAATCAAGTGAATATTAACATATATAAATTATATAACAACTATATAATGAAATATTAAATAAGTTAATATTATTATTAATAATAACAACGTATACATTTAATAACAACAACAACAACAACAACAACAACAACAAATAAATAAAATAAATTATTTCAACTGAATTTATAATATTATGCCATTATTATTAAATAATATTTTACAGGAATATTCAGCTCTCCTCACCTTTGGAGCGTTAGCGGCCACTTTAGCTGCCTCCGAGTAGCTCCCTGCGGCAAAAAGGTTGTTAAACTTGCGGGCGAACAGCTCTTCTGCTCCTGCCAGATTATTCCGGACCGCCATCCTCAAAGCCAGGTCTGGATTCTGCAGCACATTGGTGATGTACTGGATGATGTTCTCCTCCTCAACACACACTGACAACACCTAAGAAAACATACACACAAAGTTACAGAGTTTGTGATTTATATTTGCAATTAGTGATTTTCACTTGCACTGATGTACAGTAAGACGAGACACTTCATCTTTCAGACCACATTTCTGGTACATATAGAGAATTAGACCAGGAAAAGAGGAGAATGAACTCCTCTAGCACTCATTTATCATTATTATTACTCCTGTATTGCTATTCTGTAATATATCAGTTTGTTCATAATCGATAATTTAATAATAATTCAATTATTATTGTTAATGTGTATGCCAAAAAGCTTAAATCCACTTCTGATTTCTTTAATAATAATACATTTTTTTCAACAATTTTCTCTATTTTAAATGTTATTATTGGTCAAATTTTCTCAACAGAGCTTGTAATTCAGCATCAGGAAGAAAGATCAAACAGGAAGTTCAGGGACATTCCCAGTGCCCAAACCGTATGTAACTGTAAACATTACATTTCTAACAATTAACTATAATATTTTAAGACTTATAAATAGTGTGTCGAATTACATCAGGTTTCTATAACGAGCAGATTTTTGACAGTCATCACACTCACCGCAATATTGCATACTTGAGAATTTTTATTCAGGTCATGTTTACCTGCATAAAAGCAGCTGGAAAATCCATCACACACAGAGCACAACTGATCTGTTGTGTAATATCCCCTTTCAATGACCCTTAATGAGAAAACATAACACCCCGTATCAGCTGACCTCCTCACACTGAAGCTAAGGTGCATACTGATGCTCGTCTCGAGTATGTAACCCGATCAGATGCAGGAGTGCAGTGAGATGTGGAGGGAGTCTTCTTTCAACCAAGTCGTCGCTGCTTTGAACAAGTGTCTTTTATTGTTATTTCCAATAAAACGTGCTACTAAAAAAAAAAAAAAACCTCTATGAATTACTGACCAGCCAGGTCATTATTACTGTAGATGTTTGGCCAAGAGACACAAGTTAAAGTTGCCAAAAGCCCATCAAAGCACAACGTTCAGCCATATTTCAGTACAGTACTGAAAGGACAATTTCTTCAGCTACTGTACTAGGTTGAAACAGTGACACACACCAGTAAAACAGATTTATGGTGTTTAATGCATACTAGACAAGTGAGGGCAAGTTATTTTAATCAGTCCAGGACTATTTTAATTCCTTGTGCACACTGTATATCTGCTGCATGTCGTAAGTGTTTGTACGCTACTGTGTGTTCTAGATCGGCATCAGCAGGTCAAAGTCACAGCCGTTATTCTGCATGGATGCACATCACTCTCCGCTTAAACCCGCACGGTCCACCCCCAACAATATGGGTCAGCTCACCCAGAGATGGAGGGAGGCAGAGACACTAAAGAGAGGAGTAAAAATAGAGCAGCTCATTGTGTCTATCAGCTTTCCACCACAAAGAGGCAGTGAGAGAGAAAGAAAAGGAGAGGGCAAGTGAATGAGAGATTACATTTGCACGCGCGCGTGTGCATGTGTGAGAGGCTGCAGTGGCCAACAGGGAAGAACGCTGCATTGACGTCAATAAAAGCCCAAGGCCTGAGGAGATGATGATAGTAAT
Organism: Paracanthobrama guichenoti; assembly: GCA_018749465.1. NCBI lineage: Eukaryota > Metazoa > Chordata > Actinopteri > Cypriniformes > Gobionidae > Paracanthobrama > Paracanthobrama guichenoti. Next base: position 14,947,913 of record CM031952.1, on the reverse strand, counting down.
AATGACTCATTCCTGATGAGGACCCCAAACTCAAACATCTGCATGGAGCACATCCCAGTATGTACACAATGCCAAACAGCCCACGTTACATTGTTTTGAATCCTTTCATATAATATTAATACATTTTATTTGTAACGCACTTTATATTTAAGCAAAAGCAAAATGTATAATAACCATTCATTCTCAAATGAGAAACATATTTAAGCAGCTCAAAAGAAAAACAAGCACAACGATTTAGATATACGACATAATTTTGTGTATTTTTCAATTACTATTAACAACAACAATTATTATTATGGTTAATTTATCACAATATTTTAATTGTATCATTATAATAAATAATAATAGTAATATTAAATTAACACATACATAATATAGTTGTTACTTTATGAGGAGGATTATTAATATGATTGTTTATTATAAATTGTATTATTATTTTAAAAATGGGCTTCTACTTTTTGGCATAAGCAAATCGATAAATTAACAACAACTATCATTTTGTTTATTTATTACGCCAAAATGAAGAAACCCCATTTTATTATTAATTATTATCATTCATACTATTAATAAACAAATAAATATTTAAATAAATAAATACATAAAAAATCATAATATAGTTATTATTGCTTTATGATGAGGATTATTATCATCATTGTTGTTTATTATTTTAATAATTAATTAATTATTATTAATTTTGAAGAACAAATGGGTGTCAACTTTTTGGCATAATAAACAAAAGGATAAATTAACACTAATCATTTTGTGTATTTATCATGCCAAAATGAAGAAACTTGTATTATTCCTTATCGTCATTCATACTATTAATAAACAAATAAATATAAATATTTCTATTACTTAAAATCTTTATTTATTTTCCAGACCACAGAAGCTGTCTAGCAGCTGAAGCAGACAGACCAGACATTTGACTTATTGAGAGTCATGTTACAATAGTCCAATTCAGTACTACAGTGTAGTAGGCATAATTGAAAGAAAAGGGAGGGCAACACGTGATGTCACAGAAGCTGATGCATTCTCCCTACGCACACTGTTATTGGCGGTCAGGTTCCGCCTATGTCAACGCAAAAGGATTTAGGACGCCAGTCAATGCCTCCCACGGCAAGATCACATGATAACTGCCACTTTTTTTCCTCTCGCTCTCAGCCTGTCTCCCTCCTGCATTCTCCGCAGCTATTTTCAGTGAAGGCTCTCTCTCAAGGTCACTCTGCTCACGAGTGCAGACGCAGCTGGTTAGAACCTGCCTTTCCATCACCCAGCAGTGCTGAGAGGTGCAGAGGACAGGAAGATGGAGAATGCCAGTATGAGCAGGGGAAGCAGAGACAGGAAGAGAGATCTGCATACCTTTTCCTTTACCTAAACTTAAATAAATCATATTCAGACAATTATTCCAGTGTGAAATTCACTCTAACGAATCCATCCATAAATGTACTAGATCTCTAACCCTAACATGTTAAATAATAGATCAACTTATTGTAATCCAATTACATAACGCTCTACAAAATAACAACTGTAAGCTAAAAACAACACATAACCCTTCAGTCTATTCGCTGAACAATGCATTAACTCTATGCCGTTCACCTTTGTTATGTTGTGCATGGCATTGTTGGTCGACCCAGGCGGAGGTTCTGTATTATTGAAAAAGGTAACCGTGCTCTTCAGGTTCAGCGTGACACAGTTTGGATTGGCTTTCTGTCACCTGCTGCATAATTTAAGACTTTCTCCGGCATGGCTGGAAAATTATTTACCCGCTTGCGGGATCCATTAACAAGCTCATAATGGACAATTGTGAACAAGGAGAGCCTTTGGACAGGAGTGTCGACTCACCTGAGAAATACTGAACACGCGAGTATTTATTAACATTCTGGGATTTGGAACGGGGGGAGAATTTGATCATTTTTACCTCATTAATGACATCATGATGCTTCTAATAACTATGGGGTCCTCGATCTACAAGTTAAGAGAACATTTCAGGATGGAGAAGGATGAGAAATGCGTCAAGCTAGGAAATGAAAAAAGATAAGAGGGAAACATGTGTAGGGAGGATGGGTGGTTTCCGTGTGTCAGTAAGACGGGGTATTAAATGTTCTGCCTCTGGGGTAATCAGCTGAGTTGTGTCCTCCTTAGATTCCGTCTGACAGAGCGGAGATCCGACCGAACGCACACAGTGCAGGATCAAAGTGACACAGCTGCTAGAAATTTGAAATACTGACACTAATTACAGCTGAAGCGTGTGATTTTTTCAATGCTAATATAACTTCCTCCTAACCCAGCTTAATATGCAGAGACAACTTTAACTAAGCCATCTGAAGGTTGATTTCCCTGAAAATTGTAACCATTATGGCACTTTTATCACTGCTTGGCTTAATTTGCTGGAAGGAGATCCAGCTACGCATACATTTCATTCACACTTGGGTTAATCTGATTTTAAGGTTCGGCATGTACCTGTCCTTTCCTGTTGACGCCGATGATACCAGCGGTAGCTTCGTGGGGTGCAGTCACAAAAATGGTCTCTCCGCTGATTCGGTTCATGTAGATGCAGGTGCCTGTTTCAAGGTCGTACAGATGAATGTAACCATATTTAGTGATGAGAAATACGACGTCCTGTTTGGAGCTGATCTGTGTGATGAGAAATATGTTGCGTTGCATTAACATCAGCATTCAAAACTTTGGGGTCAGAAAGATTTTAATATTTTTGAGGGAAAAAGGCTCTTATGATCACCATGTCTGCATGCACTTGATCAAAAACAGTCTAAAAAGTAGTAAAGTAGTAATATTTCAAAATGTTAGTACAATTTAAAATGACTTTTCTATTTCAATACATTTTCAGCAGCCATTACGCTAGTCTTCAGGGTCACATGATCCTTCAGAAATCATTCTAATATGCTGATTTTGTATTCAAAAAACATCTGTTGAAAACAGTTGTGCTGCTTAATATTGATGAAAAGGAAGTTTAAAAGAACAGCATTTATTTGAAAACCATGCAAAAGTCGATTCTGAACAATTTACTACGCTGAATAAAAGTAATGATTTTTTTTTTTAAATTGCAGTGATCTTTTAAACTTTTAAGGGGTAGTGTACCATATTTGTACCGTATAAATCAAAAGTTTGCTAATTTTATTACTTAGTTTTAAATTCATATTGTGATATTCAACCACAAACTGTGGGACAACCAGTTAAGAAGGGAAAAAGGAAGGAATGAAGGAAGGAAAAAAGGAGGGAGGAAGGAAGGAAGAAAAGAAGGAAGGGAGGAAGGAAGGAAGGAAGGAAGGAGGAGGAAGGAAGGAAGGAAGGAAGGAAGGAAGGAAGGAAGGAAGGAAGGGAAGGAAGGAAGGAAGGAAGGAGGGAGGAAGGAAGAGGAAGGAAGGAAGGAAGGAAGGAAGGAAGGAAGGAAGGAAGGAAGGAAGGAAGGAAGGAAGGAAGGAAGGAAGGAAGGAAGGAAGGGAAGGAAGGAGGAAGGAGAGGAGGAGGGAGGAAGGAAGGAAGGAAGGAAGGAAGGAAGGAAGGAAGGAAGGAAAAATGGGAGGGAGGGAGGGAGGGAGGAAGGAAAAATGGGAGGGAGGGAGGGAAAAATGGGAGGGAGGGAGGGAGAAAGGAAGGGAGAAAAAGGAACGAAAGGAAGGAAGAAAAAGAGGAAAGAAATTCTGATTTATCTGGAAAAGACCAAGAACACACATACCTGCATGGCCACGGGGAAGTCATTTTGCGCTTCTGGAGGGAAGAACACATCCACAGCTTTCTTTGGGAATGGCTGGTTGCCGGTTGGTGGTGTCCCCACTTCAATAATGTGAAGCTGCATAGTGAATCCTTTAGTCAATTTCATGTAAAGTAATGCACACATCTCAAAGTGCTTCAAAAATGATGCAACAGATGTGCGCGACAAATTAAGTGATCATCAATAATTAGCTCTGGAAAGTAATTCAATTAGGTGAATGTTGTTTAATAATATTAGTAAAATGAACATCTGAAACTAAAACTGCAAGCTGCATGACCTCTTCCTCAAAAACAGCAGTTAACACCCAAAAAACTGTCCAGACCACTTCCTATTTTTCTTAGACAACTGTATTAGCAATACTGGTAAATTGGTCATTTATGCATCTTTGCTGAGTAAAATGTTTCTAGTTAACGCAATAAAGACTTCGGGAAACGCACTTTTCCTCCTGCCTGACCCAGCACAGCGAAACAGAAAAGAGTGGATTCTTCTGCATTTCCCTCCATTTTGAACTGGCCGAAGGCTGCGGCATGACCCTCGATAGGCTGTGACACCTTCCTGTCAACGGAGTACAGCTGCATGGCACCAACAACTCTGTTTTGCTGTAACAAGAAACAGAATACTTGAGAGATTTGGAAATATGCCTTTGATTTAATATCCAACATCTGACTGAAAGAAAAATAAATAATGAACTAAAATATTAATAATGAAATAATGAAAAAGAAATAATGCAAGAAAACATTATCTCAATGCGAGCGTGTCTATGTTGAGAATAATAATAATACTCGTGTACATAATTCTAGAATCAGAAATCCTGAATGATTATTTAAAATGATTATGACACCTGAGCAGAAATGCCAATGAGCAGCAGCCACTTCTGCTTGGCATCGGTGCGGTAGTTGATGATTTGACAGCCTGCCAGGCTGGAATGTCTATCAAACACTTTGACCGGCTGGGAGTCTCCCTCCATGCTCCAATGATAGACGGCGTTATCGGTAACCAGGGCAACCGTGTTAAGAGAGATCCACTTCCAGAAAGTGACATCGTCGGTCATGGTGTGGGCTTTCATTTTGCTCTTCATCTCGATGTTAAAGATCTGAAGGGTTTTGGCAGCTGAGAGGAATAAAGGAGAAACCTCATGTAGAAAACATTTTCTTTTTTTTTTTTTTTTTTTTTTAAACACATAATTATTTTTAAATTAGATTACAAAGCCATCAGGGTAGAAATATTGTCAGTCATGGCTGGAAGTGCATCAGGCAAGCCCACCATGACAGCTCATTCAGCAGTTAGACAAATGAAGCCAAGCAATCAAAAAGCGAGTGTGGAGAGAATTTGTGAACACAATTTAGACAACTCAAATTAAACACCAGAGACTGATTTCATCTTAGCACAAGACTTACTGCACACACATTGTGACTGGCGAAATAATGTGTGTTATGGGAAAGGAAAACTTGGCGGCAACTCACCTGATTAACTTCCAACCGATTATTCATAAAAACAACCGCTAATCTATGTGATGAATTACTTTCTTCAGGTTCCAGTTAATCTGATCTTTGTGTACCGATGCAATTAAGACAAGGATAGCAGTAAAATGATTTCTAAAGTCAACATGAAATGTTTCACTTTTGCGATGTGGTTTTGCTTCTGAGGCAGCCATTTGACCAGGATGTGGAGGCTGAAGGTTTTTTTTTTTTTTTTTCGAAATGTATCATCATTTTAACTTTAAGCATTAATGCAAACCAATGTAAAATGATTGCATTAACTACAGGCAAGTTTTGAGGAAGGTTAAGCACAACAGTAACCCAAAATTATGCCTAAATATTTGGGACTGGTTAACATTTCCCCAGCCTCTGTGACTCAGACATTAATGTTGCAAAGACGTTTTATTTACTTATTTTTTGTTAAATAAAATGTATACAAATTAATTAATAAATAAAAAGAAGGTCAATTTGGAGTTTCAAACAGCTTGCTGGTCAGATCAGTTTTTTCTGTGCTGGCATTACTATAAAGGCTCCGATATACTTAATTTGAAATCAAAGAACGAACTGATGTGATGTCATTTAGAACAAAATAAGGCCGAAACGAAGTTCGTTTCAGGGCTTCAAAACAGCTTGCCAAAGCAAACTCTAGAAAAACCTTCACGCTACCATTGGTTCATGGCTATTACGTAATAGGTAGGTATGCGTGTTCTTTTGGGCTGTTCAGTCGGTCGAGGTTAGACGTTTGCGAGCGAAAACATGAACTCACTGGAGAGCTGCTTTATAGTAGAAAATTAAGTTGTACTTCTGATGAAACGAGACACTGACACCGTTTTTCATGTTTAATACGGTAAAGCTGCTTGATTTTAAGCAATCTATTGTATAAAGTGATATATAAATAAATGTGACTACTGGAGTGCCTTTTCTTATGCTTTATTAAAATGCTTGCCGTTTTCTCAATTTTGTTGTGTGTTTATTTTGTTATTGAGAAGAAAGCATGCAGCACATATTCATCTAAACTTTGCTCTCAGCAGAGTGGGCGGCGTTGGATGTTCGATAACAGTATAATCGCTGCACACGCATTTCAAACTTTGTTTTACCCCTAAACGAAGAACGAAAAAGAACTTTGCCCTGAATATATCGGGGCCTAAAGTTGCGATGCAATGGAAGTAGTGACAGATCTTTTCTTCCACATCCAAGTGAAACAGATTATCGAAAAAGAAAAGTTGGGTTCCATCTATCGGTTGATTGAATTTTGAGATGTGGGCGTTACACTCAAAAACAGTCAAATCTAAAATGCAAGCTTTGCAAGGACAGGGTTTAGACAGTCTATGATTGGAAAATCTGGCTTACACCAGAAATGTCTCTTCACAGACAGATCGAATTCAAATCAAGATAAAAATAAAAAAATAAAAAAAAACAGTATGCACGAATGATTCATTCATAAGATCAATGGATTGATTTCATGCCGACTTTAAATTTTCAGTAGAACAAGTATGAGATTGCAGGGTGCTGTGAAGCTGATTGCTGCAGAGGTCAGAATTTAGTCTATATGCATTGACGGAAGCAAATTAACATGTTTCAGGCCTGTGTGGATATGATTCTCATAATACAAGCTAACAATCAAATCACATGGCAAGGGTGGTAGCGTGAGCATTACAGAGTGAGAAAGGGATAGAAGGGATTTAAAACACATTTAAGACTGTCTCAACATAATAAGGGAGCAGGAAACAGCACTAACTATGGTTACTAAACACCCTAAACATAAGATGACAACGTAATAATAAATACATGTCAAGGAGCTCAAATACTGCTTTTGGACATCTAACACAATATAGAGTGTCGTTCCAACCTAGCTCTAACCTGAAAGCCTTAATTAATTGGTTCATATGGTTGATTTAATAGTTTTCCAAATTTGGACAGTCAGTCCTGAAGATCGGCAAATCAGATTTATATGCAGTGTGAACAATGGCCAGATTAGATCACTTCAGGTTGATTCATACAGGATATTGTGAATCCATGATAGCCTAATGGTATGTAGCCACAAACAAGCAATCGATTTAAAGCTAATCTAATTTTAAACTACGACTGTTTTGGCTCTCAAATGCAAGCCATTCGTGCTCTTTTTTCCGTTTATTGAAAAGGCAAAGCAAACAGGTTTGATGCTACAAATAAAGTTTGTTAAAGCAGACAATTGTATTTATCATGCCGTTTCACACATTAACTTCACTTAAATGTACCAATTACAATATATAACATGCTAAGAATGAGCATGACAAAACTCTCAACTCTACAGAAGCACTACGCTTAGTGCTAAAAGCTATTGATATTTACTCAAACATCAACCATGACACTGATACAGTGTTAGTCACACAACCTAAACACAAGCTGCATAGTGATTAAAACCTAATGGACTATGAACTACCATAAGAACCATAAAACGATGAGACTACCTTTATCCAGGTTCATTTATATGGACTTGAGACATTTGATGTTAAGGTTACATAGTGAGGGTGGAGGAAAGGACTCAATATGGCAAGCATTTAAAAAATATATATATATAATAGTTGGAATTAAACAAACAGAAAAGCACATGTATGCCCAACAATATTTCAGACCCCAGGAAGAGAAACTGGATTACTTATGTCTACAGAAATCAACATGATGTGAAAATTCAAGCTATGAATTTTGTGAAAGTCAAATCCTGTTTAGCCAAATTGGGCTAATTACGTGGTATATTGTTGGCTAAACAGTCTTTATCTATGTAAACAATATCAGAGAGATGCCATGACATGTTTGCTTTACATTGCCTATCATGGCTTGCATTTGCATGGGGCCCAAGTCCGAACTTTGAGGCACACCTCTCCTATATTTACAACGGCAATATTGCTGATTTTCAAACTGCCGTTGTTCTCATAACACATTCACAACATCTAAATATTTTAACTTTTAAAGTTTCATGTCATAATAATGCAAGCATTTCTTTGCGAAATGGACAGGAACAATATGCATGTGTATTCTAAAACATTATTCAATACATTTGCTTGAAGTGGAGGCTCTAGAAACACCTACACAATGAGGTCAAACAACTCTACATGATGTTCATTTTAGAAACAGGATTATAACTTTCACAAATCATTGTACTAAAATATTAACTCACCGTCTGCATACACATGAGAAAGCAGCAACAAAAAAGGAAACAAAACAAAAAGACAAAGCAATTATGGCTGCATGACAAAAAATACACAACATATCATGTTACTGTAGGCTATGATGTAGACTATAATGAGGAAAATACAAAAACATTTGCTGCAGAAATTGGTCAAGTATAATTTAAACTAAAAAGGAACTCTAATGAATGAATCTAAGAAAACAACACACAAGTTCTAGTTTAAAACAACAATTGGTTTGGATCAGTTTTATGATTCAGTTCAGCTAAAAATGCAGTAGTCATTACAATTAGGTTAATACAGGCATCTATCTCTAATAATCTAAATCTCCTACCTTTAAGTGCAATGACTTTGCTCGCAGGGTTCATGATGGCGCTGTCTGCAGAGATGGGCCTGCGGATAGGGGTGTTTGGGTCCGCCATGTCGATGATCACCACCTGTGCCTGTTCTCCGACCTTCTCCCGGACACAGATGAACTTATCCGACTCCATCGTCAGGGTGCTGAATCCGATGTTGGCCGGGTTGATCCCCAAATTTTGGAGCTAGAAAAAAAAAAAAAAAAAAAAAGGTCACAAAAATCAACACAAAAAAAGTGTGATTAGGGAGTATAATTCCCATTTTAAAAGTGTATACAAACAAGAGCATGTCCTTTTCAAGAGCCATCAATGAAATCATTACACATGGGGATTATGTTTACTAGGGTGTGTAACAATACTCTCATATCATGATTCAATACATATCACGATACCTTATTATTGCAATACTCCAAGACAAGGTTAAAAAAAAAAAAAAAATATATATACTATTGATTAAAATGATAAATTTGGCATTGCATTGGTGGTGGAAATGGTGCTGGTAACCAAATGCACAGGACAATGGTGACACCAGAATAAAAATATTCATGATTCTGAACGAATATGCTTGTCACTAACTTTATTATATTTAAAATAATGTAGGCCACTTTTTACTGGTTACATAAGACATTTGGCATTACCAGGACCCACAAACAGTCCCACCATTGCATTATTACACATTATATATAGTAGTTTAATGTAGTACTGACACTAAAACTCTGTGAACTTGAATTTTTTCTTCTCACACAGTAATTTTTATTTTGGGTGAACTATACACAATACAGATCGTCACTATCCAAGATACAGGACGTTTTTGTATTGATATATCGTGACATGATACTGTTATACGATTTACACCTCTAATGTTTACTTATATCAAGTTTCACTCTGATCCTGTGAATTATTATAAGAATTGATCTTTAAGAAAAAAAAATCAGTGTGTACTCCAAACTTCTGAAATTAAAATGGATCCAAGGCATAATTTACAAGGGGCACAATCACACCAAAGAGTAACAACAAAAGAACTCTGTTCCAATGTAAAAGTGCTTTTGTAATCATACAATTTTAGCAGTAGTAGTGTCTTTTGTAGCTTATGAGATCATTTTTCGGGAAAAAAGAACCAGCAAAACCTCCCTTTCCCCACTCCACTAAGCCAAACACATGGATTCACTGTCTGAAAAAGGCCTTGAGGTATGCATCTCAGGGAACACAAAGAACAGATAGATAGATACAGATACACTGGTTAACTCGAAGTTACATTAAGTTAGCGTATGCAGTGAAAAATGACTAATCAGCACATATGTAATTGTACTGTAAAACAGTCCAATTTATGGTTTTTACAGAGAAAAACAGCAAAAAGCACATTCCCAGAAGTCCCTTCATTTATTAGAAGGCTGATGCGAATCGCAAGAGTCACTAACAGGCTAACCTTTTTACAAGCACGCAGAAGCTACGCATCTGAAAAGATCAGAGGAGGAGAGAAAAACTCTTCAATTATTTAGTAGAGCATCTGAACATCCTCAATCACCTCAAAAACAGCAGGTCAGGGTATTTTTCATAGCATAAGCCACTCAACAGATACAGCAAGACAACAGCAAATAACATCTATAACACACCGGCTCATCCTGCTGATTGTAGACCTCAAAACAAAATAAACGCACATTATAATTAAGCAATCACTTTTTTTTTTTATATCTGCCTTTTAACGCTTTTAATTTGATCAGTTATCAAGCGATTAGCCTCACGTAGCCAGACCTTTAGACTAACGGCAGAAGGTCTGGAGTTTTTCGCAGCTTTCATTGGTCAAGGACCGGCCAAGAGGACGTTTGACTGACATGTAACGCAACCAATCACAGTTAGTTTTGTTCCGCGTCATGTTTAGGTGCGTGAAAACGTAAAGTCCCTGGAATAACAGACTATAAATTACTCATTCAAGAACGTTGTGCAAGTTTACTGCAACAATGGAGCCGCGAACCTCACATACTTTTGAAAATCCAGCGTTTCGTTGATCCTGGTAAGCGCTCGTTGTCACGGTTGTGAACACGACGGCGTTCTTCTTCCACGAGGGAGTCTGGCGTCATGGCATTTGTTTCCAGGTGGACTGTTAAAGACCGCGCCGCAAGTCTCACGGACATCCTGTAGAATTCAGCCAATCAGATGACGACAAAACTCCTGAAGTGTTTCCAGAAAAGCGTGCCATATGCGTCAGACGTTCAGCCAATGGTCCGAGGCGGAGACTATCAAGCGATAAATATCAGTGTCATCTCTACCCAATAACTTTTCCAGTAGGACCACGTCAGGAAATACACAACATCAACACTGACCTCAAATCCACTAATGAAACATGTTTCAAAGCAGGTTTCAAGCTATTAAAGAGACACTATTCAGGTCTTAACTATTAGAACTAAACCAACCATGACGAGACTTGGGTATCAGTCAATTAGAGACAAAAATAAAAGTCAGTGGGACGCCAGCTTAGCAGCACCACACCAGCTGCCTTAGAAGTCTGAGTCACCAAAGGCTCGGTCAGAAAGACTGACCCTGAGACGGAGAATAAGATCTGCACTTGCACACAGAGAATGCACACTAATAAATGCAGATCTTTCCTTGTACAGTAAATTAGTCTAATTCTAACCTGTCTGTCTCAGACAGCATGATTCACACCATATGACTAAGCATGTAGACGAGAAAATGCAGAGACATCAAATCTGAAGAGAGACTTACGTTTGAAATGGGTTCAGAAAGTAGCAGAGGAGAATTTAGTGTAGGAGACATCTTGACTTCAGGCATTTTCAACTAAACTGACGACTGCGTCTGAAAAGACTCTTCTAATACCAAGTCAGAAGGCAAAAAAAGGGTGACGCTGTAACTATATTTCTGATGAGCAGCCAAAGCCCAGCCTTGGTTTTTATCAGCCGCCAGACAGATCTCGAAAACCAGTAAGCTCAAACAGAGGTGGCAGTTGAGTTCGCGACGCAGCTGTATCGCCAATCACGATTCTAATGTTTGAAACCGTGCACCAGCTGCCGCACGTTGAATTAAAGAGATCAGAGCTGACAGCTGGACACACAGGGATGAGAAGCCGTGGTCTTATGGGACATCACTTACAGCATTCAACGAAAAACTGTGACACAAATGAACCGTGGCGCTGTACAGGAGGAGAGTCCTCGGTGACATTAACAAAGCTTTCAATGGTTAGCAGTTATTTGCCAATAGTGCCAATCGATGCTCCCAAGACTTAGCTGATAACCATCTCTTGACTTGAAAGTACAATGACATATTTTAAGGATGAATGTTATTATATTATTTAAATAAAGTTGTGACTGAGTCTATTATATGGCTTCAGAAAACTTGGAATAAAGTACATGAATCGTTTGGACTACATTTAAGATGGTTTGATGAAGTTAAGTACGTTTGGAGGTTTGACAGCCTGACTTTTTATTTGTATGGAAAAACAACAAAAACAAAATCAGCACTTCTCCTTTTGTGTTCTACAGAATAAAGAACGTCATACGGCTTTGAGAAAATGTATGAGGGCAAGTAAATATGACTTTTCTCATTTTTGGGTGAACTAACCCAAATTACAAGGGCCTTGGATATCTAATACAGAGGTTGTAGGTTAAATAATAAACATCACTGATGGCAAAGTTGTGGAGATTTGTTCTTCAAGTTGCTAAATGCTGAATTAAGAAACTAAATATTAACTAATACTAGAGAGTCTGTTGTCTTTAGCCAGCAATGAAATGCTGCATGTTCTCAGGCCTAATCAAAGAACAGGAAGGAACAGGAAACACATTTTCTAGGAAGAGCTCAACCGAATTAGCAGCACCTTTTATCAATGGGGAACGGACGCCGACACACCCGAAGCCACACCCACATTCCTTTGTCATGTGGCACAGAAAGCCACATCATCACTAGCTACTAAGCAAGAATTATGAAGTGAAAAAAATAAATAAAACCAAATTATGTAAATTATTTTTTTGGCAGTTGTGAGGTAAAAATTACTACATATATAAAAGGAGATAAGGGATAAACGGACAGAATAAATTTATAGAAATGTTAAATTCATTTACATGCAAAATCAGAAAAGTATTATAAATAAAACAACATTGCCACTGAGAGAACTGTATCTCACGCACATTTCTGTGACCTTTCTTACTGCATCTCAAAGATGACGCCACACATGATGACATCACTGCTGAGCAGGCGGTTCTGATTGGCTGAGGGGAAACTCTGCCCCTGCAAGCTCTCACAGCGCAATGAGTGACTGTGAAGCAAACGCAAGTGAAAGAGCACTCGCTGCCGTAGCGCCAGCCTCGGGCCAGGCGTGATTCATCCACAGCATGTACCTGCTGCTTGCGTCAGTGTCGTCACAGACATGCCCAGAAACGAACCCCCTCTCCCATTAGGCAGTTCATCACCGTCCAGCCTCCAAGAACACGCTGCATAGCTCGAGAAACAACTATTCGAAAATAGCTTCCTGGATCTTTGTGGACATCTCTGGTCTGTGCAAATGTGATATTGATTTTATCCTGGCAAGGAATTTGAATCAATAATTGCTAGGTGGTACAAGGAATGCTGCTCTTTTAGTACCAGAAACAATTCAGTCAAGAGGAAGATATTGAACTATTAATTTTAAAATGCATCAAGTCAGATATGAGCAAGATCTGATATACACTACAGGTCAAAAGTTTGGACATGCATACTCATCGTTTATTAATAATTACTATAACAGACTATTCTTTGATCTTGTATCTAACTGGGCAATTAAAAAGAAATCATTTAAAGGCATTTGAGCATAAACTTTTAAAATGATTAGATAAATTCAAATCAAGTGTGTCCAAACTTTTCAGTGGTACGATGCAGTTTGTACAGCTTGGTAAACTCAAATAGTTGGCAATGGCATGTGTTCATTGACAGACACTGACAAACAAAACGTATCAAACAGTTCTTTGAAAGCAGACAATCTGTCTCCTCTCTGATGGTGTATACTTCACTTCCCATTTTAGACTGTTTATTTTACAGTGGTTAGATAAAGATCAGTGCTGTGAACATTACCAGCGAGTTAGCAAACTAAAGACAACATCCAAGAGATGACGGTATGAGCAACAGACGTTAGCCGAATCATGCCTCCTAATAGAGATGAGACAAACTCTGAATGCACCAATGCTAAACTTTTCTATATATCCCAATCATTTAACAACAACAACACGTATTCTTTACTTTCTGCCTTCAATTAATACATTGCACGATTTGTATATGTATACTTGGACACGGTCACCTCTGATAACAAAATCACTGTAGACGCAAACACTTTCTGTAAAGCTGCTTTGAAACAATGCATTGTGAAAAGCGCTATACAAATAAATTGAATAGCGATTTCTTCAAGCAAAAGATTCCGAACACTTTTTTTTATTAATTAATTAACACTTTTAGATAGATTAGAGTCCAGTTCTCACTATTAGCTATGACTTGGTTACTGCTTATTATAGTTAGTAAGGTAGTATTAAAAGATGTAGAATATGTTCATGCAGAATAAGGCATTAATATGTGCTTTATAAGTACTAACAACCAGCCAATAGTAATATGCATGCTAATAAGCAACTATAGTGAGAACTGAACCCTACACTTAAAGTGTTTTACTCAGCAAGGACGCATTCAATTTATCAAAAATGACAATAAATACACGTATGATGTTACAAAAGACTGTTGTTTTTAACTTTCTACTCATCAAAAATATCAAGCAGCACAACGGTTTTCAACATTGACATTAATAAGAAATGCAATATAATTTCTGAAGGATCATGTGACACTGAAGACTGGAGTAACGTTGCTGAAAATTCAGCTTTGCCATTGCATAAATAAAATGAAAACATGTTAAAACAGCCATTTTAAATTTAAATATTTTACTATATTACTGTTTTTACAGTATTTTTTATCAAATTTTATTTCAGTTTTAAAACTGTATCTTCCCCAAACGTTACTGTACCTAACTTAAGACCCGTTCACACCAAGAACGATAAAGGCTAGTAAAATCGACCCACAATATTAATGAATAGCAGAGTTCACACCACAGCGCTAACGATAAAGATATAGAGCAACGATCACTTTCAGAACGATTTCATCCAGCTGACGAACGATACAAACAGCCAATCAGAATCCATCCTGCTGTAACGAGCTTGAGCATTTTAAGCAAGCACTTAGAATAAACAAAGATATCGTGGACGCTAATATAGTTATCGCTCTTGGTGGGAATCTCAAGTAGGGATGGGCATGATTAATCGACGATCGATAATTGAGCGTTAAGAATTTCGTCAATCACGTTAATTTGTTATCAATTAATCTAATGCATTTTTTTTTTTTTTTATCTAATGCAGGTTGCATTGCGTAGTCTGTCTTGAAGCAATTAAATGAATTTCACTGTGTGGCAGAAGTTAAACATTTTACCACCAGGGTGCAATATTTGACACCATAGTCTGTTATCTGTGATCTTCCGTTTTGATTTTAAAAGAATAATCATGAAGAGGTCACGGTGGCGTGGGACCATTTTGATTTAAAAAGCGAAATGGTTCACTGCAAACATTGCGATGCTGTGTATAAGTACAACACGGCCACGACTCAAATGATGTACCACTTAAAGTGCATCCGTCCCTGGTTAATGTCCGTGGCGGTGCATCCTGCTCTCGGCGTTAGCACGGACTCGGAGCTGTGATGCACAACGAGCAGAGAAAATTAGCCCTTTTTTTATTATTATTATTATTTTGGAACAAATGAGGTCTCTGTTTAAGAACGCTGGCTCTCGCTGGCTTTAGAGCACCGCATATGCACGCGCATATATGTTCGGTTTGCCTCACTGAACGTAGTCTAACTGTCTGCCACAAGTTGATTTTGTAATAGAGGTCTCATCGAGGAAAAACACTATTTTTGTATGCATTGCATTTTTTTATTATAAAAGTTAAATAATTTTATTATAAAAATATTAATGATTAACCGATAGTCGATCGTTAATTCTCCCGATGATCGACTAAGAAAATGTAATCGAATGCCCATCCCTAATCTCAAGGCACCTCACGATTCGATTACGATTCAGAGGGCTGCGATGCGATTATAAAACGATTATCCAAGCATCTTTTTTTTCCTATATAGATTTTTTTTTTTTTTTCTCACTTGGTACTTTTAAAAGCAAAGTATTTGTAATGACCCATAGTGAATTTATTTCCAATATATGTCCCAACATTGCAAAGCACAAACAGGAAAAAGTGTCAGTAGCAGCATATTCTGAATCACTAACAAAGTAATAACCAACACCCTCCTGTTATGTGCAATGAGCAATATAATCCTTCAGACAAAAAACATAAAATAAGCATTTTACGGCACCAAAAATCACGCTGATATCAAAATATAGAATTCTGTACCAGCAGTGTAGATCATTGTAATAAATGATCTGTACAGAAGTACAGTGCGATTTGTATATTATAACATGCTGTACTCTAAAAGTGTCGGGCTCTTTAAGAATGACCTTACATGGGCGCATGAGTTATGTGAATGTGTGATATGTTCCGCCGGTGGTGACACGAACTCTGTTAATAAAATAGCATCGCGTTCACATGTGGCAGTCGCTGCGTTAATTAATGGGACGTACAACAAGCAGCTCTCATACTAAAGCGATGCTAGTGGACTTCAGCATATTCTGAATAAGCAACATACAGCTGCTCTTATACACAAATCAATAATAGAGTCCAAGACTCACGACTTACTTAAATCCTGAGCACAAACCTTTTTTTTTTTTGCTGTATACCACAATCAAAAACAGCTTTTATTAAATTAACATCTTGTAAACGTATAATATGGTTTCTCATGTTCAGTGTTAATTTCGTTCAAGACGACGACGAAAAATATTCGTCAACGCCCATTTTTTCTGTGACTAAAACGAGACGTTGACAAGCTAAACTAATATCGGATGATAAAAACTATGATGGAACGTATGCCGTTTCTTCGTTAACAAGACGGGACTAGAATGTTATTTGAGGAATATCGGACATCAAAAAAATACGAGCTCTTCCTATGCCGTCTTTCAAAAATGTGCGTCCGTCAATGAGGGCGTCTGCATAATCTAAGCTCTCAGACAGCCGCAGCGGCAGCTGACGTCACAGGTACGGGTAGTCTAGGCTACCAAAAACTCAATCTAGCAACGCAGCGTTCTAGTGTAGACTAATCTGAAAATGGTCACGCAAAGAACGATCTTCGATGGTATAAATGTCAGCTATTCTAAAATAAAAATTTGCCTGGTTGAAATATTTCAGTCATGTTGCGCCATCATCATGTAAGCTTATTTAAACGCTTTTAAGCATTGTTTTTAAACCATTCAGACACGTTAAGCGGCGAGGGAGAATTAATTTAGGCGCTGTACGCGCACCTCGTACAGCGCCTGACTAAACTTGAGTTATATTTTGTGCTTGAACGTTCAAATACACACAGTATGTGTCAAAATCCCCGTCTTTGCGAGTGTCCTTGTAAACTTAGTCATTCGTGTCTTAAATAAACATTAACAGTTTAAGATAAAGCATGTGTAGCTGTAGGCTACATATGGGATCCTGGTAGGCTATTAATGAGGTCTTAAAGGTATAGTTCACCCCAAAATGAAAAATCTATCATCACTCACCCTTAAGTGGTAAAGGGATATGAAGCATTGCATAAGTGCTACTACTAAGAGTGTAACGTCAATACAGCCCGATTTCGCATAAGCTTAACTGAATTGGTCTAAATGGAGAAAAATTGTCTGTCTAAAGACACATATATATATATATATATATATAATATAGCTACCAAAATTAATGTTGGTAACAGCAGTTTGACAAAGTAATGACTAAAACTTGACATATATATATATATATACAGTAAAAAAATGTCTTTTAAATCGACTAAAACTATGAAAGACAAAATGACTAAAATGTGACTAATAAGCATTTAGACGAAGACTAAATCAAAAATGGCTGTCAAAATTAACACTGCTCATGTTTCGAAAATATTTTAGTTCAGTTTGACACAACTTGCATAAAGTGTGGCTCTTGTCCAGGTCATTTTCCCGTTCAACTTCCTAGAAGCCAAAGTGCTTCCAAACGTGCTTTTAATGCGGAGGGTGCCGGTCGGATTTCTCGCTCAGCCTTCATGCGTCTGTCATGTGCACCCGAAGTTCCCGCGCTTCAGTGTCGCGCCTTTGGCGTTCCGTCAACATTACGTTATCAACATTTAGAAAAAACGTTTTTTTTGACATTTGAGAATCGATTCAGAATCGTCCGCATCGCGATGCATCTAAGAATCGAATTTCCCCCCCACCTCTAGTGAACAGGCCTTTACTTTATAGAGGCAAGATCACATGCATGTAGAATATATATTTGCCAGCTTACTCCGAGTAACGTGGCAAGTGTGCAAGCAGCTACACCTACATTGAGATAACATACATAACACGGTTAGGACATTAAACTTGCCTTCCTGCTGGCACTTTCACTGACCATTACCAGTGTGGCATTCCACATTAAACCTTAAGAACAACCTTGGACACTTGACTTTACTGGGTTAACTTGAGCGGTTGTTCTGTTATGCTGACCTAGACTATTTTTGAAGTGTTCATGCTTTTAGCACATTTTGACGGCCGAGCTTTGGTTTCACAAATCAGGGCGAAAGAGAGAAACGTGTAATACTTGAAGTGTCAAGAGCTTTTCTGGGTTTGAGCAGATGCAGCACGTTCTTTAAATTCATGACTTTTAAAAGCTGTCAGCACATTTTTTTCCTCCAACCTCCTGTGCTCATTTAACCCCTCTCCTTCTCTGTCTAGGGAAATACGGCACCTTGCTCAGCACAAACCCCTTGCGCCTTATGATAGCAGGAGGCTCGGGGAAGGATACGCAATATGCTGAGGCTTGCACCGCACTGCCATCGTCCTCCATAACAGGAAGCTGGGACCCATTGTGTAGAACGCTAAATCAACATGTTAAGAGCGGTGACCATATGACCATAGGTGACATGTGACCAGCCTAGCAGGTTCAGTGTGGACAGCAGAGCGGGAAGCGAACGGGAAAGGGAAAAGGAGGAATGAACCCTCTCCGCAATGAAATCCGAGTTCAGCCAGTGCGGAGCAGTTCAAAATGGATAATGGCTCTTCAGCTACATGAGACAGTCATGTGTGATCAGCAGGGTAGAGTTCAAAGATCAAATGCATTCACGGGGCTTTAAGGTAACGTATTAAACAGCATCACATAAAACAGACAAAATCCATCTGAAGATCATCTGACTTGCCGCTGTATAATGCTTACTCTTAAAACCAGAGTAATTCACTCAAGTGATCTGCATTTAAAATCAATGCACTACAGGTTATCAACTAACTTACTGCACTGATAAGCAGTGCTAATATGCAGCGATGCTTCCAGCATTCAATGCATGACGAAATTGCATTTGACTGAAACAGTCATTGCCTGGTTTTTAATTTGCATTGCTAAGGTAAGGCAATTTCAAAGTGATAAGTCAGAGAGCATCTTACATATAGACCGACTGTCCTTGTATACCCGAAATCATCTAGTATATAGTAAACTAGGGTCGCATTTAAACTGCAGATCTTGATGCCCAGTTCCGATTAGTTGACTATATCCCATATCCGATTTCTGCATTTACTCTATACACTTGGCAAAACAACCCGAGATATAGATGTACTAAGTCTGACCCAGAAAATCTGGCCAGAAAGGGCAAAAATGGCACAATTTGCAATGGACACAGACGAAATGATAATAAAAGCTTTTGCTTTCCGCACCATCTTTAAAGGTCAGCAAAACGTCGGCCTCTTAATGCGGAGAGACAAAAAAAAAAAAAAAGAAGAGGAGGAGAGCCCTTGTTGCAACCTGGCCATTGGAAAGAGTCATCTGACTGCAGTTGGTGTCCAACTGATGTACGAATATCAGATCTACCCACAGACACAAATGCACATATCCGATTCATATCAGATTTACTTCTACATATGAATGAGGCCTGAAACCAATCTGAGAACATCAGCTTTTTTCCTGTTTACAAGATTGTGGGTCATATCCCATCTCAGAAAATCAGAATTGGGTCACAGCCTCAATGATTAATACGGAAACAGTCTTCAGTTTCGGTGACTACACCAGTTTTGTACATTAACATACCAATCATTAGGGGTGTAAAATTAAACCCACAGTTCGGCCTCATCTCAAAACGATGCATCTATAACATGGTTTGTTGAAAATAACGCGTAAAACAGACATACAGGCTAATTAGTTCGGCTAATGTATTTTTCTGTCGGTGTATACGCATTCTGACTTCTAATATGATCAGTCATTTACGCCGTCATCACCCAGGTGTTGATAGCGCGTGAGCGCAGGTGAGACATGAACTGCACACGTTGCTTTCTGTGCTTAATCTAAACTCGTTTAAGCCTTGCCAATTGAAAAGCGCAAGACGACGCGAATGAGAACGCGCAAACATTGAGTTCTCTTAAGTCGTGTGAATTTGTCCGTTCAAAAAGCGTGTTCATAAACAGATGAGAGAGAAAATGTATGTGTATCTTAAAGTGACAGCAGCCTAATATTCCTGCTGTCTGTGTTTTTAATGTTAAACAACAAAAGACAAGGAAATCTCTCGCTGCTCTTAATCGAATAGCATTTGTAACTTTAATAATGGCTAATCTTTATTTAAATTTATAAAGTGAAGATTATACACAATGTTGTTTTACATTTGATTATTCAATTTCTGAACCTGAAAACTACTCAGATTCTTGAAAAATACTGTTTATTTTATTTGCGCTGTTGCTTGAAGTTTGATTATTTGTTCTTATTTTCTTTATTTTTCCCCTGAACATAGCACATACCAAACTGTACCGAAACCATGAACCAAAAACCGTGAGTAATTTGAATCGTTACACCCCTACCGATCATTACACCATTCAATTGGCTGCATCTGACTGCTGTGCCTCAGCGATTTCAGCAAACCGAAATAAGCAGCTCTACGATACGATTCGGACTACATGAGCAGGTTGTGTCTTTATCCTATTCCTACTGACTCCTGTGGTGCTCTTACCATTAGCTGGCACTTCACTGGAAAAGTGCTGTTCCACATTTGCATTTCATGAAGTGAAAATACCAACCGAGGCCTTCAGGCTCTTTTTGGACCATTATGCTCTTTGGGGTTTTTTTTTTAAACAGTCCCAAAATCTGACAGGATGTATAGTACGGCACACCTAAACTAAAAACACATTAATTCCTGCCACCGATAATATGGTAATCAAATGCAAGACAAATGTAATGTACATAGACTACAAGCCAAGACTACATTGATTGGCTACAATGTTATTTTAATATGAAGTATATACTATAACAGTATTTATTAATTTTGAATTTTAATGTCAGCTTTAGCAATTTTTTTTGCATTTCTTATACAATTTCAGTACTTAAGGAAATTATTTTAGTATCTAGCCTAATTTTTTTTTATTTTATTCCAGCTTTATTTCAATTACCTAAAGCTATTTTAATCGTTTAGCTAAGGTAACAACAACAACAACAACGAATGGCTGACATTTTCAATCGGTCAGCCTGGAATCAAAATCCTGATTGATGACAGTTCAAGAATTAAATAATCAGACAATAGCCAAAGTTTGCCACATTAATGACATCTAATCGTGTCTAAACAGGTGGTTCTCCAAAATAAGCGGTGATGTGGACCAGACCTACACAAAACGATGACAAAATGACAAATACAGACAGTTACAGGCCTGACACTGTGCAAATATGATGTTAAACGGCACCTAATTGATCCAGCAGCAGGACTGTTGGTCATAATATGACCTATGTCAAGGACACAGAAGCTACAACACACAAAAAAAAAAAAAAAAAAATACACATATCAGTTTGCATTACAAGTATAATCGGTTACACTTAACGTGACTGACAGCCTCAACTGATCTAAACCGATAAGAAGTGACAGCAAAGCAATGTGTGAGTTCAGTGCAAATAATGAAGAGTTGCAGAGGCATCATGGGACCACACGTCTATAGGTGGGGCGTTTTACACCTGCTACCTGAAGCAGGTAATCTCGACACCTCAAACTAAAATCTGTCTGGGGCCAGGGAATAGGATATAGGCCTAAAACAAGACTGGATCTATTCGATCATATACAGTGATTCATTTCAACAAAAAAAAAAAAGAGTGTGTTTACTCCAAGTTTTCCTCTGTAGATCTTTTTTTTATATACACACACACACACACACACACACACACACACACACACACACACACACACACAAGGACACAACCAGAGGCCAAGGCAGCTGACTAGTGTAGATAAGCCCTGTGACTGCAAATCTCAATATATTCTTCTCAATACAATCATTAATCGTCCTGCCATAAATCTTTTCCAAGCTACATTATAGTTTCAATACAATACATTCGAATTACTTGGCCAAAACCCTCAGAAAGATTATTACATTAAACAACAATTATGCCCAAAAAGGCTGTCTGGGAAGGCAGATCACTAGATTGTGTGTGTGTGTCACAACCAGTATTTAATATTCAGCTGGTTAACACCGACAGTAGCTAAGCTAACTCCCCTGCTAACGTTACTTACTACAGCTACCGGTGGGAGGTCATATTCATCAGGGAATGGGGTTACTACGTCTGTTTATTTAAAAATAAAAACACTGATGTTTTCACTACAAACGCATAATACAATAAACGAGACCCTCATTTGAAGATGTTTGAAAGTCCTTACCTGCAGGTGCTCCTGGAATCTGATGGGCAGGATTTGAGCCATGATGATGGTAGTTCCTCTTCGCTTTCCTCTCTAATTCCTGCTATTATTTCTGCCTAATCTAAACTACACCAGAGCCGGGAATGAATGGAGGTGGTCTTGTGTATTTTGGGGGGGCAGATGAACCGGGAATGTGTTAGGTTTCTCTAGTCGCCCGTTGAATGTAAATGAGGCGCTTCAACTCCAGAATGTCAACCGCCGCTGAGAGGAACTCTAGAAACCTGCAATGGCGGCGGAACCCGTCCGGTGGAGAAGCGCACCGGAAAGAGACGTAGATCTCAATGGAGGCGGAGGGATACGTACATTGCGGGGAAGAGGGTTTTTTAGTCGGTTCGACAATAAAATGTAAGTAAGATACACGTAGGGATATTGCGAGTGTGTTATTAGTATTTTTCTTAACATGGGAGAATTTATTAAGATACGTTTGAGCGTAAAGGCTGAAGGTACTAGTTCTTTGCGATTCGCCCTTTGCTTTTTGCCACATCATTCGTCCTCGTGAATTGACGTCAGTTCCGATATTATTTCTTATGTTTTATTTGTATATTACAGGCATGGGCGTTTCTAGGCTTTCATCAGTTCAGGAACGGTAGCCTAGTTGTAAGTTCTTGCGTGCATGTTTTGGTAGGAGTCGTTTTCGATGCAGATGTTGAACTTAAAGATATTCTTCATCGCAGGAAATTTAACGATAGGATTCATTTGCAGGTTTGGTCTCAGTTGATTGTAAATAAATCGCTCTTTTTGTTCAACGTATTTCATCAATTACGTAGTGAAACGCATAGAAAACCCGCTCCGAATGATTCAATGAGAGCTGTCCGAATCATCCAAACTGAATCGCGATCTGTTTCCAAATAGAACCGATTCAAAAGAATGATTCATTTGGTAAGCGTAGGTTGGAGGACATGTCTGTTTTATTTACTTGACTGTCAAGACTATATTTATTATTTGTAATATGTGCATCTATTTTTGCAAGTGTATGCATATAAAAAACAGCATGTTAGGTCGAATACTGAACCAATTAATTGAAAACGTGTGTGTGTGTGTATATATATATATAAAATAAATCACAATTAGAAAATGTGCATTTGTCAACAGCACAAGGAATTAATTCATCTATGCAATTCCAGAAAGTGGATTGGTGCATTACAAAACACTTTAATATGAAATTAAGGAGTGTAATGCAATATGAAATATAACTGTAATGAAGCCCAAATTATTATGAACTGTGACACAACTTGTTTTCCCAATCACCTGGGTGTATATTGGAGGCACACATGTAACAGACAAGGGTGTGGGAAACAAGCAAAGTGAATTTGTTAGTTAATTCCTCTCGAGTCTGATAACCATAAATTATAGTCATTTCCTCTCTGACTTCGTCAGTTTGTGAACAGTTTGCTCTGCTCAGAGGAAGGTGTGGCCAGCAGTGAACTTGATGATCTGAGTTGGAAACACAAGTAGTAGTGTTTTTTTACATGTAAATTTACATACACCACAAAATAAAGCACTGCTTGAGAGAACAAGCTTAATAAAACTGTGCTATAAAACAAAACTGCAGTTATGCCAATTAGAAAACCAGCCAAAGATATTGCACACCTATATCTTGCTGGCTGTGCCCCATTTAAAGAAAGGGGAATACTGTCCTACTGCCACCTAGTGTTTTTCTAACAAAACTACAAAAACAACAGTTACATGAAATAATCCAAACCATTTTATATTACTTGAAAACGTTTTTAATGTCATCCATAATTTAAGTGGTCTATGCAATACATAATACTTTAATGTGAATAAATAATAAATTTGGTCACCGAAACTATGACAAAAACATGAAGTGTTATCAAATGATCCCATACAACATAAATACAGCACATATTTCCAATACCATTAAAATACTTGAATATTCCTAATCCAATATGTACTAAGTTTACCTTATACATGTTCTATTACAAATAATCTAAAGTGCAAACAGTTACTGTTATCTTTCTTTAAAAAATAGACCAGTCACAAATTCAAAAAACAGTGACAACTACAAAAATACACTTTTAAAAAATTTGGTCAGTCATCTTAGTGGTAACTTCAAAAAACACTTTTCAATGGAACACCCCTCACATTGACATCAATGAACTAACATACTGTAGTAACAGTGGTCACTGAAGCTGGTGTACAAAGTTGGCAGGGCTGCCCCAGTAGTGCTTGCTGCGGTAACCCTGCTGGACCCAGCTGTGCGGTTTAAAGGAATGGTTGGGTCGGCAAGGGGGGCGGATCATGTAGTGTGGCCGCTGGGGGTAATGCCCTTTACCTGGGCCGAACTTCTTTCTTGGTAGTGGATTCCATACCGGGGCACTACTGGGATATATAAGCTTTACAAAAGAAAGAGATGACAGAAGAAAGTTAAATTTAACAACATTAAAAAACAGACATAGCTGTCTTTCAGTTTGATATTTAATAGAAATGCTAAAATTTTTCCAATGATAAAAAAACAACAACAACATATACATATATGACATTTCTAAATAAAACTTTTGCCTAGTAACATTACAACCCCCAATCCAGAAAAGTTGGGATGTTTTGGAAAACGCATTAAAATATATAAAAATGTATGATTTGTTAATCAACCCTCTACAAAGTAAAACACATTTCACTCTGGGCGACTAAATAATATCTAACACTAGCCATTGGCTAATAAATGCTTAGATTTTACTCGCCTGTGTGCGTGTTAGAAGCTAAGAATGAGTTTAGCGTATACATTTTTTCACTCGCTGAACACTCAGACTGAGCACTTGAGAGTTTCGCTCTCGTCAAGCGATCTAACTTATACGATTTCAAATCAGCTCATCTGACGTACCGTAAACTCTAACGCTAGTGTGAAGGCGCACAACTCGCCGTCGCTTTGCTGAGTGCGTTTCTCACACATACGCCACACACGCACACCTTACATACCACGCAAAGTCGACGCGCTACATGTTAACAATATTCTTTGTTGTATTTTCCTGTCAAAATCATAGACCGTAAAAGAAAGACACAGCGACCCCATAGGCTTCAACGGAGTGAAGTCAATTAGAAGCACTCACTTCCTGATGGCTGAGCGTACTGCACAGCCTCAGACTGAGCTTGATGACGTAGATGTGACGTGAACAACCTGTCTGACAGTTGTAAGTCTTCTAGTAGTTGTGCAAAGTCAAATCTGAATCACCGAAATCACCGGCTTTTAAGAACGAGCATAAGATATGCCTTTTTTTCCCTGAAGTGGGCGGGACTAATGCGTAAACGGCAATACGTAGCGCTCCTCTTTTCCTGTCCGTTTTGATTTCAGCAAATCAGTTTGAGCAAATGCTGTCAACGTGATTAATATTCATGAACCCAGCAGCCCAACAAGCCTTAGTGCGTTGTATATTGTTATTACTAGTATTATCTTTTAATAATTTAATTACTATTATCTATTTTTTTACAGAAACACTGAAATGACCAACAATATCTTAAGCACCACCACCAGTCCAAAGTTGTTAAATTACAAATATGCATTCATAAGGTTACCAACAGTTTTAGTCCTAATTACTGAAGTTCTATCATTAAATAGTGCTTGATTATCATAATATCATAACATAGTCTAATGCTTGATTGACTGATATTAAGAGTGTATTCAGATATTTAAAAAGCTGTGCCATTTTACAAAGATATTAATACACACATACATACATATATATATATATATATATATATATATATATATATATATATATATATATATATATATATATATATATATATATATATATATAAAGTATAATAAAAAATTGTATAATAAAAATGTATAAAGACTAAACTAAAAACTGTACTAGCCAATGGCGATTCTATTACCAAGGTGTGCGTAGAGGGTTGATTATTAATCCTATTTCAACTTTATTTAAAAAGATTTCCAATGTTTTCAGTGACCAACTTAACTGTAAATATAAACACATTTTGATGTTGATAGCTGAAACACACTCCAAAAGTTGGGACAGAGGCATGTTTACAACTGTCACATCACCTTTCCTTTTAAATGTTTGGGAATTGAGGATACTAATTGTTGCAGTTTTGCAAGTGGATTTTTTGCCCAATCTTGCCTGATGAGATGAAAAACAAGATAAGACAGCTGCTCAACAGTCTGTGGTCATCATTGTCAGATTCTCGGTTTCATAATGGGCCACACATTTCCAGTAGGAGACAGATCTGGGCTGCAGGCAGACGGGCAGTCAAGCACATCCACTCTACGGTGTAGAGAGTTTACGAAACCACTCTGTTTGTTGTAGCACATGCTGAATGAGGCATGGTATTGTGTTGCTTCCCAGGAAAGATGTCATCTTGATGCCATTAAATGCCTCTGTACAATCCCAATATAAGCCTCCAACTCAATGGTACCTTCACACACATGCAAGTCACCCATGCCGTTTGCACTGATGCTCCCCCATACCATGACAGATGTTTGCTTTTGCACCTGTCGCTGATGAAAGTCTGGATGGTCCCTTTCGTCTTTGGGACGGAGAACTCAATGTCTGTTTTTTCCCAAGCTCGGCGGCATCTCTGCATTGAACAGATGTATAGCTTTCTCCTTGCATAACAGATTCAAGTGGCAAAGCACTCCCAAGCACATGTGATTATATTTAACAGAGTAGCATGACTGTTTCTCATGCAATGCCATCTGAGGGCTCAAAGGTTGTTACACACATTCAACAGAGGTTTCCTGCTTTGCACTACATATAAAAGAGATTTCTCTGTATTCCCTGAATCTCTTTTACAATATTGTGTATGATAAATGCTGAAATTTGGTGCCTTCTAGACTGAGCAAAGGCAGAAAATGTATTTTTGGCTGATGTGGAAGAAAGACAACAACTCCCAGAATGCACTTGCTTCGCTGCCCTACGACGCCACTCCCAAAGCTACTGCTACTGGATCACTTGCCCACCGCGGCACCGCCCCTACCGTTGTTTTATAATAATAAAACCATTTAGTTCAGTTAGAGAACACTACAATTAAAAACTGAACGTGTCTGTTCAATGTAATGTGAGTGAGCCGAGCGAGTGTCACAGCACAAACGCAGCAGGAGTCAGATTACATTCATCGCGAGATGAAGAGCTGAGGTAAGTGCGGGCACGGCATACATTCACGGCGCGTGTTCGGTCTGGCGCGTTTTCAGATCACGCCCATGGAAGCTTAACTTTCATAGGAATTAATTTGAAGAGTTGAAACACTCACTTTGCTCCACACCGCTCCGTTTACATGAATGCCCGCAGCTGCCTGAGCCGAGTGTTGTGAGTGAGATCCCACCCCCCATGGGCGGGTTGATAACATGTGTAACTAGCTGTAGTCTTTAGCCTCCGGACAAAAAATCCTCAAATGACACAAAATGACAATTTGCATCATCGGAGGATTTTTTCCATGGGGTGGGAGCACGATCATTCGAATATACTACCGGATTTCTACTGATACAAAGCTTAATGCTAATCCCTTTAATTTACAGCACCAAAAAAAACTAACATTTTAAACGATTTCACAATATTACTTTTTTTACTTCAAATAAAATGTCACATGGTAAGTAGAAGACCTTTCTTTCAGAAACAGAAAGAAAAAAAAAATAATCGTACCAACCCCAAACTTTTGAACAGTAGCCTACTGTGCCAACGGCAATCAAGACAATACAATTACATTTAGGACACTGTACCTGGTATGGAGGGTGGTTGTGGAGAGGTGGGGTGTACTGGGGCTCTCTGCAGCTGGTGTCCTCATCCGAGGAAGATCCGGAGTGGTAATCCGACGTGACCCTCTCCACAGCGCTCGTCACTTTCTTTGTCACATCCTCTTTATCATCATCGTCATCACTTGAGAAGGTGGCCACAGTGAAACCGTGATTCCTCTCGCCATACCTGCAGCCATTTCAGAAGTAAAGGTTTCTTTCGTATTTGAGCAACATAGAGCTGTAAATGAGTAGAAAAACTCACCTACAGCACACCTCTCCAGGGTCTACCCAAAGCGTGAGTTCCTTAGGCAGACCAAGGTCTTTGTACTGCACTCCACTCTCAGCACATGCTCTGAGCAATTCAGCATCGTCTTTATGGAAGCGGTTCACTCTGATGCACCTGCACAGGATACATTCATAGCTAATTTTAACATGTGAAACATCACAAGCATCCTGTCATGACTAGATGTGACTCTAAAGAACATGAGATATAGGATGTCAGTGCACAGTACTGCTTATCAGACCGCTGACCTGAACGCTTGGCCCTTGCTGGGGTTGTCTGGATACCAGTGACCCTTGTACTTCTCCTGTAGTGCTACAGTTAACCGCTCCACAAACAGGTCCACCTTGTTTGCGTCCAACTTCTCAGCCTTCTTTATCAACCGCTTCAGGAAAAATACCACCGCTGCTATTTCTTTCTTCATCGTTAGCTGTTGAGCTGATATTCAGGTCCAACTTCTGTGAACGCAAATACACTTATAAACACCACAACACCCTGAGGTGACAATAATGAGTATAAAAGACATTTTTAAATCAAAACAACTTTCAATTAAAAGAAATGCATCCATAAATAATAATACAATTATTTTATGTAATTAATACAATTAATATTTTTATTACACTACTATTTTTTAAGTTTGGGATCTGTAAGAATATTTTATAAATTTTATCAATTTATAAAATTATAAAAATGCTTTCCTGTAGCTCAAACAATAAGAGCGTGGCGCTAGCAATGCCAAGGTCATGGGTTCGATTCCCAGGGAAAGCAAGATCTGACAAAATGTAAAAATGTGTACCTTGAACGCAATGTAAGTCGCTTTGGATAAAAGCGTCTGCCAAATGCATAAGTGTAAATGTAAATATAAAAATATTTTATTTAGCAAGAATGCATTACAATGATCAAAAGTGACAGTACAGACATTTGTTACAAAAGATTTCCACTTCAAATAAATGCAGTTCCTCTGAACACTATTCAAAGAATCACAAAAAAGCGTTACAATTTCAACTAAACTATTAAAGATTTAGGAGAAAAAAACAATTTCATTATTGATAAGAAATGTTTTTTGAGCACTGAATCAGCATATTAGCCTAGAATGATTCTGAACGATCATGTGATAATGACGCTGAAAATTCACAGGAATAAATTACAGCTTAAAATATATTAAAGGCACAATATGTAATTTTTCGCTGCTAAAGGTCGCGTATTCAAAACAAAGGCGTAGCTTGATGACGACGTGACTGAGCGCGGAGTTGTCGTCTTTACCTCCACAGATGGAAAGGAATCCGACAGGCAGAAATCTTGTTCACGGATGAGCTAATGATCGGAAGCCGTGAGAGCGGAATGAGGCCGCTAATGAGCGACACCTGCGAGAGTCAACTCGAGTCCAGCGGAGCTTTATTACGCGTCGCAGTCTTTTCGTTGTGCATGTGGGGTAACGCAGCGCTGTTTCCCATGATTAAAAAAACAATTATTCTAAATACATTTGAGTGTGTTGAGAGTTGTTATAACGCTGCGTTTGCCCAGTGGCTGGTATGAGACACTTGTGGCACTTTGCAGTAATCTAGATCGATCATACGTTGCTAAATGACATGCTATTCCTTTAAAAAAATAAACTGTAACGTATCCAAACAGCTGCTGACCTGTCACACATAATAAAGCGGTCTCTACGAAATCCGAGATTCACACAATGACACGGGACATGAAACTGGTTAGAAATCGCTGATTTAAATATTGTTTGGGATAATGTTAAAGGGATAAAATTACTCCCCTCATGTCATTTCAAACACATAAGACCTTTTTAAGTGCACAAATCAACAAAATATATAACGTCGCTCTAGTGGTTTTTGGATATTTTAATCTAAACATCTTACATACTGTGCCTTTAAAAGATACGTTATTTTAAATTATATTTGGCAATAACACTATTTAACCAGATTTTCAAATAAATTAAGCCTGATAGCTTTAAAATAATAATAATAATAATAATAATAATAATAAATTAAAGAGATTTTTTTTTTTTTTTTTAAATTTCAATAACTTTGAGGTCAGGTTTATTTCTAAAGCATCAATCCATCAACATCATAAACATCAATCTACGCACGTAGCAGAAACATGAGCTCTTAAAGATCTCGTCTATGGACACTAAACCCAGAAAGCATTAGCGCAAGTGATTAATTAACACAAAGCGGGGCGGTCAGACGGCGCGCGGGGCAGAACAGCGGGATGGCGCGCGCTAATACAGCACGACCGTTTGAAAAACAAGATCACGACACAAACAAATAAATTTTTACTTCTCCATCTTATTTTTTTATTATTATTATTATTTTTTTAAATATAACTGCATTACATTTTCATAATTATTGTATATATTTTTAAATTCCAGAGTTGTAGTTTAACGTACCAAATATTATCTAACGGACAATAAACGTCATATTAAAAAAATCTATAAATTCCGTTCAGTTTTTTCATTCGTATAGATAAAAAAATAAAAAAAAAAATAATAAAAAACGTTATTGGTTATTATAGGTGTAAAAACTTATTTGGTAGACTGTTAGTCACAGAATAAATGTGTTTAGTTTCCCAACTGGACAACACGAGCTAACGGCAGCGATCTTACTTAAATGGTCATATTTAAACTATAGCCCCTTTCCATTTTTAATAAACATTGAATTAATTATTACAAATTGAAACTAGCTAACTGTAGCCTAGCCGAAGTTAACGTGGCCTCGATTCCATTTTCAGTTGGCTTTTGTCGCATTTTCCTTTAAAACCGTACATTTCAAATTATTTCTAATGTGATATTTGGCGCTTATACACATTTTACTTATATGCAGGTTCGCTACATCACTACAAACAGATATACTGACCGTGTTTTCCTTTCATCCACATGTGGACAACTCCTGCTGCCCGCCTGGCGCACAAGACACTTCCAGATCTGCTCCGCGCGAACACGGGTGACGTGACTTTGTTTTGTGCGCATGCTCTGAGGAGATGATTCAGGAGTCGGTTCTTTTGATTCATGAAACGAGTGATTGGCACTTGGCAGAGTGTGGAGAAGAGCTGAGCGCACGCATAAATATATGTAGTCGATGTAGCAATCGAACAAGTAATCAAATTAATTAAAATAACAGAAATGGGAACAGAAATGATAAAGGGCTGGTGTCCTGTCACATATGACAATGAGGACGTGGGCAGTTTTATAAATTGGACAATGGCGCCCTCTAGCTTGCAAAGTGGGGTGAACTTGTGTGGAAAAACTGACCTATCCACTCAGAATGACAATTGTTGCTTGAACCAATATTGCTTGAAAATAAAAATAAAAATAAAAAAATGACACAAATCAGGGTTTTAAACTTTATTTGCACAAGCTATGCATGGCTCACTGGAATAATACACTAGAATAATCAGTTTTGTGGAGGTGGTTGTCAGCTGGATGATGATGATCACTCAGTACTGAATCCAGCAGCACCTCGGTCTTCAGTTCAGGGTGAAGGATACGCTCAGACGGGTCACTGACCTCTACAGGCTGTTGACAGGATCTCCATGGACAAACTTGAGAAGAAATTATTTATGCAAAAAAAAAAAAAAAAAGATCAATTGATGGAGTGTTGTTGGAGATAAGATTGTATTTTAAACTCAGTGACATACTTACACATTACTGCCATGATCAGGAGGACAGAAGTTAGCAGTGCAGTGAACAAAGCTATCCATATATAGCCTAAAAGATGATTACTAAAGGGTCATTCTGTATTCTGATGTTTCTATACGGAATAAAACGAGGTATGCATGTAATGTGTAATACCTCTAAACGTCCCTCTGTTCTCATAACAGTCAGCAGGAGACAGGTGGAGAATCATTGGTTGGCTCAGGGATGAGTGATTTACCCGGCACGAGTGGTTTGTACAGTCGGATACATTCAAATATGAATGGAGGGTGAATGATCCATCTGGGTTGGTTTTGTTAATGTTGTGTGTGTGAGAGACGTTCTGAAATCCTCCGTTTCTCATCCACACCAGCTCTAGAGCAGAAGGGTAAAACCCCTCAGAGCGGCAAAGAATCGTGTGAAATCCATCCCATGCTCTTACATGTGACACAGACACACTGGGGTGTGCTAGGAAATATAAGAGGTATTAGTAAAAAGCTCATTTATTAGGAGCAGATATACGTTTCACCGTTATATAATATCTACACTCAGGTCAGTATAATTTCTGATACTCATAATAAACGTACCAATCACTTGAACAAATGTTCTTTCTTCACTCAAAAGCTCAAAGGGAGGTGGTATGAATCTTATCACAACACATCTGTAAGTGCCAGTGTCATTTATCTGCAGATTTGATACTTCAAATAACATTTCCTCAGTCGTTGGAGTCCAGATAAATCTAACGTGATCTTTACATGGTTGATGTACCCATGATTTGTTATGATTCATTGCTGAGCACAGTTTATTATTAGTTTCCAGTTCCACTGTGAATCCTTCAATGGCATTCGATGGTTTGTAGTTACAGCTGATATTGACTGACTTTCCTCGATGAACAGTCTGAACTGAGGTGCCATTGAATTCTGGATGTCCAGATATAACTGAAAAAGACAGGACTGCAATATTATCATTATTATAAAATGTTTTAACATTTCACTAGATTTAATTTAAATACTATTAATTAAATACAAATAATTACTTATATAATAAATATACATATATATATATATACAAACCGATTCCAAAAAGTTGGGACACTGTACACATTGTGAATAAAAAAGGAATGAAATAATTTACAAATCTCATAAACTTATATTTTATTACAATAGAATATAGATAACATATCAAATGTTGAAAGTGAGACATTTTGAAATGTCATGCCAAATATTGGCTCATTTTGGATTTCATGAGAGCTACACATTCCAAAAAAGTTGGGACAGGTAGGAATAAGAGGCCGGAAAAGTTAAATGTACATATAAGGAACAGCTGGAGGACCAATCTGCAACTTATTAGGTCAATTGGCAACATGATTGGGTATAAAAAGAGCCTCTCAGAGTGGCAGTGTCTCTCAGAAGTCAAGATGGGCAGAGGATCACCAATTCCCCCAATGCTGCGGCCAAAAATACTGGAGCAATATCAGAAAGGAGTTTCTCAGAGAAAAACTGCAAAGAGTTTGAAGTTATCATCATCTACAGTGCATAATATCATCCAAAGATTCAGAGAATCTGGAACAATCTCTGTCGTAAGGGTCAAGGCCGAAAACCATACTGGATGCCCGTGATCTTCGGCCCTTAGACGGCACTGCATCACATACAGGAATGCTACTGTAATGGAAATCACAACATGGGCTCAGGAATGCTTCCAGGAAACATTGACGGTGAACACAATCCACCGTGCCATTGGCCGTTGCCGGCTAAAACTCTATCGGTCAAAAAAGAAGCCATATCTAAACATGATCCAGAAGCGCAGGCGTTTTCTCTGGGCCAAGGCTCGTTTAAAATGGACTGTGGCAAAGTGGAAAACTGTTCTGTGGTCAGACCAATCAAAATTTGAAGTTCTTTTTGGAAAACTGGGATGCCATGTCATCCGGACTAAAGAGGACAAGAACAACCCAAGTTGTTCTCAGCGCTCAGTTCAGAAGCCTGCATCTCTGATGGGATGGGGTTCATGAGTGCGTGTGGCATGGGCAGCTTACACATCTGGAAAGGCACCATCAATGCTGAAAGGTATATCCAAGTTCTAGAACAACATATGCTCCCATCCAGACGTCGTCTCTTTCAGGGAAGACCTTGCATTTTCCAACATGACAATGCCAGACCACATACTGCATCAATTACAACATCAAAATGAGCCAATATTTGGCATATTTCAAAATGTCTATATTCTATTGTGAATAAAATATAAGTTTATGAGATTTGTAAATTCCTCTTTTATTCACAATGTGTACAGTGTCCCAACTTTTTTGGATTCACAATATGTATATATATATATATATATATATATATATATATATATAATATATTTATATATATATATATATATATATATATATATATAATAAATATTTTCAAATTAAAATACCAGATAGAAGCATCCATACACATGTGGTCACAGAGTTACACCTTGATGACATCTAGAGAAAACAGAAGGAGAAATATTGCAATACATATTTGCATTACATTACTGATCCTTTTTACATTTCCGAGTTTTGAACGTGAAAGTATTAGGCTCTACATGCTAGATGTAGAATGGGAGACCATGTCAAATGTTATTTTTGTATTTCCATTTGCCCCACTGCAAAAAAAAAAAAAAAAAAGGAAAAGAAAAAGAAAGAAAAGTAAAGAAACCTATTGCATTTTTCTGACAGAATCACTTAAAAATCAATTCAGCTTAACTTAAGTTTAGTTGCTGCCGTAATTATTTAATTATAATAAAATTGGTATTTCAGTTTTTTTTTTTTTTTAATCTTGCCTAGTTAAATTTTTTCAAACTTAAAACATGAAGCTGAAGTTGAAAGTATGAGTTAAATGTAATGAGTTAAAGTAATGGAAAAACATGTTGTCATGACATATTGATGATATTTTTACTGTAAAGAACAAAAAAACAGAAGAGAAAAAGTTTTTGTAATATAGCTGTGTATTATAGCAGTGTCAGTGTACAAAATATATAAAAATAGATGTACAATGTTAATTATTTTTAAATGCATCCTCATGGTCTGTGAAAATCCATGAGGTCTAATTTGTAAACATCAGTTAATGCATTATACATTAACATTTACAGCATGTATTAACCTTTGATAATGTTATAACAATGTAAATGTTAGCTCACAGTGCATGATTAACAGATACAACTTTTGGTATAAATAAATTTTTTAGTTCATGTTAGTAATGAAACCTAGTAAAGTGTTATTAAAATATTTGGGCAGAACACAACAAATGACCAATCAAACATATGTCAGAGAGCTACGCAATGAGCAGTTTGTCTTTCCTCTAAGTGCTACATTGCAAGACTAAATATTTTATATTAATTTACTACGACTCCCAAAATGGCACGCATACATTAGTGCACTTTGGAGAAAAACACGTATTGTTTCAGGTAATATTGATAAAAAGTCAATACAAGTCAATTACCAAATTCACCAGCAACACAAAATACTAAAAATGTCCATATTCTCACCTTGTAATTTTTCAGAGATTGCATCATCTTTTGTACTTTGCAGGCTGTTTTAACTCATGATTGTGCAAATGAAGAAGTGATGTGGTGGCGATGTAATTTTAGTCCAGTCAGAAACAAGCTCAACCAGTCCGACTGAGGCAGTCTGAGATGGTAGTGTGTATGAAAGAGAAACTATACAGGTTTTTTTTTTTTTTTTTTTTTTTAATCTATCACTTAAACCAATACTTGCAGAGTTTTGTTTTGTTGATCAGTACTCATTTAGCGAGAAGCCAATCAAAACTCTTTCAGACCTTCATTGATTGGATGGCACCAAATGTGTTGCAAGGCCCTGAAAACAGCTCGGGGTTTAGTTTTATTCTTAGCCGAAGAAGAAAAAGTGTTCAAATAGTAAAACTAAATGTACTGTAGACTTATTTGCTCATATTTGTCTCCAACAAGACTCTTTTTAGAGCATCATCTTCGTGATCTGCTGACATGAGCAGCTGAACTGAGAAAATGAAGAAGTGGTCTGGTTATTTTAACCACACAATGTCTATTTGCAAGGTGGATATAGGTCATGGGAAAATGTGCAAAAGCAGTACACATGACAAATAAAGAATGAACTTATTTATTAATGAATTATTGAAATAGGTAATACATCAGCAGAGGAAAGAAAACTGCACTCAGCAAACAATTTCATTGGGTTTTTAGTGCTGAAACTGCAAATAACAGAGGCCTCATGGTATTTTGAATGCACACATACACCGAACAGGCATAACATTATGACCACTGACAGGTGAAGTGAATAACACTGATTATCTCTTCATCACGGCTCCTGTTAGTGGGTGGGATATATTAGGCAGCAAGTGAACATTTTGTCCTCAGTTGATGTGTTAGAAGCAGGAAAAATGGGCAAGTGTAAGGATTTGAGCGAGTTTGACAAGGGCCAAATTGTGACGGCTAGACGACTGGGTCAGAGCATCTCCAAAACTGCAACTCTTGTGGGGTGTTCCCGGTCTGCAGTGGTCAGGATCTATCAAAAGTGCTCCAAGGAAGGAACAGTGGTGAACCGGCGACAGGGTCATGGGCGGCCAAGGCTCATTGATGCACGTGGGGAGCGAAGGCTGGCCCGAGTGGTCCGATCAAACAGACGAGCTACTGCAGGCCCCTCCTCGCAACTTACAAGACTTAAAGGATCTGCTGCTAACACCTTGGTGCCAGATACCACAGCACACTTTCAGGGGTCTAGTGGAGACCATGCCTCGATGGGTCAGGGCAGTTTTGGCAGCAAAAAGGGGGGCCAACACAATATTAGGAATGTTATGCCTGATTGGTGTATATGCAATCAAAATGTTAAGCAAAGTAAAAAAAAAAAGGCATAGAAATATAAATCACTATATTACATACACAAGTTGATATCTGGTCAGTGCATGATATAGACATGGATCAGGCTATCAATCATTGTAAAATGTCTTCATTCAGTGTTTATTGAGGAGATGAGTGGACTCCAACAGGGCTGCATGGAACTGGTTGATGGTTGCCCAGTGTTGAATACAACATCTCAGACTGCAGGTGAGCGTGGAGGACAGGCTCAGGTGAGACTCTCACTCCTACAGGAGGCACATACTGCCGAAGTGCGCGTCCTGGAATAACATAGGAATAATGGCTTGATCAGTGTAGGTCTGATGGCTATTATGAGACTATAAGAAAAAATAATGCATAAGAGAAGTCGTCCCTGCCCACAGCTAAACAATTTGCACTTTATTTTGTTTATAGTCTGTATAAAATGAAATTTAAATTTTCTTAAAATGAATTCATGAAGACACGTAAAACCTGTAAAACAAAACTAATTCTGATATTCATGCTGCGATAAGAGTAGTTAAGAGGCGAATGCGTTTTTCACTTGTATAATACCATGTGCGTGAGTGAACCCAGCATCTGATAAGCTGTTCATGTTTTAGTCATTTCAGTTTCAGTCACAGTAAAGAACCTTGGTTTCATCACGCTCAGAGTCGTTGTCATTATGTACAGTGTACGTTAGGGCTGGGGATCGATTCAGATGTTCCGATTCGATTCGATTTCGATTCACAAGCTCTCAAATCGATTCGATTTTCGATTCAACTCAATGAATATAGATTTAATACAAATACTATAGGTATTTATAAAAAAGAACAGTGAACATAAGTTTACAAGTGGGTAATTAAAAAAAAAAAATTAAGAGCCACAAACCTGTGTATTAAACTCTTTTTATTTTAGGTACATTCGGGTACATTAAAACAGAACCCATCTCTATATTTCAAATGCATGCAATTGTTAAATACAATACAATTTTGCAATTTATTCTAAAAGATTTATCTGAGAAGTATTTTATACAATTTTGTTTTTATTGACATTTTGATATATTTATTCTAAAACATAAAACGGATATTGGATGATTATCAGCAATTTTCAGTACGCGACAAGCTTTTCTTGCGATTTTGCCACCGGTCATGTGTGCAGTTACTTTTCATACACGAGAAGTGCATTCATCATAGTTGCCGTGGTAACGAACAACAATACCTTAACGTGCTGACTTATGTGGACTACCTTCAATTTGAGGAAATCTGTTTATGATGTAAGCTATTAGGTTTGAATTATTGGTCCTGTGCTGTCTGTTGACTCAGTTTATTTGAGTATGTCTATAATGGCTAACGTACGTGCTTCAGTGAACGCTCAAGTTTGATGTAAGGCAAGCATTTGTGTGTATGTGATGTATTTTTAGCGTTTGTATGCTCGGCTGTGGGGGTGTTGCAACGTCTGGGTGATGTCTCATCTAATGCTTATGCAGATTTGTAGTATTACACAGCATTACCTCAGTGTTATAAAAGGCGACAAAGAACCGGAAACCGCCATTTCAAGATTCAAGATTCAAGATTCAAGAGTTTTATTTGTCACATACACAGTTATATACAGAATATACAACCGGCAGTGAAATGTAAACAGGTCCGCTCCATGGACAGTGCAAATTCACAGTTAAAAACACAAGGAAGAAATTATAATAGAAATAGGATATAAAAAAAGTACTATCTATATATATATATATATGTCTATATCTGTAGAATTATAAATAATCAAGTCAAGAGAAAAAAAAAGGTAACAAATAAGGATAAAGTGGAATAAAATAATTGAAGTAGACTTTGCAGTGAGTAAACTGTAGACTTATAAATATGTGGTTAACAAATGTATAAGAGTATAATGTGCAAACAGGTTTATAACAGGCTGTTACACAGTAACAACGAGAACAGAAAGTGCAGTGCAATGTCAGTGTATCGATGTTTATCCTGACGTGAAGTCACGTGATGTTAAGTTCAGGAGTCTGATGGCCTGGGGAAGAAGCTCCTCCTGAGTCTCTCAGTTTTGGCCATCAGGCTTGGAAGCGCTTACCAGATGGTAGCAGCGTGAAATGAGGGTTTGCAGGGTGATTAGAGTCCTTGATGATCTTGGTAGCTCTACCTTTGCAGGGTTTGGTGTAGACGTCTTGCAGAGACGGGAGAGCTGACCCTGAGATACGCTCGGATAAGCGCACTACTCTTTGCAGGGCTTTGCGGTCATGACTGGTGCTGTTCCCATACCACGCTGTGATGCACTGAGTTAAAACACTTTCTATCGCCCCTAAATAGAAAGTTTTCAGGATAGCTGGTGAAACCCTGAATTTCCTCAGCTGGAGCAGGTGGTACAGTCTTTGCCTGGCTTTTTTCACCTGTGTCTGAATGTGAGCAGTCCAGGTCAGGTCCTCGGAGATGTTTACACCCAGGTACTTGAAGCTGCTCACTCTCTCTACTGGTGACCCGCTGATCATGAGGGGGAGTATGTCCGTTGCTGTCTCTTCCTGAAGTCCACAATCATTTCTTTGGTCTTGCCAACATTCAGAGAGAGACAGTTGTCCTGGCACCATGATGTTAGATGCTCCACCTCGTCCCAAGTATGCCGTCTCATTGTTGTTGGAAATGAGGCCCAGGACAACAGTATCATCAGCAAATTTGATGATAGAGGTGGAGCTGTGTGTGGACAAACAGTCATGCGTGTAGAGAGAGTAGAGCAGGGGCTCAGGACACAGCCCTGTGGAGCTCCCACACTCAGGGTGATGGAGGTGGAGGTGGACTGGCCTATTCTCACCACCTGAGGCCTGCCAGTGAGGAAGTCCTCAATCCAGTGGCAGAGAGAAGGATTCAGGCCGAGATCCAGGAGTTTGGAGGTTAGCTTGGTGGGAACTATGGTGTTAAAGGCTGAGCTATAGTCAATAAATAGCAGTCTTACGTGAGTTCCCACTTTTGCTGTCGATGTGAGTGAGGAGAGAGTGGAGGACATGAGAGATGGCATCTTCAGTCGATCTATTGGGACGATAGGCAAACTGAAGAGGGTCCAAAGTGTCAGGAATGAAGGCGCAAATGGTGTTTTTAATGAGTCTCTCAAAGACCTTCATGACTATAGACGTGAGAGCCACTGGACGATAGTCATTTAGGCAAGAGGGTTTACTGTTCTTAGGGACAGGGATGATGGTGGATTTTTTGAAGGAGGTGGGGACCACAGATGTAGCGAGGGACTCATTAAAGATAGATGTAAACAACCCGGTGAGCTGATCAGCACAGGACCGCAGAACACGACCTGAAATACCATCCGGCCCGGCAGCTTTCCTAACGTCCACACGCTTGAGTGCTCTCCGAACTTCATCCTCTGAGACAGAGATCACGTGATTGTTGCTGCTCTGAGTAATTTCCTCTAACGCGCCACTTGGCGGAGTCGCGTTGCCGCGGTTACAGTCAAAGCGAGCGTAGAAAGAGTTTAACTCATTCACGAGAGCACTGACTGAATGACAGGCGCGCCTTTGTAACATTGCCCAAGGCAAATAAGAGGGTGACATCTAGTGGAGAAGACTAGTAGTTAGATTTACATTAATCTTATGTTCAATGTTAGAGGAAATAAATATGAAAAAAAAAAAAAAAAAAAAAAACGATTTGTGGCCTTTGAGAATCGATTTGCCCAGCCCTTGTGTACGTACACCGTAAAAAAAAACTCTCTTTTAAAACTTTTTTTTTTTTTTTTTTTTTTTTGACTTGATTATTTATAATTCTACAGATATAGACATATATATATATATATATATATATATATATATATATATATATATATATATATATATTTTTTTTTAATATCCTATTTCTATTATAATTTCTTCCTTGTGTTTTTAACTGTGAATTTGCACTGTCCATGGAGCGGACCTGTTTACATTTCACTGCCGGTTGTATATTCTGTATATAACTGTGTATGTGACAAATAAAACTCTTGAATCTTGAATCTTGAATCTTGAAACTAAACATTAAACACTACTAAATCTCCCACTTAACATTAATCTTGCACAAAAAAAGACACTTAATTTGAGCATTTACTGTCCCTTTTGAGTGTCATGGCAAAGCATGCTGGGAAATAGAAACCCCAGCCCAGTTTCGGTTAAATTTAAGTTTATTCATAAAACTCAAAACAATTACACAATTCAGATTACTTAAAATGTGTCAGTTTTGAGAAATCAGAAGAAAAAGAAAGTTCTAAATGATCATAAAAGTTCATTTGGTTGAACTATTTTTTTGGTTTTTTTTGAGTTGGCTCAACTCAAAGCAATGAATTATTTTGAGCGTTAGAGTTTACATGTTCAGTCTACAGGCACATAGTGTTTCTTCACTTGACATCGTCAACTACTGGCCTGACTTTCATAATACAACAGTTTCAGTCTTTTTCATAGATCCATGTGAACGGGGATCATTTTGACAACGTTGTACAAAACTTTTCAGTTTTTAGTATATACTTTTCCATTCCTAAATGATTCAAAGTTTTGACAGTTGCCTGCTTTTGTTATTTTGATAAATGCATTAAAGTCGATACATATAATTTGAAAAATCTGTACAAAATCCATACAAAAATTACA
Source organism: Paracanthobrama guichenoti (assembly GCA_018749465.1). Taxonomy (NCBI): domain Eukaryota; kingdom Metazoa; phylum Chordata; class Actinopteri; order Cypriniformes; family Gobionidae; genus Paracanthobrama; species Paracanthobrama guichenoti. The sequence goes on along the minus strand of CM031952.1, from coordinate 14,906,295 downwards.
AGGCCTTTTATTGCAAATCAGCAAAATTCATCCAGGGAACAGCCGTATGTTTTACAGGAAAATGTGATTTTAATAATTCTACTTAAAAATGTTATGTTTAATTCAATGTTAATTGTCATATCTTTGTATTTTTGTAGCATTTTCTTACTGAAAATTCTGAATTATGTCTTAATCACATTTTTGAAACTCTCTGAACATGGATACGGAAGCTTCATTAGTCTTTAATGTGTGTTTGTTTATTAGATTTCACTTGCATCATTATTCTGTGTTAAAGATTCCATACCAAGAGAGTGATGACTCATAAGAACAGACATGCAATATTTTTGAGATCAAAACTTTAAACTCACTGAAACGCTCACACACGACTGTGATAATCAGTATGGCAAGAATCAGCAGCACACAAGTCACCGGAGCCATCCATGTATTCTTACCTATAAAAGAGGGATTAAGCAGAATTACATAACACAACGATTGCATAAAAACATTGTAACAGAACTCATGGTAATATATGCATGAGACACACTATATTATTCATAAAAAAATAAATAAAAATGTAATACCTCTGTTCTCATAACAGTCAGCAGGAGACAGGTGGAGAATCATTGGTTGGCTCAGGGATGAGTGATTTACCCGGCACGAGTGGTTTGTACAGTCGGATACATTCAAATATGAATGGAGGGTGAATGATCCATCTGGGTTGGTTTTGTTAATGTTGTGTGTGTGAGAGACGTTCTGAAATCCTCCGTTTCTCATCCACACCAGCTCTAGAGCAGAAGGGTAAAACCCTCAGAGCAGCAAAGAATCGTGTGTGAAATCCATCCCATGCTCTTACATGTGACACAGACACACTGGGGTGTGCTAGGAAATATAAGAGGTATTAGTAAAAAGCTCATTTATTAGGAACAGATATACGTTTCACCGTTATATAATATCTACACTCAGGTCAGTATAATTTCTGATACTCATAATAAACGTACCAATCACTTGAACAAATGTTCTTTCTTCACTCAAAAGCTCAAAGGAGGTGGTATGAATCTTATCACAACACATCTGTAAGTGCCAGTGTCATTTATCTGCAGATTTGATACTTCAAATAACATTTCCTCAGTCGTTGGAGTCCAGATAAATCTAACGTGATCTTTACATGGTTGATGTACCCATGATTTGTTATGATTCATTGCTGAGCACAGTTTATTATTAGTTTCCAGTTCCACTGTGAATCCTTCAATGGCATTCGATGGTTTGTAGTTACAGCTGATATTGACTGACTTTCCTCGATGAACAGTCTGAACTGAGGTGCCATTGAATTCTGGATGTCCAGATATAACTGAAAAAGACAGGACACCCAATAAAAATTCACTTTTATTTGAAGTCATATTAAAAAAAGTAGGGGCCTTTATTGTCATTGTTGCATCACAGCATGACGATTCAGAAAGTTCAGAGAATTTTCACATTTTTAAAAGTATTGTATAATCACCAGAAAACAGCAGCATCAGCGCACATGTGGTCACAGAGTTACATTTTGATGATATCTATTAAGAACAAACAGAGAGAAAAAAGTGATACATGTGGGGAAGAGTGGGACACAACCTAACGCTTTTTGACTTTCTCAGTTTGTGTAAATCTGGAGTATTTATTTTTTCCCACATTAATTTACATGTCTAGTACAAATATGTGGTTTTGTTTCATTAATACTGTGTATACTTTTTTTCTTGATTTACCCTGAAAGAATGGAAGTGAAATGTGACATGCCCCATAGGTGGGGTGCATTATAACATGTGAGGGAGCACGATGTAACATCACCATATGACAGCTTAAAATGTTACCTGATATAATCAAAAAATATACAAGACAAAATAAAATATTTTGCCAATAAAATACAATTGTTAATAAAAAAACAAATAATAATAATGGCATTTTTTAATAATTAAAAATAAAATAATTTTTGAGTTTGACAACAAACACATCGCTAAATACAGCTATACAGCATAGTTCAATGAAAGTATTTCAAAATACTTCAGGACATGAAATATTGCTTTGAACTGAAAGTACTTTGTCAAATGAGAGGATACAAAATACATGAAACTAGCACGAGTAGGAAACCGCTTGCCAAGCCCAACTGTAGTTATAAGTTTCCCCCCAAATATATTTGACAATATCATGCCACAACTGACCAATCAGATTCAAGCATTCAAGAACATAAGCAGCTAGTCTTTGCACAAAGTGATACATTTTAAGACTACAAATATCACATGAATTACTATATAACTAAAACTGACCAAAACATGCACAAACATCAGAAAGCAAAAGCTTATTCAGACTATTTATGAAATTCACCAGCAAGAAGAGTTGCATAGATATAGCCATTATTTCTCACCATTTCATATTTCAGAAACTGCATCCTCTTTTGCATTTTGCATCGTACCCGCTGTTCTAACTCATGACAGTGCAAATGAAGAAGTGCTGTTGGTCTGAGGTGGCGACGTAATTTCAGAGACAAGCTCAACCAATCCGACTGAGGCAGTCTGAGAGTAGGCTATACTTAATTTGTAGACTGGACTAAAGCTTACATTTTTTTTTTAAACTCTATCATTTAAGTCCTGACAATCAAGAACACTTGGAGTTTCACAGGCAGTTATTCAAATCGAATTTTCTTTTAGGCTTTCACTGATTGGATGGGACCAATATAAGAGGCATTGCTCATTGTACAAGCTACAATGGTAAGTAACATCATGACCTGCAGATGTCTGACAATATCTAAAAGTGCAATGGTGTTTAATGGTTAAACCAAATATCAAGCAGGCCTCATTTGCTCATAACTGTCTGCACCAAGACCTCTTTCGTAGAGCAAAAAGAGGCGGCGAGGTATAGTTATTTTAACCACAGCGTGGTTGTAAACACGTGAAATGCAGGGAAGCTGCAATTTAGGTCATGTGTGAAACTGTAGATATGAAAGAAAAAAAGAACGGATATACAGAGATCACAGTCAGTGCATGGATGATGTGCTCAGACCTAATTAGGCTACAGCCTATTCAGTTTCAGTGTGAATAGGAAACTCTTTGAAAGACATTCATATATATGCAATGCTATTTTTAGTGTTTAGTTCAGCATGCTGAAGCTTGCTTTCCTTTTATTCATGCAATTGTTTGTTTGTGTTTTGAACAATTTTATTAACAGGATTAAATCATTGGATGGTTGTGGTTTGCTATTGCTGTGGTGTAAGTGACTGGTTTTCCCGCCCTTGCACAGGAAACATGTCAAAGAAAATAATTTTGATTTAAGATTATAAGGCCACAAGATTTAAACAAAAAATAATGATGATAGTGTGATAGGGTGAACTAACCCCTTAAAAAGTAACTGAACGAATCACTGTTTTTTGAATGAATCGGTTGAGTGAATGATTCAATTAAACCCATAAGTTTACTTGTTTTGTTTCTGAATGAATCGTGTCAAATTGGTTAAGTGAATTCAATGACTCACTTTTAATAACAACCACTTGTCTTGTTGATAACTGAATCAGTTTTTTTAATCACTTGGTTGAGTGAATGATTCAAAGACTCAGTGGTTTCATTCCAGAATGATTCAGTGCCACATCTCCTCCTCTATGCACTTTTGGATCTCTACTCGGCCAATCAAATTGGAAGACTGGAACTACCTGTTGTATAACTGCACTAGGGTAGTGAACACACAGAGATATGTCATTGTAAAATGTCTTCATTCAGTGTTTATTGAGGAGATGAGTGGACTCCAACAGGGCTGCATGGAACTGGTTGATGGTTGCCCAGTGTTGAATACAACACCTCAGACTGCAGGTGAGCGTGGAGGACAGGCTCAGGTGAGACTCTCACTCCTACAGGAGGCACATACTGCCGACGTGCTCTTCCTGGAAGAACATTAAAACATGTATTCAGTCATTGCACATGGTGATGAAAGTCTAAATCACATATGAGGGAAAAATCAACACTCTATGGTTCAGATTTACTAACAGCTTGTGCCAGTGCAAACCCTCTTTTGGCGTTAAAAAACTACTGTCAGGATTTACTAAAGACACACAGTGAAAAATGAGCGCTGAAAAGGTGTGGAAAGTTATTTTTGTGGCTGAGTTTCCCTTTTAGATGCAAAATTTATGGGAGGGGAGTATTTAAATGAATCACCCAATGTGATTTACTAAGGTTTACTCTCGTCAATTTGCTGGTGTTTGCACCATTATTTACGGCCCAAAAACACGTTTAAACCTGGCTGCAATGTGATCTCATGAGAATACGTGTCTATTTTTACGTAAAGTGTGGTTCTACAACACATACATTTACTTAAGTTTTCATACACACTATAACGTACAATATTGACGTATTGACAGCACTAAAAACGTAAAATATTTACGTGTCCATGTGAATGTGAAGCAGCTCCCATGCATGAATAATAAAATCGTGGAATTTCTTTTTTTGATTCTATTGTATTTCATTTTCATTACATGTTTTCAGTCGCATTTATTAAATGCAGTTTACTCATCTACTTACAGTAATATTTCTCCTATGCAGCGACAATACAATCATAAAATACACCATAATACAACATAAATACACAAAAGACGGCAATTTTATTTGTTTGGTGTAATCAAAATCTTTAGAATTCATATGTTTGCGAGGAACAGATCCAAAATTAGCCCTTTATCCTGCGATCTTCATCTCTAAGCAGCCAGCGACTGTAATGTCAAATCCTGCGCTTGCTTGACCTGTAAAAATCGTGCACTCAAGAAGCGTTACGACATGCTTTATGGCAGTGGTATCGAATGCTCATTGGCTCTTGCCTGCTTCATCACAGATTGCGACATGTCGTGTTTTAGTCGATGTACATTTGAAATGGGAAATGTGCGCCTTCACGGAAAGATGTTTCATATACTAGTATATAACCGAAGCTATAAGTTGTGAAATCAAGCATATCTCATTCTTAATGTTTTTTTACCACTACCTGATTAGCTTAGTTTATACAACAAGGTTGCACTTACCCTACATCTTAGAAGCCCTAGCCCTGCTTTAATGTTTATACAATTAAAAAAAAAAAATTGTGCACCTGTTTTGTATATTATTGTTGTTGTTTTTTATTCTGTTCAGTGATGCTGTCACTACTGTCACCGACAGGTTCCAGGAAGCAAAAAAACAGTTGGTGGCTGTAAGGCCCAGGCAGCAGCAGGCGCCGAGTGCGAGCTCATCACACCGGCCGCAGCAAAAACAGAGCGTTGCCACCTACACTCCCACTCAGAAAGGGTGAGGGCGGTGGGCAGTGGGCGGCACACATTGTCATCTGCGGTTCTCCCTAGTGCATCCAGCTCCTCTCGGACTGGAGACTATGGTACAGGAGTGGCCGAGGTTGCCGGGCATGGTTCTCGGACATCGTGTCTTTCCTCGACGGCTCTCCACTGGAGATTCCGCTCAGGAGGGACCTTCTCTCTCAGGCGGGCGGTGCCATCCTGCACCCTCGCCCAGAGCTGTGGAATCTGTGGGCTTGGCCTCTGACGGGGCCCAGTTCATAAGGGCTGGTCTCTCAACCGAGGTTGTGGAGGAAACTGTACGCTTTGAAATGGAGACTCTTCACCTTATGGTGCAGAGATCGCCTGTGGGATCCAGTTAACTGCCTTGCGAGCGCGGTGGTGGAGTTTCTGCAGGAGAGGTTCTCCTCTGGGTTAGCTCCCTCCACATTAAAGTTGTACGCGGCGGCCTTAGCAGCTTACCACTCTCCATTGTGTGGTGTTTCATTGGGGTGACACCCTTTAGTTACTCGTTTCCTCCGTGGCACTTTGAGGCTAAGACCTGCAATAGGCACCAGGGTGCCGGCCTGGGACTTGGCTATTGTCCTTCAAGGCCTTTCTGAGGCTCCCTTCGAGCCTTTACAATGCTATACAATAATGACAATGTCATTATTAATGAGAGTCAATATTCAGAAGTTATTAATTATTATGTTTTGAACTATGATGCATAGCTGTGTTTTGCGGTGTGTTTGTTGTCAAACTCAAACATTTGTTTATTTTTAATTATTAAAAAATGAACCCCAAGTGGATTTACACAAACTGAGAAAGTCAAAAAGCCTTGGGTTGTGCCCCGCTCTCCCCTACATTTGTGAGCATGATCAGGTTCAGATAGACAACTGAGGTCATTAAGGTCTTAAAACCAAGAACTGTAATCTAAGCATGGGAGATTTGTGACTCACTGCGGATGCTAAGGTATAAATGTTACTTTTTATATGATGTGATAACATTATATGACACTTGATGCCTAATGACGGTTTGCTTGTAATTAATCTCAAGATATTCTAAGAGAAACACTTTTAACAGTCCTGTGTTTGCAAAAAAAATAAAAAAATAAAATCTGAAACACTTCCTGCAATTCCAGTTTCAGAATGAATTTTAGGATGCACAGTGAGACTTACTGTAACATTTACACATGACCAAAATGATCAAAAAGGCAGCCAACACTGAAGAGACGATAAACACCGCTTTCACAGTTACAGTTACACCTACAAGATAGAATAATTGTGTCAAGACCTCTTACAGAAAATACAGTATATAACACACACATAAAAAAAATTAAAGATGCAGTATCTTTAAACTTACCCCCTTGTTCATAGCAGACAGAACTTGATAAACTTGCCACAAGTGGTTTGTTTAAAGACGAGTGGTTTACCCAGCAGGAGTAGATTGTGTCAGTGAAGGTTTGTGGCGGCAGTGTAAGGTATGATTTCTGATGGAAGGATCCATTGATTGATTTGTGCGAGTATGAGCTGTTGAGGATTTCTCCATCTCTGATCCACAGCTGTTCAAGAGAATCATGGTAAAATCCCACAGAGCACAGAATCGTGGGAGATCCATCAGGGCTCTTCACACAGGACAGAGACAAGACGGGACGTACTGCAAATAGTGGAGGAATTCATGCAAAATCATTATTATAATAATAGATCTATCTATATACCTATATCATAAGTAGTATTTACCAATGACTTGAACTCTTTCTACTCCCAGATCCTCTTCAGGTGGTTTTGCGACCTTCTTCACAGTACAGGTGTATGTGCCGGTATCCTGAATTTGGAGATTTGATAGCTCAAATGATATTTCCATAGTCTCTTTAATCCATGTGACTCTGATGTGATTTTTACAGTCAGGGTTTTCCCTTGAACTATGCAAATAACACAGTGTATGAGTTAATGTTTGAAGATTCACTGTCATGATCTCTGTGGTATTTGTTGGTCTGTAGTTGCAGGTAATTTTGGCAGACTGTCCATGATCGACGAATAAAGTTGTGGTGTGATTTACTGCAGCATTGCCAAAAGCTGAAAAACAAAGACAAGCAACAACTTCACATGCTTGCTCTCTCGTCGCACATGTAGGTGCTTCCTGTGTTATTTGCCGAGGCATAACATTTCTGATAGATTCAACATCAAGTATTTGATGTTACATTGAGGTAGAGTATATTTAATGCTATTTATATTACCAGAAACCGAAGACAGCAGCATCCACCCACAACAAATCAGAGAGAAACTCTGCAAAAATAAAAAACAATTCTTTACACATTAAACAGAAATGTCATATGAAATTTCAACAAAGATCTTATGTATTATGTGATAAGCAGCATATTTTGAATTAAGACATTTTTGATAACTGTATTTTTTGCTCTGTTGTAACAAAGGCAAAAGAAAGATTAAACATGCTTCTAGCTTAGTAAACGCATTATATTCATTTAGATTAAAATCATTTCATATCACACACTCACCATCCCTCTTTCCGAGGAAAGTTTTGCATGCGGCTGCTGTCTCACTGTTTTGCTGAAGTGTCTCATGCGGAAATGGGGCAGGTGTGGTAATTTCCTCCAAGTAATGCAGCCAAGTAATTAGCGGCGGTTGACAATGCATCATCTGGATCAAATTCCTTGTATATTTCAAACATATATATATATTCCTTAAAAAGAGGAATTGACTGGACAAACATTTAACAAAACAAATAAGAACACAACTAACAAAACCATACACTCAGGACTGTTCATCTCATTTTCAACAACCAACAGACAGCAATAAAGAGATTTAAATAAGTTTAATTTTATAACCTAAATTTGCATGTTAGCTGGAAGTGAAAGAAAATTATGTAAAAGATTTGCATCATGTTCATATATACTTAACCGCAGGACTGGGACATTTTGTTTTAAGGCCTATGACACATCATGTGCATGTGTAAACCGGTATTTGCCTAGAATAGAATATCAGAATCAGAATCAGAATCAGAAAGAGGCTGGGGGTATTCAACTGTTCAAGAGGGAAATGGCCTGTGGGAAGAAACTGTTCCTGTGCCTAGATGTTCTAGTGGCCAGTGATCGGAGTTGCCGTCCTGACGGTAACAGTTCAAACAGGAAGTGTCCAGGGTGAGCGGAGTCTGTGATGATTTTACCTGCCCTCTTTCTCACTCTGGAAGAGTACAGGTCCTGGAGGGTTGGCAGGGGGGCACCAATAATCCTCTCTGCAGTCCGGATTGTACGATGTAGTCTCCTGATGTCAGATTTGGTAGCTGAACCAAACCAGACAGTGATGGATGTGCACAAAACAGACTCAATGACAGCCGAGTAGAACTGGATCAGCAGCTCCTGTGGGAGGTTGAACTTCCTCAGCTGATGAAGGAAGTACAGTCTCTGCTGGGCCTTTTTTTTTTTTTTTTTTTTTTTTTTTTTTTTTTCACTGTATGTAAGGGTAGTTCTCCATGCTATGAATGTTCATTCACTATTTTACATTTTTAGATCATGTTCTGAAAATATAACATATGAATATTGACATCATGGTGACAGAAAGCAGAAATAGATTACTGATGAAGGCTATATATATAGAGAGAGTTTCTTGAGAACAAAAATGGATAATGTACTGCCAGAAAATTACCAGAACATTATCCAGTCATTTTTATTTCCGTTAACCCAAAAACACAACGCAGTGAAGTTCAAAATTCAAAATACAGGTAAAACACCTGTTAAAAATAAATATGGAAAATTCTGTTAAATGAATACAGTACATTGTGCCCTATTTTTACAGACTTCTTAAGAGTGAATGCTCTGAAACAAATGACCTGTCAACCTCATTTCCACCAAAACCTCTTTTGTAATCTCAACATCTTCATGCTCTGATTGGGCAGCTGAACTGAAAAAGCAATGAAGTGATCTGGCTATTTTAACCACACCGTGTGGGTGGTTGTAAATGTATGTTGAGGCAGTGATGCATCAAGGGTGGATGTAGGTCAATGGTGAACGTGCAAAGCCAGTACGTGTAAACAAAACTAAGATTATTTATCATGATCTCTGTCTGCAGTTGCACATACGTTTCAGCTGCACATCGTAGACACTCTTTTAGAAAAGCTATTTCCTCATGATCATTCATGCAGTTTTATTAGGATGTTGTGTGTTGAAGCTACCATGAAGCTGTGAAAACATTATTTTTAGGTAAAAGGTATTTTTTTTATACCCTGAAACCATTTTGTCATTCAATTATTCCATAATATCACAGTCAATGCTATCACTACAGACTATTAAGTCTATTACCTTTGAGGTCATCTACTGTATATTGTACTCCTAAAAGTCCCAAAATTACTCCCAAAATTCACATTTAGCAAATGGCATGCATTCAAAAAATACAACACAGCATTTCTCTTCTGTGGAAGTGACTCATTTGTAATTTCTTCCCTAGAATTAGCATGACTCTTCACCGCAAAAGATGCTTTTCTTATTTAGTATTTTGGTCTTGTTTCCACATCGAGAGGAGCCAGTTGAGGTGGCTCGGGCATCTATTTCGGATGCCTCCTGGACGCCTTCCCGGGGAGGTGTTCCGGGCATGTCCCACCGGGAGGAGGCCCCGGGAAGACCTAGGACACGCTGGAGGGATTATGTCTCCTGGCTGGCCTGGGAACGCCTCAGGGTTCCCCCGGAAGAGCTGGAGGAAGTGGCTAGGGAGAGGGAAGTCTGGGCGTCTCTGCTTAGACTGTTGCCCCCGCGACCCGGCCCCGGATAAGCGGAAGATAATGGATGGATGGATGGATGGATAGTCTTGTTTCCAGCCTAAATATCTATAAGTCGTAAGATTTTTCTGGAAAATAAAAAAGTGAGTTTTTGCTTAAAACAAGCAAAATTATTTGCAAATGATGTAAGAAAAATAATATTGTTTACTTATCTAGTAAAATCATCTTGATTTAAGAATGTTTGGATATTTGGACTGGAAACAAGACAAACATACTTAGTAAGAAAAGCATTTTTTGCAAAGTGCCCTTTTCAAAAATATTAACCTCCCTCCCCATCGAAACGGTTTTCTTCATAATGGAGGGTGGGCCTAAATATTCTCCAGACCTGACTGCAAACTGGCATTCAGATCCATTTAGATGCTCATCAACGCCCAACTTCCTACGATCCTACGATCAATTCCCGGAGGAAGAAATCAAGTCCCATCCTTTTGTTCTCAGTCCATAAGCTGTTTCATTCAGATATATGTCACCATAGGGAAAAAAATACTATTGCAACTTTTGTTTCATGCTGATTTTATGTCAAGAGCAATGGTCAGTGACATCTGTCTAATGCATGTTTGCATAGAAATGCAATGGAAAAGCAATCCAGTTGAATTGAAAAATGCGTTAATTCATTCTAATGCAGTCTTGCATGCTTGTGTTCTCATATTACATCATCATCTACCGTCAAAGTTCAATTCCAATACTCAAGAACACAGATGACACATGAAATAACCCAGACAATTTTCTTGATATCGAGGATGCATCGAATGCAGACTTGAGAGAATTAAACCATTAGAAATCCTAAAAGTAATCGTAGGCTAACACCATATGGAAGCCTGTAAGCTTTAAACTTGTTCTCACTTAGGCTGAGCACTTCCCTAAGCGCTTCGGGAATCCCCTCCACCATTTTGAAGTGTGTTCAACTTCGTCAAGTGGATGAGGGAAGTTTATTTGGAGTCCTTGAGTCCTTGAGTTTGACAGAGGGAACAAGTCTACTCATATACGCTTCAGGCAGATCCATAGACCACAATCCATAGACCGCTAAGCCCTTGATCACTTGGAATCCGATATGGAGCTTCTAGAATTAATTTTTTTAATAAAGTTGTTATTTTTGTTTGTTTTTGCACACAAAAAGTATTCTTGTTGCTTCATTAAATTAAGGTTGAGCCACTGGAGTCGCATGGACTATTTTAGACATACAATGTCTTTAGTACCTTTCTAAATACCCACTAGCCGGAACCTGGGCACACTTAGGACTCGAGCACCCTGGCGCCAGGCGTCACAGGAAGCTGCAGACTGTAGAATCTAATGAAGGTGTGCGGGGTGAGCCCTCACGGCCATCAGTGAAGGAAAGTTGCGCACCGTAAGCCGTGGCTATTGCCTGGAAAATCCAATTACTGATCATCTGCTTAGATGCAGGCAGCCCTTTCCTGGGTGAGCCAAAGCACACCAACAACTGGTCTGACTTCCTCCACTGCGAAGACTTCTCCAAATAGATTCTTAGAGCTCTGACCGGGCAGAGAAGGTGAAGTCTCTGCGCTTCCGCCAGATGGACTGCCTGAAGAACCACTGACCGTGCCACCGTTGATGGCACCTTGGGCACGTAGCCCGTCCTCGGAAGCATGATGGCCTTAACTCCACCAGGGGCAAACTCCAGGCAAGTTGGCATAATCGCCAAGGCCCGAAGGTTCCCCACTCTCCTCAGAGAAGTGATAGCAAGGAGAAAAGCCACCTTGAGGGTAAGGTTCTTTGCCTCGGTCAACTTGAGTGGTTCAAAGGGGGCCTCAACCAACCCTTCAAGTACTACGTCCAGATCCCAGGCTGGGAGTCCGAACCCCACAGAGGAAACGTACAACCAGATGGTGCCTCCCCAATGGCCCATCATCTATAGGCGAGTGGAAAGCCCAATGGCAGCCACATTCACCTTAAGCGTGGATGGGGTAAGACTGGTGGAGAAACGATCTTGGAGGAACTCCAGCACTGAAGCCACTGGGCAGTTAACTGGGTCCACCTCACAATCTCTACACCAAGTGGAAAAGACATTCCACTTCAGGCTGTACAGTCTCCTGGTGGAAGGAGCGCTGGAGCTGAGTATGGTCTTGACAACTCCTGCTGACAGGCTACAATGTCCAAGAACCCTACCTGGTTCGGCCAGCAGGGTGCCACTAGAAGTAGGCTGATCCCTTCTCGGCGGACCTGATCCAAGACACGCGGCAGCAGAGCGACTGGGGGAAATGCGTACAGACGCAGCCTCGGCCATGTCTGTGTCATGGCATCCAACCCCAGCGGGGCTTGGGAAGGGATTTCCCCTTGGGGAAACCCCCTTGGTCTTCAGCCATCACTGTAGGGGTCTCATGTGTAGCAGGCCGAACGGAATTATGTTGGATTCTGCTGCCACGAGACCCAGCAGTCTCTGGAACTGCTTCACAGTGAGGCTGCGGCCTAGCTTTACTCTGGAGACTTCCACCAGTATGGATCAGACACGTGCGGGAGACATTTGTGCCCGCATCGTAGTCGAATTCCATACTACTCCCAGGAACGTGGTCCTCTGGGAAGGCGTCAACACACTTTTCTTTGTGCTGAGTCTCAGCCCCAAGCACCTTATGTGGCAACCCCCATCCTTCTTGGGACCCATTCTACAGTCAACCGGGCCCATGCAGATATATTAGGAAGGCATAACCATGCGCCAAGACTCGGGTATCAACCAAGCCTCATTCCCAAGTCCCTGAAGTGGCCACCCGGCAGGGAATAATTGAGAAAGATTTTCGGTGTGTGGACACGTTCACTGCTCCGCCGCAAGTCTCTTTGGAGGCGACTGGAGCAGCGTGCGTAGACAGCGGGAGCACAGCACCGATTCCCTCTTTTTTTTTTTTGAGTATCAGCCAAGCCTCGTTCCCGACCCCCGGCAGGGAATATTCGAGAAAGATTTTCGGTGTGCGGATGCGTTCGTTGCTCCACTGCAAGTCTCTTTGGAGGCGGCTGGAGCAGTGTGCGTACACGGGAAATCGATGAGGCCCAAAGGAGTCTTAGACGGCGGGGGCACAGCATCAATTTTCCCAGAGCTCCGCAGAGCAACGCCTCCTTTGCCAGGCTCCCTCCCAGGGGCTCGGGAAGCAACACTCTGATGAGTTTGGCCACGGCACGAGTCAAAACCTCCACCAGCTCTTCTTGAGTGTGAGAGTGAAAAAGCAGTTCAGCCTGCACTTCTCCCTCCTCGATACTGAGTACATCTGACTCCTCAGAGCCAGATAACTGCAGCATTGGATCCTCCACCCTACAGGAAGAAGCCGCTTCGCGGGCTTCCGTGCGGGGCGGGAAAGCATCTGGATCATCAGACGAGGACAGGGAAGAAGCCTCGGCAGTCCCATGTCCCACTGATGGATCCATCTGTGAGCCTCATGATCTGCGACGCCGCGCTGCCTCGACAGACGCGGGTCCAGAACCACGGGGCTCGCGAGCCTGGCCGGCCTCATCAAACATGGCCAGCCGTGTGTGCAGCACCCTGAGCGGCAGCTTCTCACACTCGCTGCAGGCATCCCCCGAGAGAGCTGAGCGCCCAGGCAATACACACACAGCTGGTGTGTGTCCGTGCCTGTAATATAACGAGTGCACACACGGGCTCGCTTGCCATGCTTAAACGTTAGCTATTTGGACAAACAACACCAAATAGATGAACAATTCAACACAGAGCGCCTCGCTGAAGAGCAAAAGCTGGCTGTATTCTGTGCCGGTATCCCTTTGTAGCTTCGGCATATGCCGTCACTATTACGTCATGACGCAGCACCAATCACGTTTGGAGACGGATTTCATTCACGCTTCAGACGCGCTAGACCGTGGGGCGTTCCCATAGTGTCGTCAGACGCAGTGTGAGTTCCCTCGAAAGGGAACTTTGTCGTTTTGTTTGGTATAATATAAATAAAGTGACAAATACCTAGAGAGAACCTGCAATATTTTTTATTAGTAGGCTATATTAAAAAAAGAATCTTAATATTTACAAAGCATAAATATACATACTCATTTACACAAATATGCAGTAAAATAATGCAAGTGAATGTTTTGATGGTTATGACATCTGTGATGTCATGTTTTATTTATTGTGCATTGGGTCGTGCTGTTCCTTGTGTCCTTCAAGATACCAAGACAGGTCTCCACGAGAACACAGGCCTGTTCTTCGTGTTCTTCACTAAGAATTAAGAAACAGCAATTTACAGTTCCAGATTCAGTTTCAGAATGACAATTAAAACAGAGATAAAAAAGATGCTTAGTATAGAAACAGAATTTTTACTTATTGAGACTTACTGTAATGTTTACACCACTACAATGATCAAAAAGACAGTCAACACCGCAGATATGACAAATGCCACTGCCAGAATCACAGTTAAATCTGCAAAGGCCTTTAATAATCCACCTTATACTTCCTACTAATTATGTCATACAGTATATAGCACATTTAAATAAGTAATATCTCAAAACTTACCCCCTTGTTCATAGCAGACAGAACTTGATAAACTTGCCACAAGTGGTTTGTTTAAAGATGAGTGGTTTACCCAGCAGGAGTAGATTGTGTCAGTGAAGGTTTGTGGCGGCAGTGTAAGGTATGATTTCTGATGGAAGGATCCATTGATTGATTTGTGCGAGTATGAGCTGTTGAGGATTTCTCCATCTCTGATCCACAGCTGTTCAAGAGAATCATGGTAAAATCCCACAGAGCACAGAATCGTGGGAGATCCATCAGGGCTCTTCACACAGATCACTCTTCATGCAAATAGTGGAGGAATTCATGCAAAATCATTATTATAATAATAGATCTATCTATATACCTATATCATAAGTAGTATTTACCAATGACTTGAACTCTTTCTACTCCCGGATCCTCTTCAGGTGGTTTTGCGACCTTCTTCACAGTACAGGTGTATGTGCCGGTATCCTGAATTTGGAGATTTGATAGCTCAAATGATATTTCCATAGTCTCTTTAATCCATGTGACTCTGATGTAATTTTTACAGTCAGGGTTTTCCCTTGAACTCATATGCAAGTAACACAGTGTATGAGTTAATGTTTGAAGATTCACTGTCATGATCTCTGTGGTATTTGTTGGTCTGTAGTTGCAGGTAATTTTGGCAGACTGTCCATGATCGACGAATAAAGTTGTGGTGTGATTTACTGCAGCATTGCCAAAAGCTGAAAAACAAAGACCATTGGAATTTCGCATGCCAATCTGTTAATTGCACATATAGGTCCAGATTTACTAAACAGAGCAGATTAGTGTGAGAGTGCAATCCCAGCAAACCCGATGGGCGTGTGAAGTTCTGCATGTGATCAACTGACAACATGCAAATTAATGAACACAGACAAATTAATGATCATCAATACAATCTACCAAGAGCAGCGCAAAATAGCATCTAGTTTAAGACATGCTTTTTTGGGGCTGTAAATAATGATGCAAATACCAGTAAATTGACAAGCACAAACCTTAGTAAATCACGAGTACGGCCCTGTATGACATCATAAAGGGCGGAATTCCTCATATGGGCACTTCTCCCGGATGAGCGTGTGCACATGGACCAGAGCGAGAGCAAGAGCACGGCCATCAGCGAGCTTCGTTCGGGTTACAGAAGGCGCCGGCAGTGCTGTCATTATGTTTTTAGACCACAAAATCAACAATGTCACTAAAGAAGTGTGTTTATGGTTGTGTGGGAAAGATAACCTTGTTCAGCTTACCAAATAACCCAGTGTTAAGGAAACAGTGGATGCAGCAACAGGTGTCTGCAAGTGTGTTTGTTTGTTCCCGGTCATGAGTTGAAACCACAGGCGGTGAGTGAAACTGCATCAAATGTCTGTGTTTTGTTGACAATCGGCGCTTAATTGTGATTGTTGTTCACAATCATATAATGTGTGATACAATACTACAATACAATGTGATACAATACTACTCTATACATTAGGTACTCAAGATTAACATGAGATTGGCAGATTTAACACTTAAATGCTCTCCTCCCATAAATGTTGCATCTGAAAGGGAAACTCTTACAAATGCCTATGCAATAAAGTAATCCACAAAATAACCCTGTTCACGTCTTTTCAATGCAAATTTTTCACTGTGTGTCTTTAGTAGCTTTTTTTACGCCAAAAGAGGGTTTGCACTGGTGCAATTTGTTAGTAAATCTGGCCCTTAGTTAGAGGATATTTTGTCTCCATATATCATAGATTTAGCATATTTAATATTCTTATACCGAAAGCTGAAGACAGAAGCATCCAGCCTCAACAGATCAAAAAGAAACACTGAAAAACAAACAAACAAAAAAGAAAGAAAGTCACAGGCAGGTTTGAACAATGTGAGGGTCAGTAAATAATGACAGAAATTACATTGTGAACTACCTTTTGAAGTATTTTTTGCATGTGGTGATATGAATAACTATTGTTTTAATATAACAACTAAAGCTAAAGATTAATTAAACAGTCTTCCAAGTTGCATCATATCCTACATATAAAATAGATTCACACACTCACCATCCCTCTTTCCAAGGAAAGTGTTGCATGCAGCTGCTGTCTCGCTGTTTTTTGCTGAAGTGTCTCATGCTGTTTTCTTCAGTGCTCTGATGTATTTCCAAGTGAAAGGGAATATTGAATAGAGGGCAGGGTCCATTACTCTTTAATTTGTACATGCATCCTCATGGTAATATAATTAGGAAATATAAAATTTTTATACTTTGTATAGCTGATCTAGAGATTCTCTGCAGCCTCTTTTGGACTGTCTTGAGGATATTAAATACTCGATGGCAAATCATTTCCTCCATCTTAACAATGAGAAAACTGAGGTGATTATCTTTGGTCCCTCCAAAACCAGAAACTCTATAGCTAGTTACTTAGACAATCTCACTTCATGCAAAAAAATGTAGGTGTTATCTTTGACTCTGAGCTTTGTCTTGGAAAAACAAATGAGCTGTTGTTAAAAACAGCTCAATTGAGAAACATTTCCAGACTTAAATAGACTCTTTCCTCTCAAGACTTGGAAAAAGTTATTCATGCATTTATTACATCACGGCTGGACTATTGTAATGCTTTATACCTTGGTCTTCCTTAATCTTCACTGGCACGTTTACAGATGGTTCAGAATGCAGCAGCCAGACTGTTAACTAGTGCATCATATCACTCCGACTTCCTGTCTATTTTAGAATTCAATTCAAAATGTTTGTAATGTCTTTTAAATTGGCAAAAGGCCTGCCATTGTAATGAAAAGGAATCACAATCTTACCAATCAAATTTTTAATCATATACAGTACTGTGCAAAAGTCTTAGGCACGTTGGTATTCTCACACGAAAAATGTTTTTAAGCCAGTTATTTATATATTTTACTGTAGTATGTCAGTAGGAAATATCAGTTTACACTTCCAAACATTCATTTTGCAATTAATTGTAATAATCCAGTGAGATTTTGTTTTTGTTTATGCACAAGTCTGCCAGCAGCCGGTATGAGCTGATCTCCCCATCATCGAGTCTGTCTGTGATCACATGAAGAAACAGAACAAACTGAGACGGACTAAATCCAGAAGAACTGAGGCAGCGTCTCCCAGACACTTGAGGAAACCTTCCTGCAGAACTACAGCACTGAGAAAAGATTAGACACTCGTCAGAATGCTTTAAAGTGAGAATGCAGTCAAAAATAATAACATAAATAGCTTTTATTTATGAATGAACTTCTATGAACTAAATCAAATGGATATTTGGGGTGAGCTCCCTTTGCGTTTAAAACGGCTTTAGCCACCTCATCTATTCCTACACCTCTTCATGTAGTTCTGCAGGAAGGTTTTGGAGATGTTGCCACAGTTCTTCTGGATTTAGTCCATCTCAGTTTTTTCTGTTTCTTCATGAAATCACAGACAGACTCGATGAAGATGAGATCAGATCTCCATGTGGAGCATAGAGGCTATTGTCAGACTCTTTATGCATACAAAAATCTCACTGGATTATTAAAATTAATGGCAATTCATTTATAAATGTAAACTGATATTTCCTACCGACACACTACAGCAAAAGACTGTATATAAATATTATAAATGTTACACACTTTTTGTGTGTAAAAATACTAGCGAGCCTAAGACTTTTGCACAGTACTGTAAATGTTGTTTGCCCAGTCACAACCCTAAACAGCAGCAGCTCCTACATTTATTTTTGTAGAAAAGTTTGGTTTGACAGTAGAGAGGCTACAAAAAGACTTTTATGATATGTTATTTATTGACAAGAAATGAAATACTACAATAATAAGTCCAAATACCATACCAAAACAAAGTCACATGACAAAAAGTGCAAAGAGAGACTGTAATAATGCACTAACATTTTATCTCATAAAAACAGATACAAAGTCATGTTCATAATTATATTAACACATAATAGTTTAGTAACCTAAACACAATGAGAAAAACACTAATAAGAGTGCCTACTTACAGTTTTTAAGTTAGTAAGTGTCCATTTGCTTCACATTCAGTGCACATTCAAAATATCTTTGAAAAATCACATAACACCGGTACTGCATTTGTAACAGCCGGTCCCATTTGTAAGCAGCAAGCAGTTAGTTCTCATAAATACACTCTTCTGGCTCAGGTTTAGGAAGAGACTGTATGTTCTGGCGGGACATGGCGAAACTGAAGTTCTCATAGACTTTATTGCTGAACACTATAGATCCGTTTTCGTCTCGCTTTCTGCCTGCGATATCAAACAGACACCCAGTTAGACTGAGAAAAAACATTGGGAATACCGTCAACATACAGTTCCTTTCCACAGACATGCCTAAATCATTTATAACAGTGCAATATAAACCGTTATGGTAATTAAGGTAAAAAGAGTCAAGCTACTGAAATTATTGCCTAACTGTAAAATTAGAAAAACCTTTCAAACGTTTTGACGATAATGGTGGCTAATGTTAGTGGGTCATTCCTGGGATTCAGTAAAATTTCATCCTTAAACTACATATAATTCATTTTCTAAATACCCCACATCATTAGGCACATATATCAAATCTCTAACAAATCATGTTCTCCTACCTCAGACAGTAAATATATTTTATTATTTTTAGTTTTTTTTTTTTCTTTCAGATTTAAATACATTTTATTCTCAACCTGCACTCACTCAAAAAAAAAAAATGATTCAGGCCCTTCATAGATATGACGCATTTAAATTCACTTTACTTAAACATATCTAATTTTGTCACAACTTAATTTAATTGTGTTCAATCAACCTAATATATTTAAAACTGAAGTTTACTTAATTAAGTTGTGTTAAAACTACATGAAATATTTGTGTTGACATAACTAACTGGGCAATGGATCTGTAGTTCCCAGCATGCTTTGCAAGGGACTCCATTAGGAGAGTAAATTTAGGGATTAAAGTGTTATTTTATGTGTTTTTCTGTAAAGGGAAAGATGTTGTTAGTTAATGTGAGTGTTTAATGGTCAGTTATGTTGGACATTTAGAGTAGTTTCTGTAATGTGTTTTAATTTTGTGGTTACCGTTATGATGAAGAGTGGCGTCTGTGCTTAGGCTGTGGGCACTCTGTGATCTGTGCTAATGTCAGGAGTGACACCTCTTTTCTTCATACATTGTGTGTGATGATGAGTGAAATTGCTTATAATTGATTTTCCAATTAAATGTTTTAATTTAAGTTTGACAAGTATAAAAAAAGTCATGAAATAAGTATATAAATATCATTTAAACTACATTTAATAAAATTGAGTTGGACCAACTCAGTTGCATTTCATTGCATGAATTCGTTTTTATGAGTTGAGGCTACACATATTTATTGAATGGAAAACCTGCCCTCAGTTAAATTGAGTTTGTCCAATGAGTTTTTTTTTTTTTTTAGTGTGTAACAGACAAAATGGAATTAGCTTAAAAGGGATTTTACACAAAAACTAAACTATACATGATCTACTGCTCATGTATCCTCATAACAATCTAATAACTACAAATGTAATATTTATGATCATTCTCACATTTTTATGGGACTGAAGTTAACAACAGACAAACTGTGTCTGTGGAAAACCACAATTTTACTGTGTTAGTCCTTGACAGGTGGTAATCAGCAAGAAACACCTTCATTTTTAATTGTCTTTAGGTTTTGCCTTCAATTCTTTTCTCTTTTCTCTCTCTCATATTGTGCCTTTCTTTTTGGCTCAACATATCCGCATGCAAAACACAGTATTTCTGCTGCTATTGTGGCTGTCATTACATCAAATATTCTATTTATAACAAAATTATGAGTTGTTATGGTTATATCTTTAATGAAACCATGACTATTTATATTATATATATATATATATATATATATATATATATATATATATATATATATATATATATATATATATATATATATATATATATATATATATAAAAGAGGAAAACTTAATCCTGTCCTCCTCTTGTAGTGTAGTAGACCATATATGGCAGCAATGAAACTGTGTATACTTATGGATTCAAATAAATTTTGAAAAATATAAATAATTATCTTAACTGCATGTGATGGGTTTGACTTAAGCTTGACAGTATAGGCCTCAAAAAATATGGATATTCTTCTACATCATTGCTAAAGGGACCTGAATGATGTCATTTCTGGTAAATGATTTCTAACTCAAACCTTCTGGGAAAATGTGTGTGTTTTTAATAAAACTGAAAGAGTTAGCTTATGGTGACGTTGACGTCGTGGGACGGTGGTGTAGTTCATTTCTAGCCTACCTTTAGCTTTTTATTTCTGCATTACTGCATTTTGGCTTCAGAATTCATCAAAGTTGTGCTCATCTGTGATAATTGATGGACAAAACGTGTAAGTATCATACACTTTTGTTGCTCACAGAGCTTGTTTTTAGTGATAATCTTACTGGGTTGTTCTCAAGGGGCTATGCTAACTGACGGTTGGCCTACAAAGTGACGTCATACCTCTATTAGTTTTTTGAAGTTTTTTTAATCAAATATCTTGCTTTTTTTTTTTTTTTTTAAATATTTTTTTCACAAGCAAGTAACACAGATGAATACTTACAATTGACACTGTGCACATTTTACTAAGTAAGTTACAAATTCACAAATAAATGCTTAGTGTACTGAAATAAATAAGACACTATTTCATGATAAAAATTATTTAAATGCAATAATTATTTTATTTATTTATAATGGACATACCAAAGTATTGTGAAAAGCTTTTAACAGTTCGTTTAGGTGAACCGGGGACGGAAATATGATCGAATCACAGGAATGACCCAAATTTACAGCAGCGGCAAGTCGCCATCTAGTGGAGGTCTCTAAAACATGTTTACAATATGAGGTCAGGACGAATTTAAAACGTTTTAGTGATCCGTGAGGACTTTTAATACATCAGTAGACGAATACACATCCTTAGTTACTTTCCTGTGTAACTACTACAGATAGCCTTGTTTGTTTTGTTAAACTGTGGTAACTCTGTCTTACTCACTTCCTTGCTCAAAATAAGATCTAATACCAGCTAATTTGATGTTCCTGTGGTAAACTAATCTTGTCATATAAATCTTAATCTTAAACTAATCTTGTCAGATGGCCAGTCTTGCTGGGAGACTAGCTAGACTAGATTAAACCAGCCAAGATTCAAGAGTTTTATTTGTCACATACACAGTTATATACAGAATATACAACCGGCAGTGAAATGTAAAAGACAAGCAAACCCTACTACCCTAAAAAACGGTACCTTTTATTCGAGCTGTTTTTAGTTCACAGTGCATGCTGTTGTTCAGAAAATATCAAAATGCTGTCCGTGATATTTTGACATAATGCGGACAGAAAGCAGAACTAGAGACACAAGGAAGGATATTGATATCTATAGCGATAGAGATGTGTTTGAATAGAGGGTGGGAGATAGTCATTATTTCCATTAAATTCTTGCCTTTTTTTAAACTCCTGAATTATTTCTTAACTTGCATTATTATTAACATATGACTACAGCAATTATTTGAGCAATGTCCTATTTTTAATATAGTCTCAGCAGTTATTTATAAATTTTTCACCCCGTGGGAGTCAGTGGTTTATACATAACCATACTCACATTTGCAAACAACAACGAGGATGATGCAGAGGATGAGGCCTGCAGCAGCAGCACCACTGTATATGATGATCCACAGGATCGAAACACTGCTCACGGCTGTCATGGTCACAAACAGGGTACGATCACATCATACACATCACACAGATGAATGTTTGACATACAGACAACAAGAAAACATCAACAATCTCTCCTGATTTAACCAGTCAGGGTGCTAAAGACCATCACAATGAGTCTCCTACCATCTGTAAATAATTCAGTATTTGGATGCAGTGGTATTTTAGTATAATTAGGATACTGTTATAATTTGTTTTTTTTTTTTAGTTGTTGGTTATATATATGCCTGTAGTGTTTATTCAGTTTTATTAATTTTAGTATTTCAAGTTAAACTAAGCTAAATTAAAATGAGAAATGTTGCCCTGGCAAGTAGCAGAAATAAAATAATTTAATATTTAAAAGTTAATGTTTTATTTATTTAATTATTTTTATGGTTTAAGCTTCAGTTTTAGGTTGGAGGTACACAGGCCTACACACACATACGCACAGGGAAAAAAAAACTCTTCCTCAGTATTCGTGTCTCGTTTTCCTTGTTTTTCTTAAATCAAGATACAATTACTTGATAAGCACAATTACTTAAAAAATTAAGTCTTGCTTTCTGAAAAAAATAATGAAATTAAGCGGCCATGCTTAAAACAAGACAAAATATCTGGTAGTGATGGGTTCAGAAAAATAAACTTAATTTAAAGGTGCACTGTGTAAATTTTAGTAGCATCTAACGGTAAGGTTTGCGAATCGCAAACGCCTATCCCTCCCTTTCGAAGCACATAAAGAAGCTACGGTGGCTGACACAGGAGAAAGCTGTCGTCATCTGAGACAGTAGAGAGTGACTAGCGCTCGGTAGAGCAGTTTGTCCCTTTAGGGCCCCTGTAGAAAAATGGCGGCACAAAATGGTGACTTCACTGTAAGGTGACCCGCAGTGTATGGCCCTGTCCCAAATGGCACCCTAAACCCTTGCGGTCTTCCTACGAGTCCGCACTTTTGTGACGTAACGCCGCTTTGACTGTCAGGAACAGTGCGGGCTCTGCAAAAGTGTGCATCGAGGGCGCATATTGCCCGCAAAGTCTGAGACCTAAAATGACAAATTGGACACCCTACGGTCTCATGTATTAGCCACAAGACCGAAAGTGCATATGAAGTGTGCCATTTGGGACAGGACCTATGTAGATAGAAATGGCTCATTCTAAGGTAATAAAAACATAATGGTTCATTATGTAAGTTATGTAAACTTAGTTATGTATATTATATTGCATTTCTGTCAAATAGCTTCACGCATTATGTAGTTACGGTTGCGCTTTATTTTACAGTGCCTGTTATGCGCGTTATGTAGTTACGGTTACGCTTTATTTTACAGTGCCTGTTATGCGCGTTATGTAGTTACGGTTACGCTTTATTTTACAGTGCCTGTTACGCGTGTTACATAGTTTCTGCAGTTACGCTTTATTTTACAGTGCCTGTTATGCGCGTTATGTAGTTACGGTTACGCTTTATTTTACAGTGCCTGTTATGCACGTTATGTAGTTACAGTTACGCTTTATTTTACAGTGCCTATTATGCGCGTTATGTAATTCTGTTTCGCTTTTATTTTACAGTGCCTGTTATGCGCGTTATGTAGTTACGGTTACACCTTATTTGAAGGTGTTTTTGTTAAAGTGTAATTATACATTTAAGTACTGAGACTTACTATAGGATTAGGATTTGGTTTGTTTAGGGTTAGTTGTTCCATATGTTACATGTAGGCCTAGTTACTAAAGTTATAACTATAAAATATGCATAATTACATGCAACTAACTCTAAACAAACCAAATCCTAATCCTATAGTAAGTCTCAGTACTTAAATGTATAATTACACTTTAACAAAAACACCTTCAAATAAGGTGTAACCGTAACTACATAAAGCGTGAAACAGGCACTGTAAGATAAAGTGTAACCGTAACTACATAACGTGTGAAACAGGCACTGTAAAATAAAGTGTAACCGTAACTACATAACGCGTGTAACAGGCACTGTAAGATAAAGTGTAACTGTAACTACATAACGCGTGAAAAAGGCACTGTAAAATAAAGTGTAACCGTAACTGTGTAACACGTGTAACAGGCACTGTAAAATAAATTGTAACCGTAACTACATAACGCGTGAAACAGGCACTGTAAAATAAATTGTAACCGTAACTGCGTAACGCATGTAACAGGCACTGTAAAATAAAGCGTAACTGTAACTACATAACACGCATAACAGGCACTGTAAAATAAAGCGTAACCGTAACTACGTAACGCGCATAACAGGCACTGTAAAATAAAGCGTAACCGTAACTGCGTAACGCGCGTAACAGGCACTGTAAAATAAAGTGTAACCGTAACTACGTAACGCGCATAACAGGCACTGTAAAATAAATTGTAACCGTAACTGCGTAACGCGTGTAACAGGCACTGTAAAATAAAGCGTAACCGTAACTACATAATGCGCATAACAGGCACTGTAAAATAAAGCGTAACCGTAACTATGTAACACGTGTAACAGGCACTGTAAAATAAAGTGTAACCGTAAATACATAACGTGCGTAACAGGCACTGTAAAATAAAGTGTAAACGTAACTACATAACGCGTCAAACAGGCACTGTAAAATAAAGCGTAACCGTAACTGCGTGACGCGTGTAACAGGCACTGTCAAATAAATTGTAACCGTAACTACATAACGTGTGAAACAGACACTGTAAAATAAATTGTAACCGTAACTACATAACGCGCGTAACAGGCACTGTAAAATAAAGTGTAACCGTAACTACGCAACGCGCGTAACAGGCACTGTAAAATAAAGTGTAACCGTAACTACGCAATGCGCGTAACAGGCACTGTAAAATAAATTGTAACCGTAACTGCGTATGTAACGTGTAACAGGCACTGTAAAATAAAGCGTAACTGTAACTACATAACGTGCATAACAGGCACTGTAAAATAAAGCGTAACCAGACTACATAATGCGCGTAACAGGCACTGTAAAATAAAGCGTAACCGTAACTGCGTAACGCGCGTCACAGACACTGTAAAATAAAGCGTAACCGTAACTACATAACGCGCATAACAGGCACTGTAAAATAAATTGTAACCGTAACTGTGTAACGCGTGTAACAGGCACTGTAAAATAAAGCGTAACTGTAACTACATAACGCGCATAACAGGCACTGTAAAATAAAGCGTAACCGTAACTAGATAACGCGCATAACAGGCACTGTAAAATAAAGCGTAACCGTAACTACGTAACACGCGTAACAGGCACTGTAAAATAAAGTGTAACCGTAACTACGCAATGCGCGTAACAGGCACTGTAAAATAAATTGTAACCGTAACTGCGTAACGCGTGTAACAGGCACTGTAAAATAAAGCGTAACTGTAACTACATAACGTGCATAACAGGCACTGTAAAATAAAGCGTAACCGTAACTACATAATGTGCGTAACAGGCACTGTAAAATAAAGCGTAACCGTAACTGCGTAACGCGCGTCACAGACACTGTAAAATAAAGCGTAACCGTAACTACATAACGCGCATAACAGGCACTGTAAAATAAATTGTAACCGTAACTGTGTAACGCGTGTAACAGGCACTGTAAAATAAAGCGTAACCGTAACTACATAACGCGCATAACAGGCACTGTAAAATAAAGCGTAACCGTAACTAGATAACGCGCATAACAGGCACTGTAAAATAAAGCGTAACCGTAACTACGTAACACGCGTAACAGGCACTGTAAAATAAAGTGTAAACGTAACTACATAACGCGTCAAACAGGCACTGTAAAATAAAGTGTAACCGTAACTACATAACGTGTGAAACAGGCACTGTAAAATAAATTGTAACCGTAACTACATAACGCGCATAACAGGCACTGTAAAATAAAGTGTAACCGTAACTGCGTAACGCGTGTAACAGGCACTGTAACTATGGTAACACTGTAAAATAAAGTGTTACCATAGTTACTATAGTAGGCTAATTACTATAAATTGTGCTTAATTACATGGAACTAACCCTAAACCTAATCTTAACACTATAGTAAGTGCATGTATAATTATTATTACTCAGTACTTAAATGTATAATTACACTGTAACACGGACACCTTAACTCTTTCCCTGTGATTCACAGAATCTTCCGGCCGTAGTCTTGGACAAAAACTTGATTTTCTCAGCTTTTTTGCTTAAAATATTGCTTTTTTTTTTTGACACTCACATTTAAGTGTTGACAAAAAGGAATGCATAAAGGTAGAATAAAAGTGTTTTTTTTTAAGCAGAGGGATGTTATTTTGATGTATGTTCAAATATTCATACAACATAATGACGGTGACTGTCAACTTTTTTCAAAATACACTGGCAAGGAAAGAACTTTGCAGTGCATGTGATCCTTATCTTTGTAAAGCAGAAAAACTATTATTTATTCATTTATTAGTCTGGTTAAAGTCAAAGCCTGTTATTTGAACAAACTGCTCTATAGCTAACATTTAAAAGGTATATGTGGTTTCAGGATTGTTTCCACTAGCAGTTTGGCTGAAAATGATAAGGTTAGTGGAAATTTGCTGATTTGACTTGGTTTAGTTGACTAAATGAAACATTGTAGTAGTTTGTCCTGGTTAAAGTGACAGGTAGTTTAAATGACCCACCGTTGTCAGAAGCATTCTGTGAGGTGAGTTGTATACTTCTTTGGATTTGGCTATTTGAGTAGCTGGCGTGGCAGATGATCGTGTCTCCATCACTCCAGTCAGGTTTACACAGATGCAGCTCACTGTTCATCTCAGAAGATGTGGATGAATGAAGTGACCCTTGACCCTCTCTGGTCCAGGTGAAGTTCACCAGCTCAGGGTTCAGACTCTTCAGAGAGCAGATCAGATGGACACAGGTGTCACTATTGCTGTTCTGCTTCTGCAGGGACAGACCTATATGTGCTGTAGTGGAGATGGAAATTATGTTTATTACAGACATCTAGGTAATTTGGTCTACAACAAGTGGACAGTTCAAATAAATCATTTATGAAAGGCATAATCACCTTCAACTTGGAGTCTCAGATTTGAGATGTTATCCACTGTCGGTGGTGGAATCATTCTTGTTGTTTCACAGCTGTAATTTCCAGAGTCACTGAGCTGAACATTTTCTATACTTAGTGTAAAAGACTTTCCGCCGAATGTAAAATGAGGAATGCATTCTCCGGTGAGAGTTTTATTATTAAATTTCCAATCACAAATAGTTTCGTTATTTTTTATCCACTTTACAGAACCGTGAACACTCTCTTCAGGCAGTGAGTGGCAGGGCAGATGCACAGTCTCTCCTTCAACCGCTCTGATAGACTTTGCATCTGTGGATTGACACATATTTCAGTGTAACAGCAGCATTCTGCCTTCAAATATACAAATCACATATATCAGAATTATTGTGAATGACATCACAGAAAGTCTACCACATACAAGACGCATTGGTAACACTTAAAGTTTACATTAGTTAACACAAAATTACAATGAACAATACTTTTACAGCATTTATTAATCTTAGTTTATGTTAATTCCTACATTTACAAATTTTTAAATCAAAAGTTGCATTTGTTTACATTAGTTAATGCATGTGAACTAACACGGACAACAGTTTTTTTATTTTTATTAACTAACATTAATAAGGGTTAATAAACACCGCAACAAATATATTGCTCATAGTTAGTTCATGTTGTCTTATGCATTAACTAATGTTAACAAATGAGACCATGTTGTAAAGTGTTACTGCATTTATTAAGCCCATCACTGGGGTTGTTGCTTTGTGTAACCAACAGCAGAATCTTCCTTTCAAAAATGCAGTACATATATCACATTCATTTCTAAAAAAGATCTAAGATGCATTAAAATTCAGTACACCACTGATTTTTGTCAAGAATATTTCTTAAATGGTGTAAGTCACTGAGACATTAGGCTATATTATACATTATATTAAACTTCTTTGCTTTAAATAAAAGTACAAAGTAAACATAACTGAAGTCTCTTACCTGTATGCAGGAGATCAATTAAAGTCAAAAATAAAAGACAGTTTGTAATCCGTTTTAAATACATGTTGATGCGCTCAGTGTGTGTTACACTAATGCACACGTACACACACATACTGAGTGATGAACTTCCTGCCTATGTACCCACCCACAATCTAGATCAAAAGTCAAAAAGCAAGAACCTTACATTGGTCAGGCACTCAGAGATTAACACACAAATGGTGCTCATTTAAATGAGTATTAGCATCACATCATTATTTCACATCATTCTGAAAGTCTGTGACTGTGCTTATAAAACTTGATGTATTTCTTAAAATATTGCTTCAGTTATCTTGAACTGAAATCTTTCTGACTCATTGTCTTTGTTGTTGTATATTCGATTGAGGAAATAAAAATAAAGAGGTAACGTTAAAAAATAAAGTCATATTAATTTCAAACATGGAGGGGTACAGAAGACGGAGTTTGCTGTCTTTTTTTCTCTTTCTTTTTCTGTGGTTCTGCTTTCCATGTAGAACTCTACAAAGACGCCACAGTATACTGGAACATAGTAGACCACAACATTTCACAACATGCTCTCTGAAGACTCAGTGTTCTCCTCCTACAAGACCAAACAGATGTGTCAAGCACTTAATGTATTGAGGGGGCACCAGTGACAGTCGTGGCATAACTTGTGATCGTGAGCATGAAAGTCTAGTATGGTCATTTTAGTTTAGTCTGCAAGTGAACAAGAGTTATTTATAATAAACCAAGCAAAGGGCTTGAAAAGCCCTTAAAAATGATGCCCCCAAACACTTGACCGCAGAAGCTCATCAGTTGTACAAATTATGTAATGTATTATAATATACAATAATCATAGAAATTAATTATTAAAGTTGACTTCTCAGAATCTGAGGGGGTTGGTTTGAATGAGATAAAAAATCCAAAAATGAAATGAAAATTCTGTCATCATTTACTCATCCTATGTCTGTTCCTAATCTGTATGAGCTTCTCTTTTCTTTGGAACCCACAAGATATTTTAAAGGATGTTGGTAACCAAACAAGATCAGGGTTGTTGCTTCTCTCATGTTCCGCAAAAGAAAGAAACTCATACAGAATGACATGTAAGAATTTTCATTTTTAAGTGAACTATCCCTTTAAAGGGGTCATGAACTGAGAAATCAAATTTTCCTTGCTCTTTTGACATATAAGAGGTCATCATACTATTGGAATATCCTGTTGTTACGGTCGAGGCTTCCTCTTCACTTCGTCCGGATCACCAGAGGGAGCGCTCACCTGAATATTGACTGTTTCCCATTCGGACTACATTTCCCATAGGCCCTCATACCTGGGACTGATCACACACACACACCTGCATCTCATTACGCTCACACTACTTAAGCACCAAACGCACGCACGCTCTTTGCGATGTCTTGAATTCCCTGGTGATCATTTCTGAGCGTTTATATTGGACTTTTTATCTGTGCTTTACCTGGACTGTTTCCTGATCCTTTGCTACCTGCCTTGACCATTGCCTGTTTACTGGACTGTGATTCTCTGATCATCTGCCTGTTATCTCGTCTGTGTATGTATACTGCCCGCTTCGATCTAAGCCTGTCCCTGTTTACGATTCTGCTCTGCCTTCTCCAGTGTGTTTGCTGTGTTACGACTCTGTACTGCCTGACTCTGTTTAAAATAAAGCTGCAAATGGATCTTCACTCCGATGACTCCTCATTACACCTGTAGCCTACATTTTAGAACAGCTTTTATTGTTACCAAGCTCCGAGAACAACTCGTTGTGGAATGTGCCTATCTACAGGTGAAACACCGCCTCTGCAGAAGATCAACGCCTACTTCATCGCAATTTTGGCTCCACCCACTGGCAGTGTAGTGAGATGACGAGGAGAGATACAGGATCACTGGACTAAATACTGTATAACATTACCTTCCAAAGGATCCTGATGCTAGGAATGTGGTTTTCTTATTTATTTTCAACAATGTGAATGTCTCAGTTGAACGTTTATTTGTATTCAGTACATTTCACTGTGGATTCTCTGGTAAATTAACCACAGTAGTCGTGATTCTTTTACGTTATGGACTCGACAGTAATGCCACATGTGTTAATTCTAATGCCTGATCTGAGACCAGTGATTTTGGATATGTAATGATTCATGTACAGTCAGATGTTCTTTGTGTCAGTAAATCAAACCAGTGACTAAACGTCAACTTCACATTGTTTCTCTTAGTAGGATGAAAATCTTATTTTAAACTGATTAAATTTTATATATAGAAAGCGATCAAAGAACACTCCCTTTACAGTCGCCGGAGCTGTCAATCAAACCGCTCCAGTTTATCAGTGACTGAGTTCTGGACTCGAGCCAAAACTCTCGTAATAAACAAATCCCTTTTTTACATTGTTTACACTGTTAGTTATGATGAAAGCATTCATTAGTGTGCAGAAATCGAGTTGCAATAATGCATTTCATGTGCTAAAAGTTTTCGAGTTCCACATGTAATACTAGCTATTTCATAAGCAAAGATGTGAGCCAATCACAGCAGTGGGCGTTTGAAATCTAAGTCACAGCAGACACGCCCCTTCAAACAGAGTGTTCAAATCAGAGAAAAATGCCTTTTATTTCTAAATTATGACAATTTTAGATGTAAAAATCATATTAATGTTATAAGTGCACCGTAAAAAACATTATAAAACAAACAATGCAGTTCATGACCCCTTTGAGTGAGCCAGGACAGCCCTCATAGACATATTTAAACCAAGTCATTTGACACCTTCAGTTTTCATTTTATATTCAAAACATTTGGTTTTATAAAATCAGTGGACAAGAAAATTCTTTGCATATTAGATATTTATAAGTGATGCCCATTACATAAAACAGAAGTTGGCCTATAATTGCTATTTCATATCAACTCACATTCACATTAATTCTCTGGAAAACACAAAGTAGACATTTTAAGAAAGCATAATTTTAAATGATCACAAGAAAAGTGTAATATGTAGGAATGTATCGTGTGTCTCCACTCTTCTGACGCTCTCATGTTGAGGGTCCACGGCAGCAGGTCAGAGTCTTGTCTGCAGGATGGAGATAATAAATTAGCTTATTTTTGTACAACACTAAAAGAACTTGGAGTGGTTTGTGAAAATTAAATTGAAGCTAGATTAGAGATACTAAAAGAAATCACAAACACTGCTAGATGGAAAAGCACAATTTATGTATTTAATATAATTATTATTATAGAGTGTCAGATTTTGCATACATTGAGAGCAGATATCAGCGGAGGTCTTACATTTGAACATGCAGAACAATATCCAGATGAAGACGATGGTGATGATGAAGATGCTGAAAAAGATCACACAAACAGCTGGAAAGTCCTGTCTGGATTCTGGAAAATGATGGATTGGTTGATTTATTTATTTTTATTTAAAATCATTTCCTTTTAAGAAATTTTACAGAACAGCTTTGCTGAACTGGTTGTGCTCTAGTTTGTCCTGGTTAAAGTGACAGGTAGTTTAAATGACCCACCGTTGTCAGAAGCATTCTGTGAGGTGAGTTGTATACTTCTTTGGATTTGGCTATTTGAGTAGCTGGCGTGGCAGATGATCGTGTCTCCATCACTCCAGTCAGGTTTACACAGATGCAGCTCACTGTTCATCTCAGAAGATGTGGATGAATGAAGTGACCCTTGACCCTCTCTGGTCCAGGTGAAGTTCACCAGCTCAGGGTTCAGACTCTTCAGAGAGCAGATCAGATGGACACAGGTGTCACTATTGCTGTTCTGCTTCTGCAGGGACAGACCTATATGTGCTGTAGTGGAGGAAGTTGAGCAACATCAACATGAACTCAACGTTCGTTTTAATAGTGTGACTTGGTTATCATTGATACATTTACCATTGTGTATTAATGACATCTAGATCAAGGTGATTTTCTACAGCAAGCAGATGTTTTAAACACATAAATAATTTATGAAAGGCATAATCACCTTCAACTTGGAGTCTCAGATTTGAGATGTTGTCCACTGTCGGTGGTGGAATCATTATTGTTGTTTTACAGGTGTAATTTCCAGAGTCACTGAGCTGAACATTTTCTATACTTAGTGTAAAAGACTTTCCGCCGAATGTAAAATGAGGAATGCATTCTCCGGTGAGAATTTTATTATTAAATTTCCAATCACAAATAGTTTCGTTATTTTTTGTCCACATTACAGAACCGTGAAAACTGTTGTCAGGCGGTGAGTGGCAGGGCAGATGCACAGTCTCTCCTTCAACCGCTCTGATAGACTTTGCATCTGTGGATTGACACACATTTCAGTGTAACAGCAGCATTCTGCCTTCAAATATACAAATCACATTTATTGTGAAAGATACATACAACAGAAAAATCTACCACATTTATTAGGTCAATCACTGGTATGTTTGTTATTAGTCAGGAAATGTGTGTTACACAGTATAAGTCACAAATGAGACATTATATAAAACTTCTTTGCTTTAAATAAAAGGGCAAAATAAATATAACTAAAGTCTCTTACCTGTATGCAGGAGATCAATTAAAGTCAAAAATAAAAGACAGTTTGTAATCCGTTTTAAATACATGTTGATGCGCTCAGTGTGTGTTACACTAATGCACACGTACACACACATACTGAGTGATGAACTTCCTGCCTATGTACCCACCCACAATCTAGATCTTCATTTAAGATACACTTTTTTATTTATTTATTTTTAAATTCTTCTTACATTGGTCAAACACTAATCAGACACAAACTGTGCTTATTTACAGTAATTGTAGATTATTATCACTTATCCGTTTACACTACTCAATACTGTTTGTAGACTTCAATGTCTTCAATAAAATCTTTCCAACATTTATTGATGTGTATTGGTCTGGCAAAGAGCAAATGAGAATAAAAGTTTAAATAGAAAAGATAACTTTTTCAGGTGTTCTGAATTCTGTGTTAAAGCGAAATTCTGGAAGGAAAGGCCACAAAATTTCACAATCTGCCCCAAATGCACAATCTTCACACTAACTTTCTTTACAGTATCTTCATAAATCAGCCTCACACTCTTCAAGGGCAAGCCAGATTTTGTTTTATTTAAAAGTTTGGTTTCATAATATTGGGTGACAGGAGAATTATTTGTATTATTATACAGGTATGTTTGTTCAGTTATACTTGAATACATAGTCATTTTCTTTGATCTTATTTTAAAATCACTCACCCTCATCACTGAAGTCAAGTGTAATGTTCCTGCTGTGAGGTGTTTGAGCGCTTGAGTAGCTGGCGTGGCAGATGATCGTGTCTCCATCACTCCAGTCAGGTTTACACAGATGCAGCTCACTGTTCACCTCAGAAGATGTGGATGAATGAAGTGACCCTTGACCCTCTCTGGTCCAGGTGAAGTTCACCAGCTCAGGGTTCAGACTCTTCAGAGAGCAGATCAGATGGACACAGGTGTCACTACTGCTTTTCTGCTTCTGCAGGGACAGACCTATATGTGCTGTAGTGGAGATGGAAATTATGTTTATTACAGACATCTAGGTAATTTGGTCTACAACAAATGGACAGTTCAAAATCATTTATGAAAGGCATAATCACCTTCAACTTGGAGTCTCAGATTTGAGATGTTGTCCACTGTCGGTGGTGGAATCATTCTTGTTGTTTCACAGCTGTAATTTCCAGAGTCACTGAGCTGAACATTTTCTATACTTAGTGTATAAGATGTTCTGTTGAATGTAAAATGAGAAATGCATTCTCCGGTGGGAGATCCAGTAATTTTATTAATATTCCATTTACATATAGTTTTGTTAGTTGCACAAATTTTTGTCCACTTAACAGAAAATAGTTCATTGTCGTCAGGCGGTGAGTGGCAGGGCAGATGCACAGTCTCTCCTTCAACCGCTCTGATAGACTTTGCATCTGTGGATTGACACACATTGAGACAGAATGTTGTCTTCAAATGTACAGTAAATAAATCAATTTGTTATTAGCCAGTTAATACTGGTCACAACTGAGAAACTTCTTTGATTTACATAAAAGGGCAAAATAAACAGAACTGAATTTTCTTACCTGTATGTGGGAGAGAAATTAAAGTCATAAATAAAAAACAGATTGTAACCCATTTTAAAAACATATGAATTGAACACATTTATGAGCTGTTCTTAGCGTGACACTTCTGCACAAGTACACACACATTCTTCCTGAGTGATGAACTTCCTGTCCATGTGCCCACCCACAATAGAGATGGCCATAAAAGATTAAATGAAAAACCTTTTTTCTTTGTTTTCTCAGAGTCGCCAATGAAAAACCTTCCTTTGACCAAACACTTAGAGATTGACTTTGATATAAATTGTGCTTATTTAAGTGTAGGTTATCATTACCATTATCTGTGTACAACACATAACTCTAAAAGGACTGTGTTTGTAGAGTCAATCTAGTTCTGTGTATAATATAATGTTACCTTTCATCTTGAATGCATGGCAAAGAGCAAATGAGAGTGGTCGGCTGGTACAGTGATCACATGGTGCAAGTTAGAACTTCCCAGTTTACAAGTTGTAGTTACGAGCTCTACGAGGACTTAGACTGGGTAAACCCAGCCCGATCTGCCGGCGATTTGATTTCACCCTGCAGCTCAGGCTGGAAACCTGTACATTAATTATCCTGCTTCTGATACACATTTGCGGAACCAATCACAGACTGGCTTATCCACCTGGCGCGCTATTGGCGGGTTTAACACAATGACGGATAGAAGCGATAGATCAATGCCCGTTGATCACGCCTCTTGTGGTCTGATTGGCTGAAGGACTATCCAATTGCGTACAGAGTCATTTGAACTATGCTCGTTGATCACTCCTCTTGTGCAGTAGAAAATACAGAGCAGACTCCCCAGATCAATGTTCAGTCTTAAATTGAGCTTGGTCTGGTGATAGCCAGACAAACGAGGACTGAATCTCAAGCTGGAATTTTGTAATTAAGACATGCTGTGAATTTACATCTTAATTAAGTGACAGGAAACAGTTTGTACAGATTAAGAAAGCACATTCGCCGTTCCACAGTGGTCAGTGTTGGGTCCGATTTCATTTATATTCTACCTCTTGGTCATATTTTTTTACTCTTACGGTATTAATTTCCATTTTTATACTGATGACACACAAGTGTATGTATCTTAGGCCTAATGATTCCCATTCCCCTCTAATCTTACAAAATGCTTCTGGATGACTAATCATTTTTTTAAGCTAAACACTAATAAAACTGAAGCCCTCCTTGTTGATTCTAGGTCTGTTTTATCCAAAGCTCAATCCTTAATTTTGTCTATTGATAATTGTCCGGTTAACACTTTCCACTTGTTATACTTGATGGTCTGCTTTCTTTTGGTTAACATATTAATAATATTTCACATACTGCATTTTTTCACTTACGTATTGCTAGACTCCGTTCTTCACTTTCTTAACATAGCAGTGAAGTACTTATTCATGCCTTGGTTACATCCTTGATTGATTATTGTAATTCTCTTTTATTTGGTATTCCTGAAAAACAACTTCACAGACTACAGTTAATTCAGAATGCAGCAGCCAGGATTGTTACTTACTCATGAACCTCTGATCATATTACTCTTATTCTTTTCCAACTGCACTGGCTTCCTGTACATAGCAAAATTTTACTCCTTACTTATAAAGCTCTCCATAATTTGGCACCTTATTACCTTTCAGACCTTCTTCATTTGTATACTCCTGTACATTCATTGAGATCATCTTCGGCAGACTTACTGTCTGTTCCAAACTTCAAGGCGAGTTCCTTTGGTGGCAGGACTTTTAGCTGAGCAGCTCCTAAGTTATGGAATTCTTTACCATTGCACATCTGTCAGCTGGATTCAATTTCCAAATTTAAAGTATAGATAAAAACATATCTGTTTAGATTAGCTTTTAATGAGATGATTGATTGATGTGTAAGTTTGTGTTTTTATTTTATACCTTGTTTTATATTGAAAGGTGTCCTTTAGTGCCTTTAAATAAAAGGTATTATTATTATTATTATTACCTATATAGAGCACTGTCACTTGACACCATTAGCTTTTATTTTATTTAAAAGTTTGATTTTATTTGCATATATATTTGCTTACTGATATTAAATTACACAAAACAGAGAAGTATACCTATATTTTCAGTTAAAGGGGACATATCATGCCCATTTTCACAAGATGTCATATAAATCTCTGGTGTCCCCAGAATGAATCTGTGAAGTTTCAGCTTAAAATACCCCCCAGATCATTTATTATAACATGTCAAATTTGCCCCTATTTGGATGTGAGCAAAAACTTGCCCTTTTTTTGTGTCCCTTTAAATGCAAATGAGCTGCTGCTCCCTGCCCTCCCTTCCAGAAGTGGGTGGATCCTTTACACAAGCTTACAAAACAGACAAATCTGTTTTGTATCAGCCAAAATGTCAGAAATAACCAGTTGTGGAGGGCAGCCTTACATGTTTAAACTGGAGTCAGACATAGACACTGGTTGCAACTTTTCGACTGCACCTGGACGTTTCTGAATGGTTATTGGATACATTTATGTAACGTTAGTTGTTGTCCATTATGTTAATCTATAAATTGTTGTATAGGTGCTCGTGTGGGAACTTAAAATGTCTGTCACCCGACTATACAATGCTTAATAAATGTGCGTTTATGAATTATGCAGATGGTGAGCATTTTCGGGATAAAACTAACGACATAGCTCTAGTCTCTGTGAACACATTCAGAGACTATGATAACTTTAGCCATATTAGCCATACAGCAAATTTGCAAACATTAACAAAATATGAAGTGCCATCCATACTTGCGTTGTGCTCCTGACTCTCGTTGGTGAAGCAGTCATACGTAAAATGATTTGCACAAATATATAACATTTTACTAACATTCTTCTTTGTCATCAGTGGCTCGGATGCTGGGAGTCTATGGAGACCCGTATGTTTGTTGGTACATCCAACAACAGAACATTTGTAATGTTTTATGGCGCAGACATAGTAATAACAGTAATAAACAGAAATGATACTCTCTGTGCTTCTCACTGTGTCTATGCTAAAAGA
The DNA here is from genome assembly GCA_018749465.1 of Paracanthobrama guichenoti. Classification (NCBI taxonomy): domain Eukaryota; kingdom Metazoa; phylum Chordata; class Actinopteri; order Cypriniformes; family Gobionidae; genus Paracanthobrama; species Paracanthobrama guichenoti. The sequence continues at coordinate 14,869,089 of CM031952.1, read as the reverse complement.
GCAAATCATCAACGGTCATGGGCGGGGTTTCCCTAATCTTACATAGGAGTAGAGGGAAATATGAAAGAGAGATTGATAATGATTGATGGGGATTATAAAAAAGTCCACTTTAATGATACATCATACTACATGTGAGTTATGTATTCAATACATGCATTCTATAAACCATAGTGAATAATCTAAAGGAATATAACAAAAGTGTATTTTTTTTTTACATATTACAGTAACAGAATGACTCTATAAGTTCTTCTGATGCTCTCACGTTGGAGGTCCATGGCAGCAGGTCACACCATCATCTTCCGATCTGTAAAAATTGTTTGATTTAGTAACTTGATCAGCTCATTTTCAATTTAAATGAATGCAGGACTAGATTCTAACTGAATCACACACACTTTCTGTTGGCTGGATGGAAAAGCATTTATATATACAATTCATATATACAATTGTTATTTTACAGTATCAGATTTTGCATACAATGAGAATCAGGTCTTACATTTGAAAATGCAGAACAATATCCAGATGAAGACGATGATGATGATGAAGATGCTGAAAAAGATCACACAAACAGCTGGAAAGTCCTGTCTGGATTCTGGAAAAGACAGATCTCAGGTTAGCCTGATGGGTTGGTTCATTTATATTTGTGTATTTCTTAAACATTTAGATTTTACTGTTATTTTAAACTATTTAAATTACCATACTTTTGTGAGTTTAAAGGCAATGGGACGTTAGACACACCACACATAAAAACGCAAATTATCGGCATGCACAAACAAGCCTTACCCACTCAAGCCTTACCCACTCCCTTTATGGATCTAATCAATGCCGCCATATGGAAGGTGAATTTCTTTTATCTTATTTTAAAATCACTCACCCTCATCACTGAAGTCAAGTGTAATGTTTCTGCTGTGTGAATCAGTGAAAACAATGACGTCATGCACGTGTGACAATAGTGTTTCATCGCCACCAATGGCCTAGCAGCAGAATACAGCGTTTTTTGCGGATCCGTGTGAATGGGGATAACTTTGACAGTGGTCTTGTCTGTACATGGAAAACTCAAAAGGAAAAATTTCTCGGTGTTAAGCATATCATTGTCTTGTAAACATACCCAGACAGCGATGCCATAAAAATATACAGCTATTGCAAAAAACGGAAGTTAAAGTTCTAAAGATGGCTGCGCGCTTGTTTCTCTGGTGCAGATATTTTTGCTTGTTTTAAGTGTAAAGTCACTTAATTTTGATACATACAATTTTGACACGTAATTTTTCTTCTCAATAATTATATTTTGGTTTAAGAATGTTTAGATTGTTAAAAGGAAAACGAGACAAAAATACAGAGGAAGAAAATCCTTCTTTGGTAGGCCTAACACTTTATTTTACAGTGCCTGTTACACGTGTTATGTAGTTACGGTTACGCTTTATTTTACAGTGCCTGTTACGCGCGTTATATATTTACGGTTACACTTTATTTTACAGTGCCTGTTACGCACGTTATTGTGTTACGGTTACGCTTTATTTTACAGTGCCTGTTACGCACGTTATGTATTTACGGTTACACTTTATTTTACAGTGCCTGTTACGCACGTTATTGTGTTACGGTTACGCTTTATTTTACAGTGCCTGTTACGCGCGTTATGTATTTACGGTTACACTTTATTTTACAGTGCCTGTTACGAACGTTATTGTTGTTACGGACTTGGTGTAGATCAAACTCACGAAGACGAAGGAGAACTCGGAACGGGTACTTTAATAATAAACTCAGGAAACAGGCAGGAAAAACACTAACAAACGTGAACGAGAACCGACAAACACTAAGGGCAAACAGAGGGCTTAAATACACAGGGGAAACGTCTCGGTTACGTATATAACCCTCGTTCCCTGAAGGAGGGAACGGAGACGCCACGTCGGAGTACCGACGAATAGGAATCTTGCTCGCGAGAGCCAATCTACTTCGAGTGTAACTAAAACAAGCCAATGCACATTGGCATGCAATGATTGCACCAGGTGCTCATGCCACGCTGTGTGCGGGTATAAATGAGACACAGGTGATTGCATCAAATTAGCCTTTTGCTGAGGAGCCGAGTAGGTAGGCAGGCACCCAAGCAGGGTACAGAGGACATGGCGACGGGACGTGGCGTCTCCGCTCCTCCTTCAGGAGCGAGGGTTACATACGTAACCGAGACGTTCCCATTCAGTCGGTCACTCTCGACGCCACGTCGGAGTACCGATGAATAGGAATCCCTACCAAAGTGCCATGGCCTCTGCCCCCTTCCAGTGCCCAGTGTGAGCCGCCTGAGCTCTCTTACCTGATGAGACGGGGCTCACACCAGGAAGTCCATCACTGCTGTTCCGCATGACCCTGTTCAGCGATTATTGGATGACACTGGGAAAGTGTGCCCTAGAAAAGGGGCCGCTGCGGAGCCCACATCGTACCCCGGAGGAGTTATGTGGAGTACAATGCTGAGCCGTAGCCCGCAAGGGAGGAGGGGGCTCAGTCCCGGTGACGGGAAGGCTCTCCCAAGGGAAAGACACGGGCTTCCCGTAGGAGCGACCGTGGAAGAAAATATGGGATCCCCGTAGGGTCACTCATATAACCCCAGCCCATTACCGGTTCTCAAGGATTCAGCGGCAAGGGGCCTGATGCCCGACGTTCCGCGACGTCCGGCACCGAGGGTGATGGAGGACTCACAGAGTTTGCTTCTGGAGAATAAGAGCGCCGGAGCGCAGCAAGCCGACAAGAGCCGGGGCCTCTCAGTGCTTCTACCCGTTTGAGGTGAGAACACAGGAGGAGACCGGCTCTACACGTAGGCTATAGAATCTAGCGAACGTGTTGGGTGTCGCCCAGCCCGCAGCTCTACAGATGTCTGACAGCGAGGCGCCACGTGCCAGCGCCCAGGAGGATGCAACACTTCTAGTAGAGTGTGCTCGCACCCTGAGCGGACAGGGCACACCTTGTGCTTGGTAAGCCAAGGTGATGGCATCCACTATCCAGTGGGCCATCCTCTGCTTGGAGACAGCCTTTCCCTTCTGCTGGCCTCCGTGACAGACAAAGAACTGATCTGAGGTTCTGAAGCTTTGAGTTCTAGCCACGTAGATCCGCAGAGCGCGGACGGGACAGAGCAAAGCTAGGGCTGGGTCTGCCTCCTCCGGAGGCAGCGCTTGCAGGTTCACCACCTGGTCCCTGAAGGGAGTGGTAGGAACCTTGGGCACATAGCCAGGCCGGGGCCTTAGTACCACGTGGGTATTACCCGGCCCGAACTCTAGGCACGATTCGTAGACCGAAAATGCCTGCAGGTCCCCTACCCTCTTGATGGAGGCCAATGCAGCCAACAGCAAAGTCTTCATAGACAGAATCTTTAGCTCTGCTGACTGCAAAGGCTCGAATGGGGCATTCTGGAGTGCTCGGAGCACCAGAGCAAGATCCCAAGAGGGTATGGAGGGGGGTCGAGGAGGATTTAACCGTCTCGCCCCCCTAAGGAACCTGACGACCAGGTCGTGCTTCCCAACCGTCTTACCTTCTACGTGGTCGTGATAGGCAGATATAGCAGCAACATAGACCTTGAGGGTGGAGGGCGACAGCCTACGCTCCAACCCTTGTTGCAGGAAGGAAAGCACAGACGCGATCGAACATCTTCGGGGGTCCTCTCGGCGAAGAACAACACCACTGACGAACAGGTTCCACTTCGAGGCGTAAGCCTGTCTTGTAGACAGTGCACGTGCCGAAGTGATGGTGTTAACTACCTCTTGGGGTAAGTCACCTAGAACCTCCGCGTCCCGTCCAAGGGGCCAGACATGAAGCTTCCACAGGTCTGGCCGCAGATGCCACAGGGTGCCCGTCTCTGAGTCAGAAGGTCCTTCCTCAGAGGAATCGGCCAAGGAGGGGCTGTCGCGAGGAGCATAAGTTCTGGGAACCAGGTCCGGTTGGGCCAGTACGGGCGCCACCAACAGGACCTGCTCCTCGTCCTCCTGACCTTGCACAGTGTCTGTGCAAGTAGGCTCACTGGGGAAACGCATATTTGCGCAGCCCCTGGGGCCAGCTGTGCGCAAGGGCATCCGTGCCGAGTGTACCCTCGGTCAGCGAATAGAACCACTGGCAGTGGGACGTTTCTGGGGAAGCAAACAGGTCGACCTGTGCCACCCCGAACTGTCTCCAAATCAGCTGAACCACCTGGGGGTGGAGTCGCCACTCCCCTGGGAGCGCAGCTCGTGAGAGCTCGTCGGCCACACGGTTGCGCACACCAGGGACATGAATGGCCCGAAGCGACCTCAGACACTTCTGACTCCAGAGGAGGAGATGGCGGGCGAGTTGCGACATGCGACGGGAGCGCAGACCACCTTGTCGGTTGATATACACAACGGTCGCAGTGTTGTCCGTGCGGACCAGTACATCTTTGCCCCGTAACCGCCCTTTGAGGCGGCTCAGAGCAAGATGTACTGCTAGCAACTCGAGGCAATTGATGTGCCAATGCAGGTGCGGGCCCGTCCAAACCCCTGACACTGCATGCCCGTTGTACGTGGCTCCCCAGCCCATGGCGGAGGCATCCGTGAAAACCACAGCATGCCTGGACACCTGTTCCAGGGGCACTCCAGCCCGAAGGAACGAGGGGTCGGACCACGGACTGAAGGACTGGCGACAGGCCGGTGTGATGCTCACCCGGTGAGTGCCACGTTGCCACGCCCATCTCGGGACTCGGCCGTGTAGCCAATGCTGAAGCGGTCTCATATGAAGCAGGCCGAGCGGCGTTACTGCTGCCGCGGCTGCCATATGCCCCAGGAGCCTCTGAAACTGTTTCAGTGGAACCGCCATCCTGCCTTGAAACGTGTTCAGGCAGTTCAGCATCGACTGGACACGCTCCTCTGTGAGGCGTGCTGTCCGCTCGACCGAATCCAACTCCATACTGAGAAAAGAGATCCTCTGCATGGGGGTGAGTTTGCTCTTTTCCCAGTTGACCCGAAGACCCAACTGGCTGAGGTGTCTGAGCACCAGGTCCCTGTGTTCGCACAACTGATCCCTGGACTGTGCTAGAATGAGCCAGTCGTCGAGATAGTTGAGGATGCGAATGCCCCGTTCTCTCATGGGCACGAGGGCCCCCTCCGTGACTTTCGTGAAGACACGGGGGGACAAGGCCAGCCCAAAGGGCAGGACTTTGTACTGATATGCTCGACCCTCGAACGCAAAGCGCAGAAATGGCCTGTGTCGAGGAAGGATCGAAACATGAAAGTACGCGTCCTTCAGGTCGATCACTGCAAACCAATCTTGGGGACGGATGCATTCGAAAATGCGTTTCTGCGTGAGCATCTTGAACGGTAGATTGTGGAGGCTCCGATTCAGGACTCGCAGGTCCAAGATTGGCCGTAACTCACCGGTTTTCTTGGGTACAATGAAGTACGGGCTGTAGAAGCCGGTCTTCATATCGGCTGGAGGGACCGGCTCTATCGCGTCCTTCGCCAGCAGGACAGCGATCTCCGCACGCAGGACATGGGCATCTGTGGCATTCACCGGTGAAGCGGGCGCCTTGAACCTTGGGGCGCTGGCGAACTGAATCGCGTAGCCGAGCCTGATGGTCCGAATGAGCCAGCGAGACGGAGCGGGGAGCGCTAGCCAGGCTCCCAGGGACCGTACAAGCAGGACCATAGGGACCACCGGCGTACCCACCGCGGGGCAGCGCAGTGGAATGCAGGTACCGGGCTGGGGCGGCTGTCTCGTGGAGGCGGCCAGCAGCGAGGTGAGAGTGTGCCATGCCACACTTACCTGATTCCACAGGTGGGCAGCAGGAACGTGAGGGGGACGTCCACTGCTGCCTGATGGCGAAGGGGGAGGATGAGTGTGGTCCGGCGTTTGACCGGCCACAACTCTCCGAGCCCCCTGAGGACCCAGAGATGGAAGAAACTGCTCTTTTATTGAGAATTTGGGTACACAAACAAAACGGAACACAAGATTCTCCTCCCGGCCCTCCTCAGCTGTGAGGAGTTGTCCGGGGGATGGAGCGGTGCGTCTCCAGAAGAGCAGTCCTCCTCATCTCCGGGTCGCCCGTCTCAGGAGCGCTTGCCCTTGGCCTTGCCACCCCTCTTGGCAGGCCCCTGGACGGGCGGGGCGGCCTGCTTGCACCCCGGCTCCACGACGCCGCTTGGGTGGAGGCTGCTGCTGCGGCACAGGAGCAGAGGCAGACGCAGGCGGCCGCCCTCGGCAACGAGCAGGCTGAGGCGCTGCCGGCGGCGGGGTGGAGACAGCAGCTGACCGCCGTGGCAGGATGTGACTGATCGCCACAGTCTGCTTCTGTGTGGCCGAGAACTGCGGGGCGAAGTTCTGGACCGCGTCGCCGAAAAGGCCAGTCTGGGAGACGGGGGAGTTAAGGAACCTGACTTTGTCGGTCTCCCTCATGTCCGCCAGACACAGCCAGAGATGGCGTTCCTGGACCACCATGGTGGACATCGCTGACGACCCACGGCCCGCGCCAGTAACCTTCGCCGCACGAAGCGCGAGGTCCGTTGCGGTTCTCAGTTCCTGAAGAACTGCGGGATCGTGACCACCCTCGTGCAGGGCCTTCAGTGCCTGGGCCTGATGGACCTGCAACAACGCCATAGCGTGTAAGGCGGGGCCTGCCTCTCCACAAGCCTGGTAGGCCTTCCCGATCAGATCGGATGAGTACCTACAGGCCCTGGAGGGAAGACACGGGTTCCCCCTGGAAGTGGAGTTAGGGCACAGTTGCATAGCAATGGCTGTTCCACGGGAGGAACCTGCGTGTATCCCTTTGCAGGTCCGCCATCGAGGGTGGTGAGGGAGGAGGATCCACTAGGCCGGTTTCGGGCAGTAAAAGGTGCCATTCACGACCTCATGAGCTCCTCGTGCACCTCCGGGAAAAAAGGAACCGGGGTGGGGCGCTGAGAACCAGCACGGGCCACCCCGAGAAACCAATCATCCAGCCTTGAGGGTTCGGGATCGCAACTCCGAGATGGTCACCCGCAGTGAGAACATGACTCATCCACCAGCGCTGCCTCAGTGTGCTGGACGCCCAAACACGAGATACAGCGCTGATGACCATCCCTCGGTGACAGGAAACCACCGCATCCAGAAACACACAGATAGAATGTCATCTTGAAAAAGACGCAAGCTCTATCTGTGCAAGCTCTTTCAGAAGGACGCTCTCCTTGGTGCTGAAGCACGCAGGGGGAGGGGTCGCGGCGACACAGTCAGGGGGTAGTGCAGCCTGACGTGCGTGCTCTCTCTCACGAGGGCGCTCTTACCAGCCGTGGGAACGGCTTTTTAGCTTTTTAGCGCTCTCCACCTAGCGCACCGAACCAGCTGTGAGAACAGCCCTTGTGATCGTTCTAACGAACAACAAAGAGAGATGATCGAAACCACACGACCCTCTGCAGTGCCGTCACACCAACACCGACTGAAGAGATCGCTTCCGAAAGGCGGCTCCGCTTCAGTCACTGCGAGGTAGGGAGTGATAGCTGGCGTAACCATCTACCACTTGGCTCCGAAGCAAAATGCTAATTTGATGAAATCACCTGTGTCTCATTTATACCCGCACAGCGTGGCATGAGCACCTGGTGCAATCATTGCATGCCAATGTGCATTGGCTTGTTTTAGTTACACTCGAAGTAGATTGGCTCTCGCGAGCGAGATTCCTATTCGTCGGTACTCCGACGTGGCGTCGCGAGTGACCGACTGAATGGGAACAAGGTGATGACTCGACTAATTAACAGGACACAGCTGGGACAAGTGAACTCATAATGAGGGTGACCATGGAAACGCAGGAGTGGCGGGAAAACTGAACAAAGGAACATGTGACAGGAAAACACAACAGAAACAGATATACATGTAACAATTGTGTTACGGTTACGCTTTATTTTACAGTGCCTGTTACGCGCGTTATGTATTTACGGTTACGCTTTATTTTACAGTGCCTGTTACGCACGTTATTGTGTTACGGTTACGCTTTATTTTACAGTGTCTGTTACGCGCGTTATTGTGTTAGGGTTACGCTTTATTTTACAGTGCCTGTTACGCACGTTATGTAGTTACAGTTACGCTTTATTTTACAGTGCCTGTTACGCTCGTTATGTAGTTACGGTTACGCTTTATTTTACAGTGCCTGTTACGCGCGTTATGTAGTTACGGTTACACTTTATTTTACAGTGCCTGTTACGTGCGTTATGTAGTTACGGTTACGCTTTATTTTACAGTGCCTGTTATGTGCGTTATGTAGTTACGGTTACACTTTATTTTACAGTGCCTGTTACACGAGTTTTTGTGTTACGGTTACGCTTTATTTTACAGTGCCTGTTACGTGCGTTATGTAGTTAAGGTTACGCTTTATTTTACAGTGCCTGTTACGCGCGTTATGTAGTTACGGTTACGCTTTATTTTACAGTGCCTGTTATGCGCGTTACATAGTTACGGTTACGCTTTATTTTACAGTGCCTGTTACGCACGTTATGTAGTTACGCTTTATTTTACAGTGCCTGTTACACGCGTTTTTGTGTTACGGTTACGCTTTATTTTACAGTGCCTGTTACGTGCGTTATGTAGTTAAGGTTACGCTTTATTTTACAGTGCCTGTTACGCGCGTTACATAGTTACGGTTACGCTTTATTTTACAGTGCCTGTTACGCGCGTTACATAGTTACGGTTACGCTTTATTTTACAGTGCCTGTTACGCGCGTTACGTGAGTACTGGTTACGCTTTATTTTACAGTGCCTGTTACGCGTGTTATGTAGTTACGGTTACACCTTATTTTACAGTGCCTGTTGCGCACATTTTTGTGTTTCTGATTACGCTTTATTTTACAGTGCCTGTTACGTCGTTATGTGTAGTTACGGTTACGCTTTATTTCACAGTACCTGTTCGCGCGCGTACATAGTTACGGTTACGCTTTATTTTACAGTGCCTGTTACGCGCGTTACATAGTTACGGTTACGCTTTATTTCACAGTACCTGTTACGCGCGTTACATAGTTACGGTTACGCTTTATTTTACAGTGCCTGTTACGCGCGTTACGTAGTTACGGTTACGCTTTATTTTACAGTGCCTGTTACGCGTGTTATGTAGTTACGGTTACACCTTATTTTACAGTGCCTGTTGCGCACATTTTTGTGTTACGGTTACGCTTTATTTTACAGTGCCTGTTACGTGCGTTATGTAGTTAAGGTTACGCTTTATTTTACAGTGCCGGTTACGCTTTATTTTACAGTGCCTGTTACGCGCGTTACGTAGTTAGGGTTACGCTTTATTTTACAGTGCCTGTTACGCGCGTTACATAGTTACGGTTATGCTTTATTTTACAGTGCCTGTTACGCGTGTTATGTAGTTACGGTTACGCTTTATTTTACAGTGCCTGTCACGCGCATTACGTAGTTGCGGTTATACTTTATCTTACAGTGCCTGTCACGCGTGTTACGTAGTTACGGTTACACTTTATCTTACAATGCCTGTCACGCGCGTTATGTAGTTACGGTTACACTTTATCTTACAGTGCCTGTTTCACGCGTTATGTAGTTACGGTTACACCTTATTTGAAGGTGTTTTTGTTAAAGTGTAATTATACATTTAAGTACTGAGTAATATTAACTAACTACATGTACTTACTATAGGATTAGGATTTGGTTTGTTTAGGGTTAGTTGCATGTAATTATGCATATTTTATAGTTTTAACTTTAGTAACTAGGCCTACATGTAACATGGAACAATGACACTGTAAAATAAAGTGTTACCATAGTTACTATTGTAGGCTAATTACTATAAATTGTGCTTAATTACATGGAACTAACCCTAAACCTAATCTTAACACTATAGTAAGTGCATGTATAATTATTATTACTCAGTATTTAAATGTATAATTACACTGTAACATGGACACCTTAACTCCTTCTCTGCAATTCACTGTTATAGTCTAGGGGTGCTATGACATATCTGCTGAAAGAGTACTGAATCTCCTGATCAAAACACAAGAAAGGAAGATGCAGAAACAAGCAATATCATATGTAATCATATACAGATAATCAACATTAAACAGCATATAAATCAAAACGAATAAATGAAATGTCAACCCAGGACTGTGAAGGGTGTTGATGAACTCGATTTACACCATATGTGTTTTGATCATCATTCTGAATCTGATCCAGACATAGTCTTGGACAAAAACTTGATTTTCTAAGCTTTTTTGCTTAAAATATATATATATATATATTTTTTTAAATGACACTCACATTTAAGCATTGACAAAAAGGAATGCATAAAAGTAGAATAAGTAGAATTTTAAGCAGAGGGAGTGTTATTTTGATGTATGTTCAAATATTCATACAACATAATAGGCTATTCTTAGGGCCATGAAAGTTCTGTGAAAATGATCAAAAACGCTGACGGTGACTGTCAACTTTTTCAAAATACACTGGCAAGGAAAGAACTTTGCAGTGCATGTGATCCTTATCTTTGTAAAGCAGAAAAACTATTATTTATTCATTTATTAGTCTGGTTAAAGTCAAAGCCTGTTATTTGAACAAACTGCTCTATAGCTAACATTTAAAAGGTATATGTGGTTTCAGGATTGTTTCCACTAGCAGTTTGGCTGAAAATGATAAGGTTAGTGGAAATTTGCTGGTTTGACTTGGTTTAGTTGACTAAATGACACATTGTAGTAGTTTGTCCTGGTTAAAGTGACAGGTAGTTTAAATGACCCACCGTTGTCAGAAGCATTCTGTGAGGTGAGTTGTATACTTCTTTGGATTTGGCTATTTGAGTAGCTGGCGTGGCAGATGATCGTGTCTCCATCACTCCAGTCAGGTTTACACAGATGCAGCTCACTGTTCATCTCAGAAGATGTGGATGAATGAAGTGACCCTTGACCCTCTCTGGTCCAGGTGAAGTTCACCAGCTCAGGGTTCAGACTCTTCAGAGAGCAGATCAGATGGACACAGGTGTCACTATTGCTGTTCTGCTTCTGCAGGGACAGACCTATATGTGCTGTAGTGGAGGAAGTTGAGCAACATCAACATGAACTCAACGTTCGTTTTAATAGTGTGACTTGGTTATCATTTGATACATTTACCATTGTGTATTAATGACATCTAGATCAAGGTGATTTTCTACAGCAAGCAGATGTTTTAAACACATAAATCATTTATGAAAGGCATAATCACCTTCAACTTGGAGTCTCAGATTTGAGATGTTGTCCACTGTCGGTTGTGGAATCATTCTTGTTGTTTCACAGCTGTAATTTCCAGAGTCACTGAACTGAACATTTTCTATACTTAGTGTAAAAGACTTTCCGCCGAATGTAAAATGAGGAATGCATTCTCCGGTGAGAATTTTATTATTAAATTTCCAATCACAAATAGTTTCGTTATTTTTTATCCACTTTACAGAACCGTGAACACTCTCTTCAGGCAGTGAGTGGCAGGGCAGATGCACAGTCTCTCCTTCAACCGCTCTGATAGACTTCGCATCTGTGCAGTGAAATTAAAAGATAATTCAGCTCAACTCTAAATTAACAGGAGAAATGAATTTATAAAAATATTTTCCCCTATCAAAAATGTTTTTTCCCCCTATATTATGGTTTTTGTACAATATGTTCAAAGTAAAGTTTAAACAAGAAACAGAAATAAAATAGAAGTTCCACAGCAAATTAGGACATGACAGATTTTTTTTTTGTTTAAATGAAACATAAGTAATATATTTCCTCAAAACAATAGGTTCTTCGGAAGTTTATTGGTTCAATAATCCAACAACACTGACAAAAAATATTCCATTTATGATGACGTAAATACTACAGAAAAAGTTAGTAAATTATTGCGATCTCTTTCTTTCTTTCTTTGAGGTAAATAATGTTGTGATGTATGATATTTTGTATAATAGTGTATCAAAATATTTTGTGCAGACGGTAATGATGGTTTGTGTCTGGGTTTTGCTGAAAGCTGTTGCCAGGTACGCGATATACAGTTTGTGATGTGTTGTTTATTGTGCTAAGCGTCGTTATATTGTGGTGTACGTGAATGAAAGGCCGTAACCATGTCTTTCTTTCTTTTCTTTTCTTTTCTTTTCTTTGTTACGTGGGGTATTGGTCTTATTGCTTTATTTAAATGAATTATATTATTTAAGGATTAAAAGGAATTTCAGGAAATAAAGAAAAAGAAAAAAATTAATGTAAAAGTTATATTGTAGTTATGAAGTAAATTAAATATGCACACATTCACTCTTATTTTCATCTGCCTAGTATGTAAAAATGCCAAACGGTGCTTGCCATGTCAAATTCAGTGTCGTGACGGCTCTGCTTGAATGTTTTGAAATGTGTTTCTTATTTATGCATGTTACTTGATGAATGTTGGATTTTTTTTTTTTTTTTTATGTTGGGTTAGGACAATTAACAGGACTATGTTAGCACAATAATAGTGGTGTTCTTCTGGCTCTGTTTTAGGAGCTGGCCATCACTGTTTTAATTACTATTTAAGTTTGAGTCAAAGTATTGCACGTCTGCACAAACTTGCTACCACCTAAGCCTATTTGTGACTGTTTTAGAGGTCTTTTGTTGTAGTTGTTGTTATCAATAAATGAGGATTAAAAGGACAACTGGGGTGGAGAACCTTTAGGGACAGATTTACTAACCGCTTGCTCCAGCGCAAACTCTCTTTTGGTGGTAAATACTGTGAGGATTTACTAAAGACACACAGTGATAAATTAGCACTGAAAAGGTGTGGACAGGGTTATTATTGCATTAAGTTTTTGTAGGAGTTTTCCTTTCAGGCGCAAAATTAAAGAGAGGAGATTATGTAAATGAATCGCGCAGGGTGATTTACTAAGTTTTGCGCTCGTCAGTTCACTGATGTTTGCGCCATTATTTCCCACCATGACCCGGCTGCGTCTGTATTCATTAATTTGTGCGTCGTCAGTAGATCAAGCGCAGAACTTTCCACTCCCATTGTTGTTTTTATGGAATTGTGCTCTCACACTAATTTGCCCCGTTTAGTAAATCTGGCCCTTCCTCACTAAGCATCCTCAATAGGCTTCACAGTTATATTAATTATATAATACGCATCTGAATACCTCTTAAGCAAACTAACCCTGGATCATAACCTGCTCCGGAGCAGTTTATGTTCAGAGAGCGAGTTGCTATGGTTACTTGCATATCCTGAAATGTACCTCCGTTTTTGGAACCGAAAGATGAGAAAGTTCACTCTTATAAATACCCAGGTACGTCACATTACCCGCTTTCTGAAATACACCCATGGAGTCTACACAACATCTATTGAATTACTTACTCAGTCAAGCACACACTCTAAAAGCATGGTTTAATTCAGTAAAAAGTAGAAATTACTAGTAGATTTTACTTAACTTAGTCATGTAGAGTAGAGAAAAACTTGCAAAAGAAAAATGAAGTGATGTTCACATATGGAACTGAGTAGTTCCATATGTGAACATCACTTCATTTTTCTTTTGCAAGTTTTTGCACACAGATTTTTAAGTACATTTAGGTAAAAGAGAACTAACAGAATCAGAGTAAAACATTTTTAGATTCGAACCAGTTGCATAAACTGCTAAGTCTTACAAATTATTCCTTCAATTTGTTTCTTTAAGACTATTCATAACTTCTAAAGTCAGTGACATAAAAACGTCGACTGGTCTGATTTGATAGCGAACAGCAAGACTGATTACGCCCAACTAACTGCTCTTACTGGTTCTTAAGACCGCTATTTTTATGCAACTGCCCGCCAGAACTTTTGTTTTCAAGAGTGTGACCACCTAAAAGCAACCCAAATTTCTTTTCATGAGGAATAACAAAAACTGTCAGTTGCTTACCCATACATCCACAAATTGTGAAGCTGAAAGTAATAAGAATCATGTGGTTAACAGCCAGTAAAAAGGCCATTGTATTGCATGTAGCATCTGATGTACACTGCTGGTTCCTTCACGTCTAACATGCTAATTCATAATGATTGAAGGCATCACCCGTTTATGGTGTGCAATAAGAGCACTAGCCTAAATAAGTCAACCACAGAACCGCAGTTCTGCTCAAAACCTTTGTGTGTTGCAGATATTTTCACTTTAGGGCTGTTTAAAAACAGAAGAAAAAAAGAATTGTTTATAATCAAGATGATTATTAATTTTTATTGATGATAAATATGATCTATATTACTGCTATTACAGCTTTTAATTATTTACAGCCCCCAATAGACTGTGAAATCAAAGTCTATCAGTGTAATTGTTTATTATTAATAATAATAATAATACAATCGTATAATAAATAAAACATCTAAATATAATTTTTTAAATGCATTTTATTGCTAAAGTTTATAAAAATTAATTAATAATAATAATGTACATTTTTATTCATAATACCAAATTACAACAAATTATAATTATTTTTACTTAAATTGTTTAAAATGTAATTTTTGTTAATGAAATCTTTTATGAAATCGATTAATCGCTTCCAAAATAAAAGTTTGTGTTTACATAATACATGCGTGTGTATAATTATTATGTGTATATATAAATACACACACATGCATGTATATATTTAAGATATATTTGCATGTATATACTGTATATATTATATGCATGTGTGTGTATTTATATATACACATAATAATTATACACACGCATGTATTATGTAAACACAAACTTATTTTGGAAGCGATTAATCATGATTAATTGATTTGACAGCACTAAATCAAACGTAAAAAATAAATAAAATGTTTAATAGAAAGCAATATTCATATTGGCGAACTAATCAAAAATCTATTGTCTAAGCCGACTTTTTCTGATTGAAAGGGATTCTTGTGAGGTCAGACCCAGCATGCACCAGGCTATCTAAGACTTTCATGAAGTGAAAGCACGACAGCAGACGGACAGATTCATATGTATGTTACTTTAATAGGTGTTTAAAGAATAACATTTGCGTCAGCAGACAGTGTTATGACATAAGACTCAGTGAGAAGGGCAATGGCAAAGGGGTCCTTCTCTCTACGCAGGGGGTCAGTAAGGCAAGGCTGCATCAACAACTGGGCTGTAACAATCAGATCCATACATCGCATCATACAGTACCAGTGACAATAATCAGATCAAGCACACAAGTAGAAACTCCTTAGAGGAATCAAGAACAGGATCTCGGGTAAGCGTTTAAAAAGACGGCGCCACAACTGCATCTAAAGCCATGAACGTACATTCTTGTACAGAGCAGAGAAAATCCTCATCATCGACAGGGTGCATATTCAAGGTTATTAAGACTCGGAACGAGTTGAGAAGGTGAAACGTGGAAGGTTTGGCAAATGATATCCGTGATATTGCACGTTTCAGGTCTAAATGCGTAAAAGCGAAGGTTATTGGATGTCAGATATGACGGTGGCAGTCGCACTGCGCACTACGGAGGTCAGGGTGTGTGTCTTGAGGATGACTGGAAGTTTTTACAAATTATTCACGTACTGTAAGGAAGCAGCCTAGAATTCCTCCATATAAAGCCACCGCATACAGAAAGACTGGATTGGAATTAGAAAAATACAGGTACAAAATCCATTACATTCAAGAGACAATCTAGCACAAAAGGGTAATATTATAATCTTTATAGCTAATATAGGAATTTCTGTTTCATAGAGGCATTTTGCTAAGAGGCATCTTCTAAATAGAAAAAAGTGGGGTGAACTTCATGACGGGGGCATCATGGGATGGGATCAGATTCTAAAGATGCATCATGCGGGGGACGTTCAAATAAGCCGTGTTATCATTCAACGCATAATAATTTTAAAATACACATATTCCCCCTCTGGATATGCACGAGAGGTTACGATTAAGAATGACAATCATGAGGGGACACTGGCGAGATGGGGAGATCAAGCTTTATGGGGGTCGTTCACACAAAAATGTCATTCTGCCACCATTTTCTCACGTCGTTCCAAATCCCAAGGACTTACTTTCATGCGCATACCACAATTCTGTACAATGAGGGAATGGCGACCCAAAAAAACACCATAAAAGTATCCAGTAAAGACTTAAACATATGCCTTTTCTCCACACAAAACTATTATATGGCTTCAGAAGACTTGAAATAGACAAATGAACCACTTTTATGGTGTTTTAATTATTGAAGGGTGCAGCCTCCCTCAAAATGATGACAGAATTGTCATTTTTGCCTGAACAATCCCTTTAAAAACATGATGTTGTTTTGGTATGGGTTTAAGGTGCAAATATTGTCTTTCTAAAATAGGCATTAAAAAGGTGCCAACATTTTGCACACCACTCTCACTGCAGGTTAATTCAGAGGAAAAACCGTCAGAAAAGATTAGAAGAATTAGTTGTGCTGATAAAATACAGTTGAAACCTGAAGACGGACCTGCCGGCTAAGCCCAGCGGAATAAAGCCTGGCTCTCTGCATCATGAATTTTCCCTTGCAGACTATATTCGCTTTTCTTTGGCAAATGTCTGAGAGAACGACGCACATACAACGCATCTCCTGATCGCCGGGAAGAACTTAAAATTGCGTCTGGGGCGCATTATGCGCGAGGGAAGACGTCTTACGGTAACTTCCTGTGAACAACAAACATGGGACTCGGGTGAGCTGCGTAAATTATGATATATCGTCCTTTGAGGAAACGGATAATTTTCCAACGGGCCTTCCAGTGCGGTCACATTACTGACAGTTCTGCTAAATTTAGGGCCAGATTTACTAACAGCTTGCATCTGCGCAAAACACGCCTGCTGTTAAAAAACTACTGTCAGGATTTACTAAAGACACGCAGTGAAAAATTAGCGCTGAAAAGATGTGAACAGGGTTATTTTGTGGCTGACCTTATTGCATATGCATTTGTAGGAGTTTCCCTTTCAGACGCAACATTTGTGGGAGGAGAGTATTTAAATGAATCACGAAGGGTGATTTACTAAGTTTTGTGGTCGTCAATTTACTGGTGTTTGCGCCATTTATTGCCCATAACAGCTGGTCTTAAAACAGACGCTAATGGTGTGTGCACACCAAACGCAAATTGAATTATTTGCATGAGTAGATTGCATACAAAGTCAATGCAAAGATGCAAATTCGTACCGGGTTACGCAAATGACTCGAAGTGGACGACGCATTTGCGCCTCAATTGCGTCTTCCCATGATTCCCGTTGATGAGCTTATTGACACGTCCGGTTTGACAGGTTATCAAACTGGGCATCCATCATCCTCGAGCAGCGCTGGAAGCGGCTGCCATCCAGGCACAGTTCCTCTTTGAGAAGACAGTGAAATTCAGAGTTGTGTTCGCTCTGGTGCTGTGAACCCAGACGCGTCGGCGTTACAGAGATACAGAGCAGCAATAGTTGTTATCTCCAACATGTTTGATGACGTAAAAAATGGCAGAAAGAAATGTTGATGATGTGCGTGAAAACACTCCTCATCGCGCAGAGTGACGCGAAAAACAAGTTATTCCGCGAGTGACGCAATGCGAATGATCGCTTCGCTTTTGGTGTCCACACACCATAACTGGTAAAATGCGTTGCTCATTATGGAAATGATCCGGCTGCATCGGTGTTCTTTAATTTGCGTGTCGTCAGTAGATCACGTGCTGAAGTTTCCACTCCCACCGGTGCTATTTTTGGAATTGTGCTCTCATACTAATCTGCCCTGTTTAGTAAATCTGGCCATTAGAGTGTAAAAAAGGTCCATTGTCTATAGAGTACAGATGCATGAAGCATTGGTCAGCACGGTGAATTCATCTGACCAGCTTTTCATGCAGATCCCAATTGTAATGACTGAATTTTGCACACAAAAACTTCGCAGAGCAACGGTAAATGCGACCGCACCTTTAGTCAGGGTGGAGGCATTTGCATAAAATTAAACAAGGCATCCGCTCTGACTAAGGTCTAAGCCGAAGAGAGGATAATTCACGATCAGATTACTGACTGATACAATTCAAATCGTCCATAATGGCATTGCAAATGATTTATAATATTTTTACCCTACTATACACTTTTAAAGTTTCATAAGCGGGGCCGTACAGGTGATTTATAAAATTAGCTTAATAAAAATCACACTTATAAAAGTGATTAGGTCCTGATTTTTCAGGTAAACATCATCAGTATGTCTCACGACTGCCTCAGGCACAATTACAGCCTACAAGCTTTCTATTACTTAAAATACACTGAGGTTTAAACCCTTGGCTTGGAGTAAATGCCTCTATTGTATAAATACCAGGAAAGGGGGACATTCAGACACAGATCTCACGGCCCACCACACACACCAGATGTAGGCCATATGCGGCAATGCAGTTGCCTCGCACGTGCACGTCAGTAAGCAGGAACTAAACGTCTAGAGGCGCGGCATTCTTTATCAGTGCTTGTTGGCTTAACAGGTAAGCATAGGTATATATATATATATATATATATATATATATATATATATATATATATATATATATATATATATATATATATATATATATATATATATACACACACACACAGATATTTGTATATGAGCTTCTGACAACAGTCTCGATCCAGTAGAGCACACCTCAGGAAAGGCTGAGGTTTCTAAACGAAATGTTACGAACAAAGCGAGGAAAAACAGCGCCCTACAGAAGTTGTTCTAGGCAGAACAAATTAAATACAGTATTTCGAAGGAGTACAAAAAAAACCTTATTAGTTATAAGTTCATAAATTCACAGACAATATCATTTATAGAAGAAAAATCGGTGTATTGAAAAGCAAAACAAACAAAACATCAATCATCTTATTAAAAAGGAAAAAGCCCGACTGTAACAGTGAAAAAGTGTGCGGCTTTTAAACCTGTGATCTGGCTTATAGAATTCCTTCATTTTTCTAATCTAGGCTCCCTGCGACCTCAGGAGGGTTTCGGGAAGAAGTGTCTGAGGTTCAAACCGGCCTGAGAACACGGGGAACTGATGTGCACTGCAAAAGTCATCTTGTTTTCCAGTAAAGCATCTAAACGTCCTGAAAACAAGATTAATTGACTTGAGAAGCAAAACGCTGTGAAACATCTGTGAAGTAGATGAATCAGCTCCATGACTCATAAAACCTCTCTGAAGAGTTTTAGTAGATTTTTAGGCACTCGCATTTTAATGAATGATAAGGCTGGTTTTAATCATGAATAACTCAACGATTCAGTCGAGTAAATGATTCATAACTATCAAAATGAAACTGTATTGTCACCACTTACTGGCATAATGACCTACAGAAAGAATCTCTGAATCTTTTAGTGAACTTATTCATAGGGCCCCATCATACATCCGGTGCAATGTGGCACCAGACGCAACGCAAGTATTTTTTGCTAGATTCAGCCCGACTCAGTTATCATTTTCACGTCCTGTGCCACGTTGTTTAAAGAGCAAATGTATTTGTGCACCCATGGGTGTACTGCTCTGAAAATGAGGCGTGTTCAGGCGCATTGTTGGCGTGTTGCTATTTTGTTAGGATAGGACAATATTTTGGTCGAGAACTATTTGAAAATCTGGAATCTGAGGGTGCAAAAAAATCTAAATAATAAGAAAATCGACTTTAATGTTGTCCAAATGAAGTCCTTAGCAACACATATTACTACTAATAATAATACATTTGATATATTTACGGTAGGACATTTACAAAATATCTTCATGGAACATGATCTTTACTTGATATCCAAATGATTTTTGGCATAAAAGAAAAATCTATAATTTTGACCCATACAATGTATTGTTGGCTACTGCCACAAATATACCCGTTAGACTTACGACTGGTTTTGTGGTCCAGGGTCACAAATGCGCCTATAGGCAGGTGCACAATGCGCGTACACTCTGCTTGTTACACACACAGGGACGCACAGCAGCACACAAATATTTTTAAATATTAAAAATAAAATTATTCCTCTCTGGAGAAGTGTTCAGCCTTTCCGCTCGCAAATTCCGCCATGTAAATAGCGAATCCACCGTGGATTGACTTGACAAGGGAATGGGAGATGAGACTCTGATTGGTTTATTGCACGTTACGCCCAAGACACACCCATGACTCATTAAGAGAACAGGTGCAACCCTTTTAGACCCTGTGTGGGTGCGGCGACCATTTTTCCCGTCATTTAACTAGCAAAAGTGGATTTGGACGCGCCCTACGTGCACTTAGGCGCATTTAGACCATGCGCTCAGATCGTTAAAATAGGGCCCAAAATGATTTATTCACTCAAATCAAAATCCCAAGCACTAATCTTGAATTAATCATATTTTTCTTACTTTTCCAGTATACATCTAACAAAATTTTGTTAGGTTTGTTTAAAAAAATACAATTACAATTAAGTCTTGTCTTACACAATTTTGCTTCTCAGATAAATTTATCTTGTTTTAAGAATTTTTAGATATTTTTACAAGACAAAAAACTAATATGAATTTTTTCCCGATGTGTCGCTGATACAAAGATGACCCCGCAGGGGTCTGACTCACAAGTGCCTAAAACACAGGATGTGCACGTTGCAGAAGAACATGCTATGCTGACTCTCACAATTCAAGGTGTGTGTGTGTGTGTGTGTGTGTGAGAGAGAGAAAGAGAGCAAAAGAAAAACTCCTTTCTCTTCTACGTCAATCCCTGTTTTCTTTACCTCTCCAACTCTCTCTCACCATGTGCTTGGAGGAATGGACAGAATCAGCAAAACTTTTGAGTTGGAATGGCGTCTTCAGCCTTAGGTACAAGAAAACGAGGGCTGAGTATCTCAGTGATGATACAAAAGCTCATTTGAGACAAAAAAAACAAAGCAAAAACACAAAAAAAATTAGCTATTATAACGAAAGCCAACGACAACTACAAGCATCGTCTATGGTAGCTAAAAATTAGTGCAGTGTCTATTATTAAACTATATTAGAGAGGAGTAGCACTCTTTTGGATTAGCCAGCAAGACGCTACACACTGCAGTAAGGTCAAGTATTGACATAAAATGCATTTTTTTTTCATTCAAGTATCACCATACTGCTCTGATAACGAACTCATTGATAGCTGTGCATGTCAGAGAAGAGCGCAGAGCTAAACGTGACGGATGTCACAATATAAAAAGATTCGACTGACTTTCCATCGGGTGATTCAGTCAGACACTCGTGGGCAAGGTCTAAAATTAACTTTTTAACAACTGCCAAAGATTAATGAAAATTGCTAGCCAGAAATATTGATTACTTGTAACAACCTTCATTTTAAAATTATATACACAACCTTTCAAAAGTTTGAGGTCAGGAAGAAAAAAAACAAACAAAAAAACAAACAAGAAATTAATACATTTATTCAGCAAAGTTGCATGAAATTGATCAAAAGATTTATTTCAAATAAATACTATTATTTTGAACTTTCTATTGATCAAAGAATCGACTAAAAAGTATCACTTTTACACAAAAGTATTAAGCAGCACAAGTGTTTTTAACATTGATAATAAATGTTTCTTGAGCACCAAATCAGCATATTAAAATGATTTCTGAAGGATCATGTGACACTGAAAATTTAGCTTTGCCAACACAGGAATAAATAACATTTTAAAATATATTGAAATAGAAAATAGTTATTTTAAATTGCAATAATATTTCACATTTATTACTGTTTTTACTGTATTTTTGATCAAATAAATGCAGCCTTGCTGAGCATATGATACTTCTTTCAAAACCGACCACACACTTTTGAATGGAAGCGCATTTATCTATATATATTAAATATTTGGTGCTGACAAATGTTAATTTTGGACCCTGCTTGTCAGTATGCCTGCGGCTGCAGCGCATCTTGCGCAAACATCCGACTTCCCCTCCAACGCGTAGCGCTGCTGTTTTCTAGAGGATAACAGGTGGTTTATCTCTGACTAACTGTCATCTACAGAGGCACCAGACACATTGAGGGTCATTGCTTGAAAGAAAGAGGCATCTAGGCATTGACTGTGCATTATGAAGGTGAAGGTGGCGCTTCTGTGCAGAGAAAAAAATCTGAACAGCTTTGTGAGGTATGAGGCTGAGGTTGAGCAGTCTAAAAACACTCATTCTCTCTCTTCATACGATTCAGAGCAAGAAAGGGGGCAGGAAGCCACAAAACGTTCCTCTGACTGAGAGAAGGTGTACGCTGCTGTGTGAAAAAGACGGTTGTGCAATGAAGCTAACCAGGAAAAGAAACGTAAAAGATAGAGGAAAAACAAAGAGGGAGCACTTGCTTCAAATGCACTTTTTGTATGCAAAACTTGACCTTAAATAGTAGCCATTTCTTGCAGATTGTAAAGTCTGATATCTGGTCTGGAGCCACCAGAGGAAATAGGCTTACGGACCAGAATTGGCTCCCCCAGGGCCCTGAGGGGGTGAGAGGGAAGGAGGGTGGGGTTGGGTATAAGGTGAAGGCTTCTGGGATAAAACATCTTCATCCGACTCAGAGCTTCCCTCATCCCTTTCCAGTCTCTCTCGCTCTCGTTTGCTCTAAACCCTCTGCATCAGGGGCCGAGAGTCAAGAATAAGGCCCCAGCATGTCCGTACATAAACCCAGTCCGGACTAAACCCGGCCCGGGCCAGACTGAGGCCTCACTGGTCCGCGCAGGAAATCAGCACAGGAGCCATGTCCTTCACTTGACCTTCAGTGGGGATGCTCACAGCACGCTGTGCTCTGGAACGAACACACAGGCTTTATTATTAAAACACACACACACACACACATATACACACACACACACACACACACACACACACACACACACACACACACACACACACACACACACACACACACACACACACACACACACACAGCCCTTGAATTGCAGGGTGTCCCATCTACCTGTGCACATTCTCCATGGCCGCAACCTCAGCGAGAGCAGCTAAGCTGAAGAAGGCCGGGAGGCCGCTGGACGTATCCGGCGCGTCCACTTCCGCTGATCTGGGGTCATTGTAGCAGACCCCCCTATTGCATAATGTCTCTTGAGTGAATGGCTTTTCATCCTGATTCTTGGTCTGATCCTTAGATTTGTCTTCTGCAGCAACAGAGAAGAATAAAATTATTTTTGAGACTTTTAGACAAATATTTCCCCCTTCCCCCCAATCTTCTTTTATTGGCAGAGCAGCATAGACTAACAACCCAAGTATGTTTTAAGTGATGCACACTCCCGTCACATGATATGAAGAATCTAGCCATAAAAATGCCCTAAAAAGCAATTTTATTCCACATGAGGAAGTTGCGCCATGTCGAGATGATGTGGCAAGCTTAATGTGGATCATTTTAACTTATTAACCTTCTACTGGTGGACACTTTTGGTTGAGGTATACATAGGAGACAAATGTATCATAAAAATGGCTAATTTGTACAATGGCATCAGTGCCAATGAAAAAAAAAAATCTTTAGGTAAAAATAATGATGCATACTTTATGACACCTTAATTATTTGTTTTGGATATACACACACATACTGTCCTTACTGTCAATTTTATTATTGTTGTATTGTTTATACATGCACACACACACGCACGTGCACACACACACACACACACACACACACACACACACACACACACACACACACACACACACACACACACACACACACACACACACACACACACACACACACACAGCAATAAAAATAACAGTAAGGGCATTTATGTTCCAAAAGATGTAACTTTCTATTCTTCAAAGAATCCTGAAAAAAGGCATCACAATAATAATCTAAATAACAACAAATGTTTCTTAAGCACCAAATCAACATATTAGAATGATTTCGGAAGGATCATGTGACACTAAAGACTGGAGTAATGATGGAATAATTTACATTTTAAAATATATTAAATATATATGTTATTTTATAATAGTATTTTACAATATAACCATATGATATTACTGTATTTATCATCAAATAAATGCAGCCTCAATGAGCCATTTTTTTTTAATGGTAATGTAACACTGAAAACAAAAATGGGTGCAGAGTGTATCATAAGACAGAAACAGTAAACTGTGGGCTCACCCTCTGCAGGTGACACTCGGCCATCGGCCGTGCGCACCAAGTGTGTGATTTTACTCTTCCTGGCCTTCCTTTTCTGACTGCCCACAGGCGTGTCCAGAACCTTCTGCGGTTCAGGTGAGGGAGACACACACGGACTGCCCGACTTCACTGGACTTGATTCTGTAACCATGGGGTCAGGTGTGGCGATGTCTAAAAGAAAACATGAAATATGTCAAGACTGAGACCTGGAAGTCCTAATGCAGACATCCTGACAATGATGGATGCTTTAGGATACTGTATTGCATTTAGCTTGTGCCATACACCACAAGTATGAAAATATTTACATAACTGTAACACTTGTGCCCCTCTAAGATAACCAGAGTATACAGTGACCTAGAAATGACAGCGTTCCCTGCTATGCGGCAGGAAATACTGGGCAAAACCATGGACAAACAACAACCAACACCACCCAGGCACTCGTGCACACACTCTTGCCGTCTGAACAGAGAATGAAGCTGACATCAGAACAGTTTCTAATGGCTGTGGGGGTTTCACCTTTGTCTGCGGCACTGGATTTCTCCTTCCTGTGTTTGTACTTGTTCACTATCTTGTGGAATAAGGTCTTTTTCTGAGATGAAGATGAACCTAATTTCCAAAGCAATAAAACAGAAAAAAAAAAAATACAACACAGCATGCTATGTTAGGTGGAAGTCATGTCATTCTGAACATGAGATGACTACTTCCTAATAAAGTAAGCAAATGAGGAAATGAGTGTGGGGGCCAGGAGGATGTGATGTCAGTTTCCATACATGCAACGCACTCACCCTTGCAAGGTTTTGGCAGTTCAGGAGGGCTGGATGTACTGTTTTTTTTCTTCTTGGTGACTGCCACACTCTTTTTGTCAAATGTCAGGGGGCTGTACTGCGGTAAGCTGTTGAACTTTTTCTCGAACTCCTCCTCAAGCTTTCCTAATCTGTGAGTTTTATACACAGTAAAACATTAGCAATCTGTGTGCAAAGTCTGCTCACCTGGATTCAGTCTTCTAGACAAACTGACTTCAATCTTGCACAATGAAACACTCTGATAAACTATGATACTCTGAATATTATGGTCATGGGATGGCAAATATGAGTATGGTACATGCGTGAAATGTACAAAATCTAGTTAATTACCAAGCTATACTAATGCACAGAAAATGACAGCTTTTTAGATACTTTTAAACTATTTTTAAACAATTAACCTAATTAAAAATATATAAACAAGAGCAAAGCATCATGTGATTCAATATTTATATGATTCAACCTATATCAATGACATAATCTGTAATCAATAGAGAATAAGGCTGCAACTAATCAATAAAATGACACAAAAAAAAAAATATCAAAAATGAAAACAGGCAGCAACAAATTTGTAAGTATTCAAATATTGTAAGTCAGATATACTAATAGCTTGTGCAAACCCTCTTTTTACAGATGCAGATTGCAGTTCTCTTGGCGATTCCAATATCCGATTTTTTGTAAGTGTGACCTGCCGATACCGATTTTGCCAATTCCGATTTCTTTCAAAGAACTATAATTGACAGCATATACAAACAAAAATCTACTTTTCTGGAATTAATGATTTCATCAAAAACATGTTTAATTGAATTAATAAAAAATAACTTTGTTATTAATACATTTGGTTACCATAATAGGGCCCTGTGAAATGTTTTTTTTCTTTCTTCCAGAAATTCTGTGTTGTGTATTTTAGTTTTTCTGGTAATCAACTAAAGGCATAAAACATTCATTTATTTTTAATCAAATGAAATTTAAATAAACCCTTTAACTTTTTGGCAAACAAACAGAGGTTTACTGTTAAAAATTAAAACATGGAAGACAAATTGTGAGTATTCCTTTAAAAATAAAGTTTTAATAATTATTGTATTATTGTTATTATTAGTAATAGTATTCATTTCAGACATACATTATACTGTACAACAGTAATACATACATACTGTATTACAGTAATACAGTAATTTCTTTCACAAGTTAAAAACCAAACTTTTTTTATTTTGACGGGTTGCCGTGAAGATCTTGAGTTTCTGTGTATATGATATGAAAGTTTCTCTCAAATGAAACGGTAAAATGTTCATAAAGTGACTCTCAGAGCAGCTCTAGAGAGTAATTTCCTGCGTTCATGTTGTCATATAGTAACACCGTGAGCGTCACACGTGCTTCAGTGTGTGTTATAAACGTATTCGTGCGTCTGCGCCATTTATTCACAGAGACACGCAGAACATGTAGGATTCATATTCAAATAGTCTTCTTGCGGTTTAATATTCACAGACACTAGTCCATAATGCGATGTGATTTAAGTGTGATTTATTCATCCAAAATTGGACAAATTCTGTGACATTAAAGTTAAGTTTTTATGACTGGATTCCATCCGTGTTTTCCACAATTCTGATTCCTGCCCGGTCGATTGGTGCGTTGCTACCTCTTTTGGCGTTAAAAAACTACTGTCAGGATTAAGACATACGGTGAGAAATTAGCGCGTGGTGTGAACAGTGTTACTTTTGTGGCTGACCTTATTGCATATGCATTTGTAAGAGTTTCCCTTTCAGATGCAACATTTATGGGAGGAGAGCATTTAAATAAATCAAGCAACGCGATTCACTAAGGTTTGCGGTAGCCAATTTACTGGTGTTTGTGCCATTACTTAACACCAAAAAAACATGTCTTAACCCATTTTGATTCATCTGGAAAAAAAAATCCATTATACAAACCCGATTCCAAAAAAGTTGGGTCACTGTACAAATTGTGAATTAAAACAGAATGCAATGATGTGGAAGTTTCAGATTTCAATATTTTATTCAGAATACAACATAGATGACATATCAAATGTTTAAACTGCGAAAATGTATCATTTTAAGGGGAAAATAAGTT
Organism: Paracanthobrama guichenoti; assembly: GCA_018749465.1. Lineage (NCBI taxonomy): Eukaryota > Metazoa > Chordata > Actinopteri > Cypriniformes > Gobionidae > Paracanthobrama > Paracanthobrama guichenoti. The sequence continues at coordinate 14,842,275 of CM031952.1, read as the reverse complement.
GATTTTAAATTTCATGGCATCAACACATCTCAAAAAAGTTGGGACAAGGCCATGTTTCCCACTGTGTGGCATCCCCTCTTCTTTTATAACAGTCTGCAAACGTCTGGGGACTGAGGAGACAAGTGGCTCAAGTTTAGGAATAGGAATGTTGTCCCATTCTTGTCTAATACAGGCTTCTAGTTGCTCAACTGTCTTAGGTCTTCTTTGTGGCATCTTCCTCTTTATGATGCGCCAAATGTTTTCTATGGGTGAAAGATCTGGACTGCAGGCTGGCCATTTCAGTACCCGGATCCTTCTTCTACGCAGCCATGATGTTGTAATTGATGCAGTATGTGGTCTGGCATTGTCATGTTGGAAAATGCAAGGTCTTCCCTGAAAGAGACGACGTCTGGATGGGAGCATATGTTGTTCTAGAACTTGGATATCCCTTTCAGCATTGATGGTGCCTTTCCAGATGTGTAAGCTGCCCATGCCACACGCACTCATGCAACCCCATCCCATCAGAGATGCAGGCTTCTGAACTGAGCGCTGAGAACAACTTGGGTTGTCCTTGCGCTCTTTAGTCCGGATGACATGGCGTCCCAGTTTTCCAAAAAGAACTTCAAATTTTGATTGGTCTGACCACAGAACAGTTTTCCACTTTGCCACAGTCCATTTTAAACGAGCCTTGGCCCAGAGAAAACGCCTGCGCTTCTGGATCATGTTTAGATATGGCTTCTTTTTTGACCTATAGAGTTTTAGCCGGCAACGGCCAATGGCACGGTGGATTGTGTTCACCGACAATGTTTCCTGGAAGTATTCCTGAGCCCATGTTGTGATTTCCATTACAGTAGCATTCCTGTATGTGATGCAGTGCCGTCTAAGGGCCGAAGATCACGGGCATCCAGTATGGTTTTCCGGCCTTGACCCTTACGCACAGAGATTGTTCCAGATTCTCTGAATCTTTGGATGATATTATGCACTGTAGATGATGAGAACTTCAAACTCTTTGCAGTTTTTCTCTGAGAAACTCCTTTCTGATATTGCTCCAGTATGTTTGGCCGCAGCATTTGGGGAATTGGTGATCCTCTGCCCATCTTGACGTCTGAGAGACACTGCCACTCTGAGAGGCTCTTTTTATACCCAATCATGTTGCCAATTGACCTAATAAGTTGCAAATTGGTCCTCCAGCTGTTCCTTATATGTACATTTAACTTTTCCGGCCTCTTATTCCTACCTGTCCCAACTTTTTTGGAATGTGTAGCTCTCATGAAATCCAAAATGAGCCAATATTTGGCATGACATTTCAAAATGTCTCACTTTCAACATTTGATATGTTATCTATATTCTATTGTGAATAAAATATAAGTTTATGAGATTTATAAATGATTGCATTCCTTTTTTATTCACAATTTGTACAGTGTCCCAACTTTTTTGGAATCGGGTTTGTAAAAATAGTTTCAAAAATCTCCTCTGCAGGAGAATAATCACTGTTTCCCTGCAGATTCAGTGCTGTGATGGAGAAATGACAGCTCACCCCGGGGTGGTTTCCTCTTTAGACTTAGACTTCTTGAGCTTTTTTGGGTTGCTGGTAGCAGCTTGAGAAAATCCCCAGCTTTCATCATTCCAGCCACCCTCATGATCAGACACACTGCCTCGCATGGAGCCTCTTTTCCCTAGAAAACAGACCAGCAGCACAAACAGCACATTTTTCATTCACTGTATCAAATGTTTTTAGTTTAAATATGAATCATGAGATAATGGCCAGATTAAGTGGAAATTCTAAATGATATTCAAGACATTTCTAAGAAATGGCACTTCAGCCTTGGGAAGCACTAGCTTAGAAAATGCTACAAAGCAGTTTAAAAAATAAAATTGTAGTGTTGTCATTTTTGAATGTATAAATGAGGAAGCATGTTTTTTCCATGCTACTATTTGCTTCACATGATTAGCTGGAACTAGTGGGAAATGAGTTTCAAATAGAGTTTCAGACAGCACGTATGACAAAATCAGTTAGCAGGAAAAGAACCTTTGGGAAGTGTGTGTATGTGCGCGCATTACCTCTGTCTACATTTGCTCTCAGTGATGTGAGCATCCCTTCGGACACCAGAGTCTTATAAAGCGCTCCTTTACAGCTTCGCTCTGACTTCCTTGACCCACAGTTCTCTGACTTAACTTCCAGGTCTTTATCTTCATGTCTGGTTTGATGTGGTTTGGTGTCTGTGTCTTTCTCCTCCAGTTCTGTTGGCTGCAAAGGAGAGCATTGTGGTTCCATGTCCTCCACGGCACTAGAGGGCTCCATCTTCATGTCTGGTTCATTCTCACACTCAGCTTTAGGGGTCAAAGGAGCTTCCTCAGATTTCATCTCTACATCCTGTGGCTTATTAGCCTCTTCGTCCCCTTCTTCCTCTTCTTCTGTGGCGTCGTCTTTTAACTTGAGCTGTTTTTTGGGTTTAGATTTTTTCTTCTTCACAGCTGGAGATTGGTCCATAGTGGAGCTGCTTTCACTCTCTGAGGGACGAGCTTTCTTCCTGGGCGTCTCTTCTGAGCCCCAAGCACCTTTTGCGACCGCTTCAATGGTGAACATTACGCTCTCCAGGTCTGCCTCGGGCGATTGGCGCTTCTTCGCCTTTTTGGGCGATGCAGGATTTTCGTCAGACTCTTTATTTTCTTTCTTCTTTTTCTTCTTCTTCGGTGTCTTACAAGGGCTGATGTCAGATGGGATGGTGTCAGTAGGGGAAGATGAGGTGAAGCCAGAGGTAGAGGATGACGATGTGGTGAGAGGAAGTTCTGGAGCGCCCCCCTGCTCTTCGTGGTCTGGAATGGCTGTGCTAATTGAGCTGTGCTGAGCACAGAGAGAGGAGGAACCGCCAGAGGGCTGGGAGGATCGAGCTTCCATCTTCTCAGCCTCAGAGGCCAAACACATCTATATAAACAAACCAGGACATCAGATTATGGAGCATAGATATTCATGTCTTATAGGCTATTAGATATCATGCAACATATCAACTACCTCAGTGGTTCCCAACCTGGGGTCCGCACCCCCCATATGGGGTCACCAGAGTCCCCGAGAGTTTATATGCTTTGCGGTCAAACATGGATACGAAAAACCTTTCTGTATAATTTCTAGGAACGCTCCAAATGATCAGCCACTTATACGAAAATGTTGACAATTACTTCCTTCGATTCTATAAGTGGTCGCTCAGCTTGCCAATCACATAAACCGATCACATTTTAATGACGCAAAAGACATGAGCTTGCTCACACCAGCTGTGAGAGCTGCAGGAAAAATTAAAAGATCAGCAGCGGCTGCGTCTCCGGGCTCATTAATAACGCAGTGAAAAGGTGTGTATGGTTCAAACTACTTTATTTAAAAAAAATCCAAAATTCTTCCACTCTCTTCTGAACTCTTTCCGTCACATGTGACCCTTCCGGTGAAGGGTTGCCAGTAGAGATGCACCGGCCTACCGACCATCAATCAGAACCGAGCAGTTATGTTTTTTTGTTTTTATTTCGCCTGGTCTCTGTCCCGGACTTGCACACAAAATGCATTGCAATCATTTCTCAAAATGTCATTTGTGTGGACACCGTTAACCAAGGCCAGAGACGGGACAGGCTGAAGACGGACGCAAAGAGAAGAGCGGAGAAAATACTGTACCGGGCAGAGCAAGCTCACTGTTGCTATACTTGGAATATTGGAAGAAAATTCTACACATTAATGCTTATATGAGTGCATTTCTGAAGGGAAATGACGGACTTCACACAATTTTCTATTACATTTTCTTTTAATCTTACCTCTGTATGATGCCTATTAAAGTAGTGTTTATAATCGCAGCGCTGGTGCTGCTTTGTTTCCAGAGGTAAACAAGGAACCTCAGAGTTTCTTAAATGTATGGAGGGTTCATGAACAAAAGGTTGGGAACCACTGAGCTACCTGAAGGCTGTTCCCAACCTATTTTACTTCAGTAATGTGACGTTACTACGTGAAACTTAGCTTATTAAATTGGGAAAAATATAGGGCCTTTAATTTTATTTACTAGTCATTTTTGAATGATGAAAAGTGTTGTTTACATTGTCACAATACTGATTGTATACAGAAAATTATATTCAGTAGCTTTGTATTATTTTAAGTAAATATATCTAAACATACTTAAAAAAAGATAAATTAAAATGGCATACAATTTTCTAATTTTCAGCAAATACATGTTTTTTTTTTTTTTTTTTGCTTGCTCAAATGGTTTAGCTTGTACTTGCTTTATAATTAATAATAATTAGTTTTTTTCATTTAGAATTATAATATAAAATAACTTTAATCATCGTACTTTAAACATAGTACTGAAAGAATTTTTCATCAAAGAATTTTTAATACAAGTGTTCAACTGGTGTATTGTTTACTTTAAAATTAAAGTCTGAATGTAAATTACATTTAAAAATAAAAAGCAATTAAAAATATAGATTTTTAAATAATTATACATCTATTAAAGAAGTGTACATATTGATAAAGCTGTTATTTTCTAAAGTCAAGTAATTTTAGTACATTTTGATAAAATGGATGGTTGCCAGGGTGTTGCTATGCAGTTGTTAGGGTCCAATTAATAGCTTATGCATTAATAAGCATATATTAATATCTTGCTTTAAAATAAAGGATTTTTAAAAAAATAGATTAATTGCAATGAAACGAATCAAACATTTTTATATATTTTATGATAATAAAAAAACATATTTTTGTATTATTATATTATATTTATTTATATTATATTGAAGTATAAATGTTAATAAACAGTTTTATTGTTCTAAAAAGAACATTTTGTACATTTAGATTTGTAAATTTTTCGGGAAATGTTTACTGATCAATCATTCACAGTAGGAACATGTATAAAGAAAGTAAATAGGGTCAATTTTAATTTCACGTTGACTTAAAAATATAAACACCCACCAGGTGGCAGCATACACATCAAAACTGTCCTAGGATTTATTACATAACATTGCCTGCCATTGTCCATGCAACCGGTCACCACCAGCCACTGCCTCACTGAGCTTTAATTCTGCACTATAACATCAAATACTGTATGCAGCATAAGCTTCGTCCCCTGTCTTGTGTCTTTGTGTAACCCGGGGCAGTGATTGTGCTGTGTGATCGTGGGTTGGTGATGTACCTCAGCGAGCTGGAAAAGAGCCGACTGGCCGCACTGCCTCCCCTCAGATGCTGACTGAGACCTACTGGAGGAGATCTGCTACAGAGACAGAACAAATACGCATATTAAGACTAATTACAAACACATAGACATTAGGGGAAAATATAGACTGCTCATTTATTAAGTAAAATCACAGTGTTATAATGGCATGAATGGTGCTCACACATGCAAAACTCGTCATGGTGGCACAGTGTTAAAGGGATAGTTCACCCAAAAATGAAAATTATCCCACCCTAGGCCATCCTAGGTGTTTATGACATTCTTCTTTCAGCCAAACAGTCGGAGTTATATAAAAAAAAATATTCTGGCTCTTCAAGATTCAAGATTCAAGATTCAAGAGTTTTATTTGTCACATACACAGTTATATACAGAATATACAACCGGCAGTGAAATGTAAACACTCCCAAGCTTTATAATGGGAGTGAATGGTACCTTAGATTTTGAAGCCCAAAAAAGCGCCAGGGAGTTAATAAAGGCCTTCTGAAGTGAAGACATATGTTTTTGCAAGAACAATATCCATATTTATAACATTATAAACTATAATTACTGGCTTCCAGTAACGGACGCACGCGAGTTGAGTTCCGGTGGAAGAGCGACCTCTGACCGAGTTTCCTCTGCATCATCCATCAAGATGACTGACAAGTTCGCTCCAAGCTTATTGTGGCTTAATTGTAACTGTTGACAGACACACGCAAACACTATAGGAATGTAGCCGCCATTCCCGCATTATAATGCAGTTTGAGCGGGAAGCAAGGCTTCGTCAGGACAGCATTCGTGCAGTGCACGGAAAAGAACAATTACACACCATTTTAAGACGAAGAGGCGCTCCTCTTTCATCTGCGATAAACTAATGTGCTCACTCACAGAATCAGACACTGCTGCTTTAACACATTTGCCGTTGTGAATTATGACACCGTTTAGTTCGTTGGTCTGTTGGGTCGGATTGCTTTCTCACCTCAACCGAACCGCTCCAGAGTTCATTTGCAATTGGGCCGAGACCACATCGTTCAGCCGATCTCAGAGTGATTGTTTTAGTGTGGATCCGAGCGCGATTGCTGTGTTCATATATGGCTAAACAATCCGAACTAAGTGAGAAAACGCACCAGCTTCCAAAACAAACACTCCAAATGAAGGTACCATTCACTCCCATTATAAAGCTTGGAAGAGCCAGGACATTTTTTTAAATAACTCCAACTGTATTTGAAAGAAGACATATACACCTCGGATGGCTGGAGGGTGAATAAATTACGGGATCATTTTCATTTTTGGGTGAACTTTCCCTCTAAGGGTGATGTTTCCAGGATATGTGCTCACTGGCACAAAAGGGCCGGGTCAAATAAGACTTGAGACCCTTATTCAATGTATGAGATTTGTTCAAATCTGCCAGAAGAAATTCATATTTTTTAGTTTTTTTTAAACTGCCCAGTGTTATTTTACTAGTATGTATATAATACTATAGTTTTATTCATATTTTGAATTAGGCCTAGCTTTTATTTTCATTTCATTTTAAAGTTTTAGTCACTTTGTTGCTTTTAAAAAAAGTGTATTTCTTGTTTTATTTGTGATATTTTAATAATACTTTAATATTTCATACATTTCTATATATGGCCTTAATTTATCTTTTTTATTACTTCAACGTAGACTTATATCAGTTAATTGCCAAGTAAACATTTCTAATCTCCATGCAAGTATTTGAAGTTTTTCATTTTAATTTTTCTTTATTTTAATTACTAGTTTTAGTATTTAGTTAACAGTAACAACTGCCTAATACAACCATCCTCGTGTGTCACATGCAATCACATGCTGTCACGTTTTGTGCCACCGTTTAAGTGCAAACTTCTCAAAATTTTCAAACCAAACAAAATCAGCTGAGCGCCTTTCCAGTTAATGATGAAAACAAAAGCAACAGCTGGAAATGCAGGAGTATCAAAATGGCTGCCTGGATGGAGGAAGTTGGTGTTCTAGCAGGTAATACACCAGCAAAAGCAGAAGCGAGACATTTTCTGGCACTCAGTGATTACTGAGGGTTTTTGCTGTGGCCATTGACTGCAGAATATTTGCTTAATAACGGAAACCAAACAAACAGCTAAAGAGCTGTGAGATAAAAAGGCAGAAGGTTTTAGCTTAGATTTCTGGTATTAGTATAATAAAGTATTTGAGAATTTGAGTTTGAAGGAACATTTTACTCTCGAAACTGAATTATGAATTACTTTATTATTATTTTTTTCTATTGTTGCCCAAAAACATTGCAGTCAATGTGAACACCCCAAAATGCATTTAAGAATAAGGTAGATGGAGCAGGCTTGGCTCCAGCTCTAACATGTAAGGTGGGCCATAGGACATTTAGGGTGGGATGGACAGCAGGGGGTTACAAGGGTGGCAAATGTAGTTATTAGGAGAGAGTTTATTACAACTGTACCTCAGCCAGCTGAAACAGGGGTGATTTAACACAACTCTTGGGCAGGTCTGGAGAGCTTGGCTGGGATGGTCCAGAGGCCTAAGAATTAAAGCAAACCAAATGAGTGCTCGGATAACATTTTAAATTCACAAGATAATCAAAACCTTCCACATTAAACGTAGCACTTGTTAGACTTAAAGGGCCCTATTTTAACAATCTGAGCATATGGTCTGAAGTGCACTTGGTTGTCCGAATCCACTTTTGCTAGTTTAACGACGGAAAAAAACGGTCGGCGCCGGCCGCATGGTCCAAAAGTGTACCTAGTCTCTTAATGAGTCATGGATGTGTTTTGGGTGTAACATGCAATAAACCAGTCTCATCTCCCATTCCCTTTAAAAGCCAGTTGCGCTCGCACCATGGCGGATTCGCTATTTACATGGTGGAATTTGCAGGCCGAAAGAACTGACTTTAGACCAGATTTTAGTTGGTCAATGGTGCAGTCGTTTTCAGATGCCTCAAAATAGCAGCACGCCAACAATGCACCTGAACACACTCCGTTTAAAGACCAGCACGAATAGAACAGACGGGCGCAAATGCATTTGCTATTTAAACAACATGGCGCTGGACGTGAAAATGATAACTGCGTCAGGCTGAAACTAGCAAAAAACACGTTGCGTCTGTCGTCGTATTGTGCTGGGTGTATGATAGGGCCCTATGTGTCTAAAACTATACTCGACTGTCCCTCACCTCTACATGTGTGAGAGAGCTGGTGTCCTCAGCGTTCTTACTTCCTCCTGCAGACTGCACTGGACTGGAAGAAATCTGAGGAGAAAAAGTAAAGTGTCAACAAAATGCATTCAGATCATTAAGCAAGTGATTTGGACGCACGCAGCCAACCATCCACATCCGAGGCGTCTCACTGCTAAGGAGGTTTTTAAGGGTCTGTTGTTAAGAACTGACAAGTCTTCAGGTGGTCTCACCTCAGCCAGCTGGAAAAGGGCTGATTTCCCAGTGTGCTTAGCAACATCTGTGCATCCTGTCTGGGAAGAGCTGGAGGAAATCTAAAATGAAAGCATGAAAAGTTATAATAATAATAATAATAATAATAATAATAATAATAATAATAATAATGAAATCAGTAAAGCAGAACAAGGCTATAAAAGTAAACAATCTTGAATCAACATCCTATTTGAAATAACCGCTGACATTTACAACTCAACACCTCCCTCTGTTGACAGTTTGATGGAAAAGCCACATGTAGATTCAATAAAATAAAAATACCAATCAATTACATCCTCAAAACAGGAAGTGACAATATGACAGCTTGAGGTGTCTACACTGGAAGCTTGCTGCATGTCACCTCAGAAACATCAGTACTGTAAAACAGGTGAATAATTATCTCTACTTTGTATTCAATGAAATCCACAGATGTGTGGCATTTAAAAATAAGTATTTTAAATTAAAAATATATTATAATTACTGTATACTGCTTTTCAATTATATATAATTCAATATATATATATATATATATATATATATATATATATATATATATATATATATATATATATATATATATATATATATATATATATATATATATATATATATATTTTTTTCTGGAGATCACTACCATTTAAAAGTTTGGGGTTGGTAAGATTTTTTTTTTTTTAACAATTATTACATTACTTTTATGTAATTTAACCATGAATTTTTAGCTGTCATTACTCCAGAACGAAAACTAAAAATCAACATTTATTTGAAATAGAAATCTTTTGTATTATTATTATTATTATTATTTGTATTGGTTTTACTATTACTTTTAATCAGTTTAATGTGTCCTTCCTGAATAAAATTATTAAAATATGTACATATATATTAAATAATAAAGTATATTTATCTTTCCAAATACTTTTGAAAGCTAGTGTTGATGTGCAGTGCAAGAAAACAGACACATGCCGCCCATAAACACAAAGGATTGCACTGCATTGAGTACCAGAAATATTATATACTGTTTTTTATGTAACAGTAAAAAAATACTTGAATGTAGGGCTGGGCGGTATATCGAGTTTGTACAATATATCGATATATTTATTTTAGGAATGATATGGAATGAGCCAATACCGTTTATATCGATATAGAGTAGATTGATATGAACGCATATGAAAAATAGCGGAGTACACAGAATGAGCTGATGCAAGGAAAGTGCATGATACAATTTGTCCTAAACATGACACATGCTTTATATTAAGGCCTTCAAAATAACTGGTAAGATCTAGTTAACACGTATAGTTTAAAGCAGCTTACCCTGTCAGATGCTCTGAGAGATAGGCTACTTGTGCTGACAGACAGATAAATGCTTCCGCTGTTTAATGCGTTTGAAATGTGCTGCATAACTTACATTTCACAGGTATATTCTCCATCTGTAAATGTTAGAAAGTCATGCAAATATGTCCATTTTGCTGTCAGGAGAGGACACGCCTTCCTTAAGTGAATCTTTGCTAAAATTCAGGCTTCCGTGAATGAGCGCGGCCACGCGTACAGACGGAGCGCAATAGAATAGGAACGCAATAATTCTGACTAAAGTATACATATTTCTAAAATATTTGTTGTTGGACAATAAATGTGCCATGTGTGGAATGTTAAACCTACAAGTATATTTTTATGAAAGTGACCATTATAACGGGGTAATCAAATATAGGTTTTATTTTCATTTTTAGTTTAGTGAATTTAAAAACTTAAATTATTAATTTAGTTTTTAGATTGTAAACCCTTTTGCACATAATATATATATATATATATATATATATATATATATATATATATATATATATATATATATATATATATATATACATTATATTCACTGTATTTGTTTATAGCCTTCAATATCAACACTGTTTTCAGGACATCATTTGGCAGGATGTGAAATAATAATTATTTATTCTTTTATCCAAATAGAAAAACTATACCAGGATATATACCGTGTATCGCCATCCAACCAAAAAATACAGAGATATGATTTTTTTGGCCATATCGCCCAGCCCTACTTGAATGGGTGTTTCATGATCAACAAGAAATGGTGCGATCCCAGGAACATCACCATTCTCTCGCGGTCCTGCTCACCTCATCTGGAACATTTAACAATCATCTGCCGCCCATTCTATCTGCCTAGGGAGTTTTCTGCGGTTGTCGCGACCGCCGTTTACATCCCACCGCAGGCAGACACAGCGCTGGCTTTATCTGGCCTTCATGATGTTGCCAGCGGCGTCATAAACCAACATCCCGACGCGGCATTCATTGTCGCGGGCGATTTTAACAAAGCAAACCTAAAGAAAGTCCTGCCAAACTTTCACCAGCACGTCTCCTGCCCCACACGAGGAGCAAACACACTGGATCACTGCTACTCTCCGTTTAAGAACGCCTATAAAGCGCGGTCACTTCCAGCGTTTGGCAAATCGGATCATGCCGCCATTTTCCTCACTCCCGAATACAAACAAAAGCTCCTCCAGGAACCCCGGTGAGGCGGGAAGTTAAGCGTTGGTCACCCCACTCAGAGACCGCGCTACAGGCAGCTCTGGGCGATGTGGATTGGGACATGTTCGGCGAGTTCAGCTGGCGTGGCGAGTTCACAGAGCGTGGCGCTTTGCTTCATCAACACGCTTACAGAGCAAGCCACGCAAACAATAACAATAACGTCCTTCTCAAATCAGAAACCGTGGGTGGACAATTCAATCCGCAGCGGCAGTGAGCATACGCACTGCTGCTTACAACGCCAGTCTCCATTCAGGGAATATGAATGAATACAGATCGTCCTGCTATGCTCTCAGACGAGCAGTTAAAGCCGCAAAACTCCGTTATAAAGACCGAGTGGAGTCTCATTTCCAACTCAACGACTCGCGCGCGCGTAGTGGCAAGGTCTGAGGTCCATCTGCTCTTTTGGATCTAAATCCTCTGCAGAGGCAAGCGCTGATCCGTTGCTCGTGAACGAGTTAAACTCTTTCTATGCTCGCTTTGACTGTAACGCGGCAACGCGACTCCGCCAAGTGGCGCGTCAGAGGGAATTACTCAGAGCAGCAACAATCACGTGATCTCTGTCTCAGAGGATGAAGTTCGGAGAGCACTCAAGCGTGTGGACGTCAGGAAAGCTGCCGGGCCAGATGGTATCTCAGGTGCGTGTTCTGCGGTCCTGTGCTGATCAGCTCGCCCGGGTTGTTTACATCTATCTTTAATGAGTCCTCGCTACATCTGTGGTCCCCACCTCCTTCAAAAAATCCACCATCATCCCTGTCCCTAAGAACAGTAAACCCTCTTGCCTAAATGACTATCGTCCAGTGGCTCTCACGTCTATAGTCATGAAGGTCTTTGAGAGACTCATTAAAAACACCATTTGCGCCTTCATTCCTGACACTTTGGACCCTCTTCAGTTTGCCTATCGTCCCAATAGATCGACTGAAGATGCCATCTCTCATGTCCTCCACTCCTCCCTCACTCACATCGACAGCAAAAGTGGGAACTACGTAAGACTGCTATTTATTGACTATAGCTCAGCCTTTAACACCATAGTTCCCACCAAGCTAACCTCCAAACTCCTGGATCTCGGCCTGAATCCTTCTCTCTGCCACTGGATTGAGGACTTCCTCACTGGCAGGCCTCAGGTGGTGAGAATAGGCCAGTCCACCTCCACCTCCATCACCCTGAGTGTGGGAGCTCCACAGGGCTGTGTCCTGAGCCCCTGCTCTACTCTCTCTACACGCATGACTGTTTGTCCACACACAGCTCCACCTCTATCATCAAATTTGCTGATGATACTGTTGTCCTGGGCCTCATTTCCAACAACAATGAGACGGCATACTTGGACGAGGTGGAGCATCTAACATCATGGTGCCAGGACAACTGTCTCTCTCTGAATGTTGGCAAGACCAAAGAAATGATTGTGGACTTCAGGAAGAGACAGCAACGGACATACTCCCCTCATGATCAGCGGGTCACCAGTAGAGAGAGTGAGCAGCTTCAAGTACCTGGGAGTAAACATCTCCGAGGACCTGACCTGGACTGCTCACATTCAGACACAGGTGAAAAAAAAAGCCAGGCAAAGACTGTACCACCTGCGCCAGCTGAGGAAATTCAGGGTTTCACCAGCTATCCTGAAAACTTTCTATTTAGGGGCGATAGAAAGTGTTTTAACTCAGTGCATCACAGCGTGGTATGGGAACAGCACCAGTCATGACCGCAAAGCCCTGCAAAGAGTAGTGCGCTTATCCGAGGCGTATCTCAGGGTCAGCTCTCCCGTCTCTGCAGGACGTCTACACCAAACGCTGCAAAGGTAGAGCTACCAAGATCATCAAGGACTCTAATCACCCTGCAAACCCTCATTTCACGCTGCTATCATCTGGTAGCGCTTCCAAAGCCTGATGGCCAAAACTGAGAGACTCAGGAGGAGCTTCTTCCCCCAGGCCATCAGACTCCTGAACTCAGTCACTTAACATCACGTGACTTCACGTCAGGATAAACATCGATACACTGACATTGCACTGCACTTTCTGTTCTCGTTGTTACTGTGTAACAACCTGTTATAAACCTGTTTGCACATTATACTCTTTATACATTTGTTAACCACATATTTATAAGTCTACAGTTTACTCACTGCAAAGTCTACTTCAATTATTTTATTCCACTTTATCCTTATTTGTTACCTTTTTTTCTTTTGACTTGATTATTTATAATTCTACAGATATAGACATATATATATATATATATATATATATATATATATAGTACTTTTTTATATCCTATTTCTATTATAATTTATTCCTTGTGTTTTTAACTGTGAATTTGCACTGTCCATGGAGCGGACCTGTTTACATTTCACTGCCGGTTGTATATTCTGTATATAACTGTGTATGTGACAAATAAAACTCTTGAATCTTGAATCTTGAATGTATTCTGAATTAAATAAATAGAAACCAATTCTCACACGATATTACTTCATTATTTTAGGCAATCCAGGAAAATACAGTAGATGGAAAAAGCGAGACGCCTGTCGACACGAAGCAACTTCGACATGGTGTTACTCTTAATTTAGCAGGGACTTTTCACTTGGAACGACTTGCAGTGCACTAATGCCAGGATCAACCGGTGTGTGAGAATGTGTTTGACAACAGAGGGATTTAGAAGACAATTCCTGGGCAAACAGAAAGAGAGTCAACAGGTAGAGGATTGAGCCCTGTTCCTTAAAAAGACTAAACATACAATGTATTATTCTGCTAAACATGGAGGCGCTGCCTTTTGTTTTGTATTAACCTCCTGTGGCCCTGTTCAGTGACAAATGCACTGCGCCGAAGGCAATTAGGATCACTTAGTGGCAGCAAAATGGAATTTACAGAGGATTAACAGGGGTGAGAGTCTGAGGAACCCACAGGAAAACACACAATCAGCTCACATCCCTGAATCTCACACACACACACATTGGCCTGATCTCTCGAACGCCTCATAAAAGCTCTACAATTTATGAAGTCTATGCACCTCCTAATGGCACACAAACCCAGTTTGGGGCCCAAAACAGTCATCCCAGTCTGTTTAGTCACAGGCCGCTGCTGTATCCGCGGAGATGGGCCTGTCACAGTCTATTTACGTGAGCACTGATCATGTGCTCATTATATCAGAGGTCTGCCGTGAGTACAGAATGATGCAGATTTGTCTCAATCACATCAAGATATGAGGACATGGATCTAGACTAATAACTGTTATTCTCATCTAGAGCCCTCTTAGTGTTCCTGGTTTTAAAACCTCATTTAACTCAACTGTGGTTACACTATGCTCCTACAACTGATCTGCATATTAACATGTGCAGTTACACTGTAATTTTTTCTAAATGTTATTATTGTGGAGTATTTGTGTTTTCGGATGCTGTTCTCATCTGCATGTGAACTACAGATGTTGATATTAATTATGGATGCATTGATAATAAAATTCTGTCCGTTTAATGCTGTTATTTTACATATGCATATGATTACAGTACATATTAAAGGGGTCATGAATTGAGAAATCAACTTTCCCTTGAGCTTTTGATATATAAAAGGTCATGGTAATATAAGAATAGCCTGTAAGTTTCAGAGCTGAAAACTTCCTTGTTAGTCAAAGAAAAGCTTTTATTGACACCAGGCCCAGAAAAAGCTCGATCTGCGAATATGCCAGGCTGTGACGTCAGAGTGTGGTAAAACACCGCCTCAACATAAGATGAACAACGCCTGATTCTGTAGCCACGCCCACCGACTCGTGCCACTGACATGACACACGCCTACATAGAGCTAAACCGGATCCAACTTCTAAGCAATAAACATGCCGCATAAGCTTCATCCGGATTCCAATATTATGAATGCATGGATGAGCTTTATTTTTAAATGAAGATCCAGGTCACGTGGGGAAGACATTGCGCATTTGTTCCTTCATTTCTGATCACGGATTCGTTTGTAAACAAGAGACTGGATTTGCAGACAGGACGAGATTACATGACTGAATGAAGCAACACACTAATGCGAGTAAAAAATGTTTTTTATATGTGATAGTACTGCAATGATACAGATCGTTTGATATAGATCTATTGTGTACGTGTCTAACTGAACATACCTTAGCACGCTGTCAAAAGCTGGAGAATCCTTTATTTGTGGTGTTGTTGGTTCATTGCTATTTGGGATCAGACTTGGACATGTATGGGCCAGGGCTCGCAAAGCCCAACGTCCCGGGGCTATGTGTTTTCCAGACGGGCTACCAAAACATAAGGGCTATCTTAAATAGTGAAATAACATTCCTCTCTTGATGTGCGTTGTTCACTCTCTTGACTTGATATTTGAAGGAAAAATACAATTGCCGAAGTTTTGATCATGCTGTCTGCAACATACTTGGCATGTGTGTGTGTGTGTGGGATGCACGTTTCACGCTTATATCCACCGATCGGGTGGGCCAAGTAATAAAAAATAACATTCCAATCAATCACAGGCAGATAAGAGATAAATCACAGTGTTTGTTTGATAAAGACGTTTTGCGAGCCCTGTGGGCAATTCATTCCGGTTACGGTTTCTCCACACGCTTTCAAAACAATTCCCACATGTACTGACAGGGGAGCTGGAGCTCATTATAATATGCAAATCTTATACAATCATAGCAGTGGGCGTTTACTTCCAAGTCTTCAGTGCGGCACACCCATAAAAACCGAGCATGCAGGAGAGAGCCTCAAAACCAGGAAATAGCCTATTACTTATTCATTATGATGTTTTTGAATGTAAAAACCACGCAAATGTCATTAGATGACCTCAGACAACAGTATTAAAAAAAATGAAAAAAGCCAGTTCATGACACCTTTAATATTGCTTGTTTCTGCAACTTCTTTGCGTGTGTTTTGATCAGGAGATTCAGTACTCTTTCAGAAGATGTGTCATAGCGCCCCCTAGCGTATAACAGTGAAAACATGGAAACCTGGAAAGTTCTGTGTTTGGCGGGGAAGGGGTTAAAGATTAAATTATAGTGATGGCAAAGGTATTCTAAATATAAAAATAGTGTGCACAATTAAATATTCAAAATCTTCCAATAACGGTATGGAACTGTGCATCTCATTTTAATCAAAATATGGCATTACGTCATGCAGTCCTAAAGTTTGCATTCACAGAGCAATCTTGGGTGTTTTGATTTTATCAGAGGTGGTACTTGTACTTGTGTTCATATGTATTAAAATGATGTTACTGTACCTCTCTGGCAGTCAGCGCATGCTCCCCGGCTAACAGCAGCATGCTTAGGCCCCCCATCTTATTGGGATCTATAAACATAGCGGAGGAAAAATGTACAAAAATACAGTTAAACAACCAGTGATCCAGTGACATGGAATGCAGTGAAGGAATATGTACACTACTGTGCAGACGTTTGGGGTTGCATGAGATAAAAAAATGTTTTGAAAGAAATTAACACTGATCAATTTAATGCATCTTTGCAGAATAAAAGACATTTATAGTGTTACAAAAGATTTCCATTTCAAATAAATGTTGAAAAACATTATCATGTTTTCCACAAAAAATATTAAGTAGCTCAGCTGTTTTAAATAGGTAGTCTAAATAGATTTCCCTGCTCCCGGTGGCTCTTCGAGGTGGCGCTCAACACATGAATGAGAGTGACGTGAACATAAGTTAACTACCCTAAGAAAAAGAGTTTTTTAACGTAATGGCGGACAGCAGTGAGAGTGATCAATAGATGCCCCAGCCATGGTTTAAGTCCAAAGTCTGGAAAACCTGCATTTAACCTTTTCACAGGCATTTTGTTTACATAGCTAGATCGAGATAAATCATTTTAGGATTGTCTAACAATATATTGATTATTGCAGAATTGCTGTATTGTGATATTATCGGTATCATGTGGTATACTTGAGGTACCCTGTGATTCCCACCCCTAGTAGTGCATGTGTGTACATATTCAGGTGCTTGTATTGTTCCTACCAGCCATGGCGAAGTTGAGCTGGGGTGTGCTGTCAGTTTTGGCCTGTTTTTTGGCAACTGAAGAATCCTTACTAGGGTTGGAGGGAAGAGACCAGACCTTCTTGCGGGCGTTACTCACAGAGTGGGAGGGACTCTTTACTGGCTTGTTGGTCGCAGGACACCATTTGTAACCAGGGTTAGCTTTCATGAATGCATCCTTGTACTGTGTTAGACAAAACATATTATCAAGAAAATTATCAAATAATAGATTTAAACATGTTAAGATTAACATTGGCCTTTAAAATGTATTAAAAAAATATCCTTTAAATTATTAAATATCCTTTTTAACAACTTATAAGCCTATTCATATGTTTTATGTTCTTTAATGAGGTAAAAACTAGCAGCATTTCAATACTTCACTTATTGTATTATTGTCTGTGGTCTGCTTCCTTTTTACCTCCTTAGCCATGTCTGTGTATTTCTGTTTTTCTTTGGGGTCCAGTACAGCCCACCAGTCCGCCAGGATCTTAGTGGCCCCCCGGTTATCTAGTCGCGGATGCTCCTGTCGGACCAGCGAGCGGTGGCGTTTGCAGAACAGCAGAAAGGCATTCATGGGCCGGCGAGCTCGCTGCTCAGAGGAGTATTCTTCACTGTCATCTTCAATCCCACCACACTCTGCCCCCTGAGCTCCGCTCTCTGCACATAACACCGGCTCCTGCGGTGAAAAGTGGGTGTAAAAGTGGAAAGAGACATACAAGGACCTGGTCAATTTCAACACCAACAGTGGACAAAGCTACACAAAGATAAAATCAAGGCCTAATCACACATTTTTGCTGCAATATTTCACCATAGTACAATATTAAAGGGTTAGTTCAAAATTTTAATTCAGCCATCATTTACTCATCCTTTTGTTCATCTTCAGAACACAAGATTTTTTTTATGAAATATGAGAGATTTCTGTTCCTCCATTGACAGAAGCTCAAACGTGCTGCTTAACACGAGAATGAACCTCATTGGTTCTTGCAGAAGCTCAAACGTGCTGTGTAACACGAGAATGAACCTCATTGGTTCTTGCGAAAGCTCAAACGTGCTGCGTAACACGAGAATGAACCTCATTGGTTCTTGCGAAAGCTCAAACGTGCTGCGTAACACGAGAATGAACCTCATTGGTTCTTGCGAAAGCTCAAACGTGCTGCGTAACACGAGAATGAACCTCATTGGTTCTTGCGAAAGCTCAAACGTGCTGCTTAACACGAGAATGAACCTCATTGGTTCTTGCAGAAGCTCAAACGTGCTGCGTAACACGAGAATGAACCTCATTGGTTCTTGCGAAAGCTCAAACGTGCTGCGTAACACGAGAATGAACCTCATTGGTTCTTGCGAAAGCTCAAACGTGCTGCGTAACATGAGAATGTGTAACACATTGATGAGTGTTTATATGTGAATAAAGTGCTAAATTCAATCTGCTCATCAAGCAATTGAGTATCTTCAGAAAATTTGGGATAAACCGCTCAGTGCATATGGATAAGTTTTATGATTTTTTTTAAGCATCAAAGTTACATGGATTATCAATGGATGGACAGAAATCTCAGAGATTTCTTTAAAAATATATTCATTTGTGTTCTGAAGATGAATGAAAGTCTTACGACATGAGGGTGAGAAAATGATGACAATTTTCATTTTTTGTGTGTGAACTATCTCTTTAAAATGTTGGCATTCCTATGAATCCCTTCATAATAACCAAGGGATTCCCAAAGTTTTTTTTGTCAGCTGTGTTTTTATATAAAAACTATTTTTATTTTTACATTTGTATGATTTACTTAATTATTAGCTTTTCATCAACTCATGAGCTCTATGCAGTTCCCTCATAAACCTCCAGGGGTTTGCAAACAGAATCTGAACAACAAGGACATTACCTAAGGTAGTTCTGATTTTTGTCCTTCCTCTATAAAATAATTGACCAAAAAATAAGATATTAGCTTTTGGCACATGATTTAGTGCCCATCATTCCAAGTAGACACACTTCTGTTGCTACAGTTTTCCAAGTACAGGTATTTTGAATTAAAACAGTAATGACAGGAGTACATTTTGCTTTCATTAAATATGCAAAATTTCTAGCAGAGACGGATGCAACTGCAGAAATTACAGTTACAGTGTTGCAAAGCTACAAAATTGTGGTATATTCTACAAATCTAACTGAGCCTGACAGTCCAATGATTCAACAATGATGCAACATTAAAGATGATACAAAGTTGTTTTGGTTTTTGCTGTACTGATGCATTTCTGAAACTAAAATGGATTGGATTGAAATGGCATGTCTATTTTTAATAGCCTTCGTTTAACCCAACTACAGTTATTCGAAACATGATTTGCTACAGGCTATTGCTATTGATTATTGTCAGTCTAAAGAGTCTATACAGCTCTCAATATACATTCAAAAGTTTGGGTTCAGTAAGATCTTTTTTTAAAGAAAGCTTTCCTGTAGCTCAAACAATAAGAGCGTGGCGCTAGCAACGCCAAGGTCATGGGTTCGATTCCCAGAGAAAGCAAGAACTGACAAAAATGTAAAAATGTGTACCTTGAATGCAATGTAAGTCGCTTTGGATAAAAGCGTCTGCCAAATGCATAAATGTAAAAATATAAATAATTTATTCTTCAGAGATGCATTAAATTGATCAAAAGCGACAGTAAAGACATTCATAAATGTAGAAATTATTTCCATGTTATATCTGAAGGATCATGTGACTTGATTAATGATGCTGAAAATTCAGCTTTGCATCACTGGGATGAATTTAATTTAAAAATATATTCAAATAGAAAATAGTTATGTTAAATTGTAATAATATTTCAGTTTTTACTAGCCTAGAAATCTATATGCACCCTAGCGGCAGCAAATCTAATTTGCTGCGAGTGTAGTCTAGCAACTCTCGGTAGACCAGCGAGCTGGAAAAACCAAACTCTGGTCAGGCCAATCACATCGTGTATAGAGTCGGTGGGCGGGCTTAACATAATGACAGCAGAGCTGCCGAGGTTCCGCGTGCTACTTAAGTTCCCAGACCCAACATCTTGATGTGGGTCTGGCTTGTCAGTTTTTACTGTATTTTTGATCAAATAAATGCTGCCTTGGTGAGCTAAAGAGACTTCTTTCAAAAACATATATTTATTACCAGTCCCAAACATTTGAACGGTAATATAAATGAACTTTAAACATTTAAATCGCCTAAAAGCTCATTTAGAAGTACACCAGCACACAGAAGACCTCCAAACTAAGACACATGAACTAAAAGCCACAAAACTCTCATTTAATTTTCATGTCTTTTTCAGACTTCCGGTCTTTAAAGAGCAAATGAACAAAGCACTAATGGCAAGGTTAATGCACTGAAGTGAATGCAGTTTGAGTAATATCATTCACCTTCTCCAGCTCTTCTTCATCTTCCTCCTCCTCTTCCTCAGAGAAGTCTGGAGCTTTCTTGGCCAGCAGCGGGTGCCACTGCAGACACTTGCGTTTGGGCCGCTTTCCGCTGACCTCTCCCTCCACCGGAGGTTCTTTCCCTCCACCTCCACCCTTCATACTGCTGCTGACCCTGATGAGGGCAAAGGTCAGAGGTTAAACATGGCCCTTAAATGCTCTTTAACATCAAATAATAGACTACAGGACAGGAAGAGGCCATGACACACTGATAATCACATTGCCTGGTAATAAATTTAAAGGTGAAATGTGTAATTGGTTACAACAAGGGGAAAAACATAAAGGCAGCCACAGACTGTAAATACAATTTGATGGGCGTCATAAGATTATAGATTACAAGACTATAATGTATTTTTGATATGGCTGTAAATCAAGTGGGGCAAATCTAAGCATCAATAGCTGTTGAAAAAGAGCCTTAAAACAGTTGATTCAGGGCAGATTCAGTGTGCAGTGCTTTCCCGTGTGCATTGTTAGTTTAAGAAGAAAAAAAACAAAACAGGCATGCTGTCGAGTGCAGTGCGCCGCAGTGTTCTCTGATGGAGAGCGGACACAGGGTTCCCTGTCTATCTCAGCACTGTTCTTCTGCATCTGCAGCACCGGTGCAGCTCTACTGTACATGTGACCTTCACATACACCAACTCCCTCCTCTCCAATAGGACCAGAGCACACATCTCACACACGTTCGCTGCATGCACACTAACAGGAAGAGGAACACACACACACCCAATCATCACGAAACTTAACATACCAGCTCACTTCTAGCTAGACTGCATCCTAACTCATGTGCCTCAATTATCATGCGTTACATTTTAAACTGCACACAGGAAGGATCCAGAATGTATCTGAATATGGGAGTACAATGTTTCTAGACATTGCATTAGCAGCAGACATCTTCTGGAACAATGTCCATAGCTGGTGTCTGCTGCCCTCTTGCTGTTAATTCAGTTACAGGGCTGAACAAATGTTGACACTAGATGAGGTCTTGCACGTTCATTCAACGGCATTAATGTGAGAACTCAGATAAATAGCAGGTTATTAGTGGATATATATGTCGTTTAACCCAGATGTGTTCATGCTTTTTCATGCCAAGGACCCAAAAGCATGATAAGTATTTTAAAGGAAGCTATACATTTCCATAAAAAAGACTTATGTATATTGTTTGAGAAAAATAGTATCATATAGATAAAACTATTTAAGAATATATGTTGGTAAATTAAATCGGTAATACTTTGCAATAAGGTTAAAAATTAGTTAATACATGCACTAACAATGAGCAATACATTTGTTACAGTATTTATTCATTTTTGTTAATAAAAATCCAGCTGTTCATTGTTTGTTAGTTCACAGTGCATTAACTAACTAACTAACTAACTAACTGCTCGTTGTTATTTAACTCTCCTTTGGGGTCAATTTGACCCCATTCAACGTTTAACGTCTGTAAAAACATGATTGACATGATTTTTTTTTGCTTCAGATTGAATGACTTTTCTTAATTTAATGGTGACAACTCTGTAAACATAAAATTAACATGATGATATTTTTTCCAAACCTATAACACGCTTTTAATTTTATATATTCAATATAATATTCAAACAACTTCCCTCTGTTTTAGGGCTCTAACCTAACCTAACCATACCTGTAGTATTGCGAGAACCATTAGTAGTTCACATTATTATGGTCCCGCTCCCCACTTGAACGACAGGGTAGACATAGTGCTGCTAATGTCATCAAAACGGTTCCAGGGCCCACCAGATATACTGTCAGCCATAAATGACCTGAGACATAAACCTTTGTAAATTCTAATCTGGAGGTTTAAATTGCTGGGGTCAAACTTACCCCAGTGGGTAATTTTTTTTTTTACCAGATTTGCATTAACTAATGTTAAATAACGGGATCTTATTTTAAAAAGTTTTACCAAAATTTCTCACAAAACTATGCAGATTTGTCACTTTGTTGCTCTAACTATAACTGTGACTGTCACTAGAATAAATCTCAAAACGAAATTTAAAGAAAATAAATTCAACAAACATTTAGCAAATTTAATTGTTTGCTGATTAAATTACAGTAAATTAATAGTTCACCGAATCATATTCATTCATTAATTTAGCAAAAGCATCATTGGTGTAATTTCAAATCCACTTTTTCCCCGTGGATACACAAAAGGAAACGTTTATGTTGCTCTGACAGCATACAGTACCAAGTCATTCGTATGACATTCATCTCTTTTTGTGGTCCACAGAAAAATGTTTGTGGGTTTGGAACAGCATGAAGTTGCGTAAATGATGACAGAAGTTTCATTTATGGGAATGCCGATACCAAAGCACTGTAAAGCTCCATAAAGCTACCAATCAGGTCTTTCAGGACAGCAGTTCTCCCTTTATGACGGTCACTATATGTGCTAATGGGTGTTCAGTCCAGGTGGAAATAGCCCCTTTTATTGAGTGATGGCTTGATAAAGTGCAATAAAACGGACATTACAGGAGCTTACATTATCAAATGAGAATAAAAATGACAAAAAATGTATTTGCATTGGAAAGTCTGTCATTAATTTATGAAAAAAATCTCAAACATAATCATCTAAAATATATGGATAATACTGTAATTCATGGTTATGAGAATGTAAATACATATTAATATCAGGGCTTGACATTAACACCTGCAGGTGTATTTCAACACTGGCGTGTAACGCGTGTAAGTGTTTGGTGGGTTGAATTTTATATATAAATACATGCATTTTTAAATTGTAGTCTTTTAAAAAGGCATGTGAAATAAGTGCAATGTAGGCAGAGTGTTGTCAAAAATATAGATTTTTCGATACATATCGAGACTGAAATATCTGAAGCATTTACAATACTCATTTTCCACAGAATAGATACATGATACCAGCTGCTCTTTGTCTCTCTCTCTCTCATCTCTCTGACAGCGAGTTATACACAAACCCGCCTCCCCTCACTCACTCGTTGAAACTTGTTCATCATTTGCTCCGGATGAATATTGTTGGTGTTACAGGGCTTGAAATTCGGCATGGGATAGCGCATACCGCTAATAATTTTACTCATTCCTGCAGATTTTGTGCTCTAAAGATAAAGCTGCCTCTCTGTGCTAAATTGAGCTCTTTTTCGCTGCTTATTGCACTTAAACAGTCAAATACACACAAAATAATGTCACAATGGTGGTCTTGGTGAGTCTTCACGTAAACATATTACAGTTGATAAAGAAAACACATGTGTAACAGTATAATGGATCCATGCGTCAGGTCTTAAAGTGACAGCAGCCTAATATATCTGCTGCCAAATTATGAGATAATATAAAAAATATCTATCTGGCAGTTTTCCCCCATGGTATGAATGTCAAAAGTGTGGCTAGTGAAAATGCTGAGTGGCTAGTGACTTTGGAAAACCACTAGCCACAGTGGCTGGTGAGAAAAAAGTTAATGTCAAGCCCTGGTTAACATTACTATTAAAATATGTAAAAAAATAAAAAAAATGAGGTTACAATCGCAATGTGAGGCGTTAAGCAATATTCTATTAAACAATCAGCCTTAAATAATAACTCTTATAAATCTCTGAGACATTTGATTTAAGTTTGAGTAAACCGATTCTCTGATTGACTATGTTTCTGCTTCTCTGGTGTGAATACCAATATCATTGCTGTCAAAGGAAATCCGTGTGAAAAGTGGATGCTTTGTTTTCAGTTCAGGCAACATGAAGGAAATTTTGAAAGGGACATTACAATAAAAGTTTTTACCCTTCCTGCATGTGTTTTATGTTTGCATGGATTCTCTGACCTTCCTATCTTATGTACTCTCATGCATTTGCTATGCAAGGACAACTTTCAAAAACAAATTATATCTAAATGTCCAACATTTGAATGAAACAAGAGTTTGAAACACTCAGGGATACAGGACTTGCAACAGGTTTGCCGTTATACTTACAAGAAACCTATGTTTAAAGCTAGCGATTTAATCCTTCCTATTCTATATCTTTTAAGCCATCCAAGATTAAACAAATGGGTATATTTATCTGAATGTAACCCTGGTGCATGACATTGCATTCATATTAAAGTTACGATTAGTCTAAACTGCTCTATTTGAAAAGCAAGCATAAAGCTTAACAGGGCAGATACAAACAGGTAGATACAAGTTGTGGCACCTTATTATTGTCTAAGAGTCTGTAATGTAAAATCATTTCGACCCACTTTATATTAGGTGGCCTTAACTACTATGTACTAACATTTTAATTAATCATTTGATACAATGCACTTATTGTGTACATGCATGTTTTTACATTGTACTTAAATTTTTTAAATTACCTGCATGTAATTATATCTGTAGTTACATTTATAATTACACTGGTGACACTTCCCTTACACCTAACCCTACCCTTAAACTTACCCATACCCCCACACCTGTCCCTAACTTTACCCTTAAACTTACCCATACCCCCACACCTGTCCCTAACTTTACCCTTAAACTTACCCATACCCCCACACCTGTCCCTAACTTTACCCTTAAACTTACCCACACCACCACACCTGTCCCTAACTTTACCCTTAAACTTGCCCACAGCACCACACCTGTCCCTAACTTTACCCTTAAACTTACCCACACCAGCACACCTGTACCTAACTTTACCCTTAAACTCACCCACACCACCACACCTGTCCCTAACTTTACCCTTAAACTTACCCATCCCACCACACCTGTTCCTAACTTTACCCTTAAACTTACCCACACCAGCACACCTGTCCCTAACTTTACCCCTTGAACTTACCCACACCACCACACCTGTCCCTAACTTTACCCCTTGAACTTACCCACACCACCACACCTGTCCCTAACTTTACCCTTAAACTTACCCACACACCGCCAAACCTGTCCCTAACTTTACCCTTAAACTTACCCACACCACCACACCTGTCCCTAACTTTACCCTTAAACTCACCCACACCACCACACCTGTCCCTAACTTTACCCTTAAACTTACCCACACCAGCACACCTGTACCTAACTTTACCCTTAAACTCACCCACACCACCACACCTGTCCCTAACTTTACCCTTAAACTTACCCACACCACCACACCTGTCCCTAACTTTACCCTTAAACTCACCCACACCACCACACCTGCCCCTAACTTTACCTTAAACTTACCCACACCACCACACCTGTCCCTAACTTTACCCTTAAACTTACCCACACCACCACACCTGTCCCTAACTTTACCCTTAAACTTACCCATACCACCACACCTGCCCCTAACTTTACCCTTAAACTTACCCACACCAGCACACCTGCCCCTAACTTTACCCTTAAACTTACCCACACCACCACACCTGCCCCTAACTTTACCCTTAAACTTACCCACACCTGTCCCTAACTTTACCCTTAAACTTACCCACACCACCACACCTGTCCCTAACTTTACCCGTATCCCACCTCAATATCAGCAAAAGTGTTTTGCAATACAATATAAACACAAGAAGTACATTGTACTTATTTTCTGATGTAAGTACATAGTAGTTAAGACCACCTAATATAATGTGGGGCCAATCATTTTTACTTATAAAGATATAGCTTGATGATCAATTAAAAGGTTAAAATGTGAAGATTATCATAAACAGGTTAACTGGGACTTTTTACACTGCAGAGGTGTGGCAAAATTCCTCATTGCAGCATCTATCGTTCAGTCTGATCTGTAAGAATGCAATTATACGGACCCTCAAGGCTGCTTTACATAGTTGAACAAACTCAGGGTTACAGGATTAGTTTTGAGTTGACAAAACCAAATCAATCCAATCAGTCTTTGTTGGATCATCAATTTTCTCTGACATCTCAGGCTTTGATCCTGAGTTTATGAATAACTTTGGAGCACGTGCACATAGAAGTGTGACATCAGTAGCGAACAGCCAATCACATTCACTTCTCTCGCCTGCAGAATATTACGAGATTGAAAAATATACATAGCACGAAGAAAAGAGTTGCCTATGAAAGAGGACAACTAAAAGAAAACATCTTGCTATATTAGTGCAAGTTGTTATTTTTAAAGTTTAAAGCTTATTTATATTATTTGCTTAATAATAACTGATCAACTAAAATTGTAATGGATTATGTGTAGTGTGTAATGCATTAAGGGTATAATATTATTACATACATTGTATTATTACATAAACAGTATCTAAATCATACAAATTATTTTTTTTTAATGTCATTGCTACTTACCAGCAGAAAATAACAGAATAAAATCTGTAATGATGAAATTTGGATGAATGCAATACAAACCTTCAACAGTCTGATGATACTGTGAAAGTGGAAATGTTCAGAAAACAACAGCCGTTTTGGTATTCATATGTAAAATATCAACAGTGAACTTGGGTTTGCTTTATCAAACTATTATCTAAAATGAATAGCATAAACATACACAAATGAATTGCTCTTTAACCCTAATTTAACCAACATTGAAAATTCATGAATTCTTAATTAGGGTTCAACGGATCTAAAGTTCACACAAAAATTAAAATTATCCCATGATTTACTCGCCCTCAAGTCATCCTAGGTGTATATGGCTTTCTTCTTTCAGACGAATACAATCGGAGTTGTATAAAAAATGTTCTGGCTCGTCCAAGCTTTATAATGGCAGCCCAAAATTTGAAGCCCATAAACATGCATCTATCCATTATAAAAGTAACCCATACAGCTCCGAGGGGGTTAATAAAGGCCTTCTGAAGCGAATCGATGGGTTTGTGTAAGAAAAATATCCATATTTAACATGTTATAAAGTAAAATATCCGCCAGACCGCCGCCCGTATTCAACTTACGAAAAAAGCGTAATTGGCGCGACGGTGACGTCGGACTGTTTGAACTGTGAGAGGCGTTACACTTTCTTCATAAGACGAATACAGTACGCGGTCCGCCGGAAGTTAGATATTTACTTTATATGTTAAATATGGATATGTTTCTTACACAAACACATCACTTCGCTTCAAAAGGCCTTTATTAACTCAGCGGAGCTGTGCGGAGCACTTTTATAATGAATGGATGCACTTTTGGAAGAGCCAGGACATTTTTTAATATAACTCAGATTGCATTCGTCTGAAAGAAGAATGTCATATGCACCTGGGATGGCTTGAGGCGAGTAAATCATGGGCTAATTTTCATTTTTGGGTGAACTATCCCTTTAAATAAAATCACTTTTGCTGGTCTTACAGTATATGATGATGAAAATCATTGTTAAAATATAAAAATTTGATTAGGAACTTCACTTTTAGCATTTCATAATATCTCACATTTTATAACAATTTCTGTATTGCCTTTGATAAAAAAATAAAATAAAAAAACTATATACATCTTAGAGCTACAAATTTAATTACAATTTTATTTCCATTTTTTATCATATTCATATTTGATTCATATACATAGTTTTAACTATTTAAAAACAGCATAACAAGCTGAAAGGCCAAAAGTCGTAGCTGGTTTATAAAATATGAGTCAAATTATAAATACCACAGATGGAACAATTTAAAAAAAATCTTTTAATAAAATAATTTGATTAAAATATGAAAATTATGTATTAGATATGCATTGCAATGTCACAAAGCCTGGCTCCAATACCAAAAACAGTGTGGTATTTATAGTCAATTCTTACAGATTAGATTACAATGGAAGGGTTAAAGGAATAACATGCTATACATTTTATAATATGCCGTAATATGATGATCAAAAGTACACTTTGTTATTGATGCAGTCATTCAGAAAAGTAGATCATGTTTGAACAGACTGGCTCTTTGCATGATAAAAGGTTGAAGAATGAATATGTGTTTTATCTCGGATTGAGCACAACCCAATAAGCAGGTGATTATGTACAGACACGAGCTTAAAATCTGTGATGTAATGAGTGTTTGATCCGTAATGTTAAGGCATCAGATCCCAATTAGTCTGTGAATTTAAGAGATATAACAACCGATGAAAGGGAAAAACACATGGCATGAAGTGAAGGCGTACTTACAGAGCCACAGAATATGGAAATACGGTATTTGAAAGATGAGGATGGATCTGTCAGTCAGGCTGTATCATGCGATGAAGATGACCTACAAAGTAAAACAAACAAAAAAAACACACTGTGCCCTCAGTACAGGAATAAATCGTAGAAAGCAAAGCCAAATGCACCAAATAACGCTGTCCCGAGTCCGACCTCATCAGTCAGCGACATTTTAACTGTGTGTTGTGGATTTGATTAGTTTGAGGCATACGTGCACCACTTCAGCTTCAAACTAAGGTGGCATCTTTGGAGTTATTGATGGAAGCATAAAGTTATGACATCGCACAATCACTGCATACACTGAATTCATTCAATCCATTTCAGTTATGGCAAGCTGTAGTAACATTTACTCCCTTATGGCAAGCTGTAGTAACATTTACTCCCTAACTAATATTTACTAGTAATTATTTTTGAATGGTACTAACACAAAAGTGTCATTCACAATGACAGTGATTTGCAGCAACCAAGTGAACAGACATTTTCTACTTAAATAGTATGACAGTGACTAGTATTTCTTCAGTGCTCGAGTTTGATACCTTTTAGGCACTGACCGAGTATCGTAAATGGTCTTGTCGTTCGATACCAAAGAGTTTAATCTCGTCAACATCAGTGAGCCAATAAGCATGCAGCATGATTGGCTGTGGCGGAAAAACACTAGTTTACGCCAATTACGCCCCGAGACGTGGCTCACACGTGAGGCTGTAGCGTGTAACCCCGTCTGCGGTGCATTATGGTTCCAACATGGCAACGGTCAGCTCTCCGGTGGTCACTCTAGTCAATGCTTCCATTTATACCAGCTGCGCCGCGGCAAGAGGAAGGAACAAAACCTCGTCAGAGACGTGTGCAGTATAAATAGGGGGTAAGTGACCCAACCCACACGTAAAAGATGTGAAAAAGATCAAAACTGTGGCTACATTTCACCAGGCTCGATGCCAGAGCTGCAGAAGAAGAACTGTAGTGCGTCAAATAAATGAACCAAAACTCAGAATATAGGCTACTTGCCTCAGAGAAGTGAGAAATAGGCCTATAGAAAGCTTGAAATACAAATGAAAGGTGCATTTACCTCTATAGACACTCTACATTTAATCTTGTTACTGAAAAATGTAATTGGTATTGAAAAAAGTATCGTTCAGGAGCCGGCATCAAAGTCAAGGTATCTGTATCGAAAACGATACCCAGTCCCATAGCTCTTACAATTTAACCATTTAGAATTCATCAATCTGATACTAGTGCTCATTTATTGTAACCCCGTCTGTGAAATCCCAGCTAAAGTCGCATAATCTAATTATGAGAATAAGAGAGTCAAAGTAGTCATAGCCATAAAAATGACAATGGGTAATGCATGTTTACTGCTGTAAATTATAAAATGAGAGATACAGTACTCATATTTTCATTTATAACATGATAAATACTGAACTTAATGATTTTATTGACTATATTGTCACGGCGGTGTGGCTGTTAAAAACGCACGACTCGGAGAGTACATAAACAGTCCATTTATTTAAAGGATCAAACTAGGAGACACGTAGGCGAACACTTGGAGAAAACAGAACAAACTACAATACCTTGACCGCTTTAAACAATATTAACGCAAGACCAAGAACAGACTGAAACGGTATTTAAACACATGGCAGACAGAACTAATGAGACTAATTAACTACACACAGCTGAACAGAACTAACCTAACGAGGGTAACCAAGGAAACACAGGAGTGGCGGGAAAATGAACAAAGGAACATGTGACAAATGCAAAAACACAACATAAACAGACTAAACACGTTACACTATCACTATATTTTATTTTGTGCAAACAAAAATATAGTCTAAATATTATACAAACCCGATTCCAAAAAAGTTGGGACACTGTACAAATTGTGAATAAATATAAAATAAAGAAATTAAATCATTTACAAATCTCATAAACTTATATTTTATTCACAATAGAATATAGATAACATATCAAATGTTGAAAGTGAGACATTTTGAAATGTCATGCCAAATATTGGCTCATTTTGGATTTCATGAGAGCTACACATTCCAAAAAAGTTGGGACAGGTGGCAATAAGAGGCCGGAAAAGTTAAATGTACATATAAGGAACAGCTGGAGGACCAATTTGCAACTTATTAGGTCAATTGGCAACATGATTGGGTATAAAAGAGCCTCTCAGAGTGGCAGTGTCTCTCAGAAGTCAAGATGGGCAGAGGATCACCAATTCCCCAATGCTGCGGCCAAAAATACTGGAGCAATATCAGAAAGGAGTTTCTCAGAGAAAAACTGCAAAGAGTTTGAAGTTATCATCATCTACAGTGCATAATATCATCCAAAGATTCAGAGAATCTGGAACAATCTCTGTGCGTATGGGTCAAGGCCGAAAACCATACTGGATGCCCGTGATCTTCGGCCCTTAGACGGCACTGCATCACATACAGGAATGCTACTGTAATGGAAATCACAACATGGGCTCAGGAATACTTCCAGGAAACATTGTCGGTGAACACAATCCACAGTGCCATTCGCCGTTGCCGCTAAAACTCTATCGGTCAAAAAGAAGCCATATCTAAACATGATCCAGAAGCGCAGGCGTTTTCTCTGGGCCAAGGCTCGTTTAAAATGGACTGTGGCAAAGTGGAAAACTGTTCTGTGGTCAGACCAATCAAAATTTGAAGTTCTTTTTGGAAAACTGGGACGCCATGTCATCCGGACTAAAGAGCGCAAGGACAACCCAAGTTGTTCTCAGCGCTCAGTTCAGAAGCCTGCATCTCTGATGGGATGGGGTTGCATGAGTGCGTGTGGCATGGGCAGCTTACACATCTGGAAAGGCACCATCAATGCTGAAAGGTGTATCCAAGTTCTAGAACAACATATGCTCCCATCCAGACGTCGTCTCTTTCAGGGAAGACCTTGCATTTTCCAACATGACAATGCCAGACCACATACTGCATCAATTACAACATCATGGCTGCGTAGAAGAAGGATCCGGGTACTGAAATGGCCAGCCTGCAGTCCAGATCTTTCACCCATAGAAAACATTTGGCGCATCATAAAGAGGAAGATGCCACAAAGAAGACCTAAGACAGTTGAGCAACTAGAAGCCTGTATTAGACAAGAATGGGACAACATTCCTATTCCTAAACTTGAGCAGCTTGTCTCCTCAGTCCCCAGACGTTTGCAGACCGTTATAAAAAGAAGAGGGGATGCCACACAGTGGGAAACATGGCCTTGTCCCAACTTTTTTGAGATGTGTTGATGCCATGAAATTTAAAATCAACTTATTTTTCCCTTAAAATTATACATTTTCTCAGTTTAAACATTTGATATGTCATCTATGTTGTATTCTGAATAAAATATTGAAATCTGAAACTTCCACATCATTGCATTCTGTTTTTATTCACAATTTGTACAGTGACCCAACTTTTTTTGAATTAAAACAATTTATGTTCTTCGATATTTAATGCATATATGAATGAATCTGGCAAGTTTTTGTTATTTAATTTCAAAAAACGAATTGGAGTAGAAATATGATTATGTAATTGTAAAGTTAATATTATAACTTTATTATTATATAAAAAAACATCATTGAGTGTAATTTAAGTGTTTGTATACAAATGCATTAATTTTTGCCTTCAATATTATAGTAGGCTAACTGACTCTCATAGTTTACAGCATTAGTTACAAGATTTGTTCTCCTTGAGAAAATTTGCTATGTATTGTACCTGATATATATCCAAAATAATCAATGTTGAATTGAATCGAAAGCTTGTGAATCAAAATCCAATCGACTTGTGAAATACCCAGCCTCTGGGTAATCTCATGTAATCGCTCAATCAGTGTTTCAAACGTGGAAAGACATAAAACACCTGACTTTGCATTTACCTCAGGAACGTTATCCAATATTCACAGTTCGTTTGTTAGAAATAAAAAAACCTAGAGAGGAGCTTATTTACTATTAATGTGTTATGTGTGTGTTAAAGTGTTAGTGAAAACTACCTTATGCAGGCTTACTACCTACCAACAATTGTTTACAAACATTTCAGTTTTCATTTGAGTGTAATTATTTTTTATTTTTTAAATAAATAGCAGTTGAATATAATAGTTTGGGCTCTGTTGTTAATTTTAGTGTTGCGCACATAAAGCTGCCTCTCAAACAGCTTGTGTGTACCAAATTGACACATTTTCGTGGCTTATTGCGCTTAAATGGTCAAATACAAAATACCCATCTTTCTGAGTATTCGGGTAAATACAGTCAGTTATGAAATGTAAATAGTTGTATATTGAATCATAAGCTGTTAAAGTGATCTGTATTTAATTTTTACAATAAAAACTATTCAGTGTTATTTTACATTTGATTACCTGAAAATTACTGTTAAACCCAGTAGGGTTTAATTAGTCTCTTTATTCTATTGTATTTATTTGTGCCATCATTTGCAATTTGTATATCTGTCTTTTTTGTAAATGTAGTTCAATAATTCAAATAAAGCCTCCCTTGTGCTGTGTGTAGCTATTACAACATAATTACCCAAATTATCAAAAATGATGAGATAATAGACCCTTTTCACATTTCCGGGTTTCTCAGAGCAGAAATCTAAATAAGTGTATGAGAGAATACATTAAATATATTTTTTGTGTCCCCATTTGCTCAAATAGCAAAAGAAAAACTCCACAATAGTGATTTCACACCTTTCAAAAAGAGGGGAAAAATAGAGTGAGATTGATAACGGCAGTCAAAAGAGAGAAAGATAAGAAAACTCTCACAGCAGCGGTAACTTGTTTTTTTGTAATTTAATGCAAAAGTAATATAAAACAAAGTATTAGTGTTATAAACGTACATACTAGGGCTATCAATTGATTAAAATACTCAAATCGTGATTAAATCGCATGATCGACATGAGTTAACTAGTGATTAATCGCAACTTAATCGCACATTTTTATCTTTTTTAAATGTACCTTAAAGTTTTTAATACTCTAATCAACATGGGTATAGACAAATATGCATGCTTATGTTTATTATTAAAATTAATCGAAGGTCATAGATGTTTTTCAAAGAACTTGTTCATGTCTCTTAAGCCTAAGCTTAAACATTCAGAATAAGCAGTGATTTCTCTCATTTTAAGAACATAAATAAAGGCATTTTTACATTGGCAGTTTAGTTCAGAACAGGGCACGGTTCGCATGAAAAATTGGTAATGTGATGCTGTCATGCGGACCTGGGAGCGCACCAGGGTACCATACCCGAGACTACCTGGAGGAGGTGCTCTGAGTTCGGTTGCACTCGAACTGCGCTGCGATTCACGTGAACAGTGTGAGAAACACGGACTCAGGTGTGTGCTTGTTCAGAAAAGTAACCTGCGCATTCGTTTTAGCCTATAATGTATACACTCACCTAAAGGATTATTAGGAACACCATACTAATTCTGTGTTTGACCCCCTTTCGTCTTCAGAACTGCCTTACTTCTACGTGGCATTGATGCTGAAAGCATTCTTTAGAAATGTTGGCCCATATTGATAGGATAGCATCTTGCAGTTGATGGAGATTTGTGGGATGCACATCCAGGGCACGAAGCTCCCGTTCCACCACATCCCAAAGATGCTCTATTGGGTTGAGATCTGGTGACTGTGGGGGCCATTTTAGTACAGTGAACTCATCGTCATGTTCAAGAAACCAATTTAAAATGATTCAAGCTTTGTGACATGGTGCATTATCCTGCTGGAAGTAGCCATCAGAGAATGGGTACATGGTGGTCATAAAGGGATGGACATGGTCAGAAACAATGCTCAGGTAGGCCGTGGCATTTAAACGATGACCAATTGGCACTAAGGGGCCTAAAGTGTGCCAAGAAAACATCCCCCACACCATTACACCACCACCACCAGCCTGCACAGTGGTAACAAGGCATGATGGATCCATGTTCTCATTCTGTTTACGCCAAATTCTGACTCTACCATCTGAATGTCTCAACAGACATCGAGACTCATCAGACCAGGCAACATTTTTCCAGTCTTCAACTGTCCAATTTTGGTGAGCTCGTGCAAATTGTAGCCTCTTTTTCCTATTTGTAGTGGAGATGAGTGGTACCCGGTGGGGTCTTCTGCTGTTGTAGCCCATCCGCCTCAAGGTTGTGCGAGTTGTGGCTTCACAAATTCTTTGCTCGGTTGTAACGAGTGGTTATTTCAGTCAAAGTTGCTCTTCTATCAGCTTGAATCAGTCTGCCCATTCTCCTCTGACCTCTAGCATCAACAAGGCATTTTCGTCCATAGGACTGCCGCACACTGGATGTTTTTCCCTTTTCACACCATTCTTTGTAAACCCTAGAAATGGTTGTTCGTGAAAATCCCAGTAACTGAGCAGATTGTGAAATACTCAGACCGGCCCGTCTGGCACCAACAACCATGCCACGCTCAAAATTGCTTAAATCACCTTTCTTTCCCATTCTGACATTCAGTTTGGAGTTCAGGAGATTGTCTTGACCAGGACCACACCCCTAAATGCATTGAAGCAACTGCCATGTGATTGGTTGATTAGATAATTGCATTAATGAGAAATTGAACAGGTGTTCCTAATAATCCTTTAGGTGAGTGTAGTTCAGTAAAACAAATAAGTGGTGATGGTGTTAATGATTTACCTCGGATTAGTCGGATATGAGCGAGAGCGAGCTTGCAGTGTATTCACGCATCGTGCATGCAGTCTCCTCAGAGTCCCTTTGCAAGCATGCAACAAAAAGGAACCCTTTATCCAATATATTGACCCACGTTCTGTTTTCTATCATGCCCTGTGCATGTTTGTGATTATGTAAGATGCACAAAAATGCACCACAGCTGCGGGGGAAACCGAGAACTATCGCGCTCGGACTTGGACTGCAAGTCCATTCTACTTAAAATTAATTTGCATTAATGCGTTATTAACGATATTTACGATATTGATGACCATTAAAACGCGTCATCTCATCTGTATGGTGAGCAGTTTTCACCATGGTATCAAAAATGTTATCGAATATTGATATTTTTGGTATCTAAGTTGGAAATTCCAGTACCGTGAGAACACTAATAAGTACTAGTATCTAATGAATAACACCCCGTTCACACTAGTAACTTTATTGTTGCATTTCATAAGTCGTTGCATTGGTTGGTTGCTGGTACCATTCTTAGTTCTGTCGACCTAACATTATAATCAAAAGTCACTACCACTAAAATGTAGTTCAATGTCATTTTGTGCATCAACACGTGCAATTGTGGCCATCTATCTGTGCCAAGACCACAAACGCAAGGCTATTTGGGTCCATACACAATTAATTTTCATACATTGTTTACATTTTATATAGTCACTACATGAAGTCAAAGGCATCAGAAAATTGCACTCTGCAAGGATTAACTTCTCCATATTGCCGACACTCAACTACAGTAGCTGACGAGAGCAGGTCACTCCACATTTGCATTGTTAAAGTCGGCATGAAATTAAAATTCACCCTATTTTTTTTTTAAGATCAGTGCATGTCACTGATCCATTACACTTGAGTGATTAAATTGCTGGACATCAGTGAGTCGCTGTACTGCTGGTTTACAGTCGGCGTTCATACTCATGCACGCTTGCATAAAATTTAACTTTTCTCAACTTTTTGCATGGCCAACGGTCATAATCTTTTATTATTATGCTGAATGAATTACTTCCTGCTGCTTTTCCGCTGCAGATCACAGTTAATGTGAACACCTGTTTATCACCATATGCATTTACATCTAATGAACAGTTACTAGTGAATTTAAACAATAGGGCTTTTCAAACTGTGCTTAACCCCGAGTTATTAGGAATTAGGTGCATTTCACACTTGTAATTTAGAAGCAGGATTAGCATTGTTTTTTACCCAGGGTTAGCATGGCTTTAGGTGTTTGCGGTGCCAAACTTGTACAGTGTGAAGCATTGCAGTGTTGGAACGTTACGGCTAGATGCTTTGCAACAGAAAATCAAACGTGTGCCTCATATTTCACATGCTTTGGACAATCGTGGAAACACTGTGTGTGGTATATACACTAGTTTCAGCGTTTGAGGACAAAAATGTCAAATGGTGACGAAGAAGAGAACATTTAATTATTACCCTTACAGTCCAAAAAGTCAATTCAGGATGAACTTGATAATACGGGGCAATATACAATACGAGGATGCGCAATGCTAGAGCATTTATGTAAACATTTTGCATGCAGAGTTCATCCAATCAGTGACAGTGAAACCACAAATATGCAAATAAGGACATTAACCAGAGTTTAAGAATGCACAGTGTGAAATGTCGGTTTATGAATTAGGAGTGTTGAAATTAATCGTTGCATTGATGCATCGCGATGTGGAAATGGAAGATTCTGCATCGATGACGTAATAGACCATAATCGATTATAGCCGTTTCTCTGACATCATTTGTCACATATGCGCAAGTGTAAAATGGCAGAGGAAGGCAAAATACAAAAGCAAGTGAAAAAAAAAATGCACCCACTATTTTAACATTTACAGCGTGTGAATGCATGCACGTGTGCAAGCGTGTGTGTGCGTTATTGTAACTATTGTAGCTACACTACTTGAAAGTTTTGTGTGCTTTTAGTATTCACCAGTGTTTGTTAGACTTAAATGGTCCTGTAATCTGCTGTGTTCAGACTTAAGTTGTGTTTGATGTTTGCTACATTCAGGAAGTGTACTTTCTTGGAGCAGATAAAATAAAAAGTGAGTTCATATATTTGTCTGCTTGTATTCATTGACAAAAATGTAGCCATGTGCAGTCATTTTGAAAACTGAGGATGCAACTAATCGTTGACATGATAATCGTAATTGACTTGCATGGTGAGACCAGTGATGATTCACACCAATTAGGGATACCCAGGATTAATTTTAAATTATGAGCAATATGAAACATTAATTATTTGGTTTACCCTGGGGTTACCCCAGGCTGACTATTAAGTGTGAAAAGCAATAAGACCCAATAACGTTAATAAAGACGCAAGTTAAGAAAGCAATGTTTAAAAGGCTTGCCATACTTCAGATCGTTCATGTAGGTCGTATTAAAGCAAATCCGACACAGTTTTGTCGAGTGGATGGACGATATGTACAGTATTGCAGCGTTTCGTTTTCAGGTACACCCGGAGAGCGGTGCTCTGTGTGTGTGTGTGTGTCTCCCTGCACAACTATCGAACACCGAATCAAGAACTCCACAAAGCACCATGTCGACGATATCCTCTGATTATTTAAGCCATCGTGCTCGTTTTATAACTCATTTGACCCCTTATCTGAACTGTGCTCGGTTTGCATCTCGGTGCAAAATGTCGATCTGGGCTCTGACAAGACAGACAGCCGAGAGTCCATCTTGCTTTGGGGGAAGATGAAGTATAAATCTCACTCCTGTCAAACTCCGCCAGGGCATTTTCAGAGAGAGATACCCCTCCACAAGCTTTCATTACTTAAACTAGGGGTTTTCAGGGCAGACTTTTCAGATGAGACGGTTTTGTGCTCGGGTTTCTCGCTCCGTTTAGTCAGATAGAATAAAAGTAGCTGGCTAGCCTGCTAGCCCCTGTGATGCGAGATTGCTCTAGCTCGCCTGAACGTGTCATTAGCAGACCCATATAATAATCGCACGGTCGGTCGTACATGTTAAATCGTCGTGAATTTCACACACACCCTGATGTTCGGTGAGAGCAGGTGTCACACACGCAGATCACAAAAGTTGTTTATGCAGAAGCACAACAAACTGGCACGTATTTCGCACTGTCTAAGAGAGAGCTCCCGATCAATCGGAACTCGGGCTTTTCACAAACAAAATATGTCCAAGTTTTCAGTCATCGCGGCATATGTGAAAGCAAACTTACCCCTGAAATCCGGTCGAAACGCCAGGGCCTTCTCATTCCAGCCTCAAACTTATTGACACATCAGAACAGTTCTGCACTGGCCGTCCGTACAGTAGCCCCACAGACACTTATATTATTTTTTACCGGATGCTTGGAAGGGAGCAACACCGCAGCGTGAAGTCGACAAAACTACATCACAATCGCGCCGATCACTCCGAAAACGAATAACGGTGGGGACCCAGTGCCACTTGGTGTTGGTACTTTCGTTTCAGGCGAACAATTTTCTCGGTTTGTTTTCTCTCGCAGCCCTCCTCCCCCTCCGTGCGTTCAAGTGTTCCCACTGCTCTGTTATGAAGCCCGTGTGCAGTGTGTGGATGTTCAGAGCGCTGGACTCACTGGCCTACCGTGTCACATCATCATTATCATCATCATTCAGTCGGTGTCCTGTTAGAAAATCCAGTCTAGTACGAAACCTGTTTTTAATATATATATATATATATATATATATATATATATATATATATATATATATATATATATATATATATATATATATATATATATATATATATATATATATGGGTTCTAGCTGGTTGCATTACCACCTTATGACCTGGTAGGTGGTTTGCTGCTGGTCCAAGATAGTTTGCAAGCTTTGACCAGCTAATGACCCTGATGGTCATTAGCTGGTCAAAGCTTGCAAACTATCTTGACCAGCCAGAAACCAGCTACCATCTAGTTAGTTTGTAAACAGTGTGTGGCTGGACTATATCATCATCCTCATCATAAGCTGGTTGACCAGTCACAAGGTTCCATAAACCAGCTTGACCACCTCACATGGCTAGCCGGACTAGTCACATGACTAACTGGTTTGTTGCTGGTCTACCAGCTTACCATCTTAAACCAGCTACCATACCAAAACACATCTAGTTAGTTTGTGAACAGTGTGTGGCTAGACTATATCATCATCATAATTAGCTGGCTGACCAGTCACAAGGTTCCATAAGCCAGCTTGACCACCTCACATGACTAGCCGGTAACTGGTTTGTTGCTGGTCTACCAGCTTACCATCTTAAACCAGCTACCATACCAAAACACATCTAGTTAGTTTGTGAACAGTGTGTGGCTAGACTATATCATCATCATAATTAGCTGGCTGACCAGTCACAAGGTTCCATAAGCCAGCTTGACCACCTCACATGACTAGCCGGTAACTGGTTTGTTACTGGTCTACCAGCTTATTTACCATCTTAGACCAGCTACCATACCAAAACACATCTAGTTAGTTTGTAAACAGTGTGTGGCTGGACTATGTCAACATCATAATTAGCTGGTTGACCAGTTACAAGGTTGACCACCTCACATGACTAGCTGGTAGCTGGTTTGTTGCTGGTCTACCAGCTTATTTACCATCTTAGACCAGCTACCAACCAGCGACCATACCAAAACACATCTAGTTAGTTTGTAAACAGTGTGTGGCTGGACTATGTCATCATCATAATTAGCTGGTTGACCAGTTACAAGGTTGACCACCTCACATGACTAGCTGGTAGCTGGTTTGTTGCTGGTCTACCAGCTTATTTACCATCTTAGACCAGCTACCAACCAGCGACCATACCAAAACACATCTAGTTAGTTTGTAAACAGTGTGTGGCTGGACTATGTCATCATCATAATTAGCTGGTTGACCAGTTACAAGGTTGACCACCTCACATGACTAGCTGGTAGCTGGTTTGTTGCTGGTCTACCAGCTTATTTACCATCTTAGACCAGCTACCAACCAGCGACCATACCAAAACACATCTAGTTAGTTTGTAAACAGTGTGTGGCTGGACTATGTCATCATCATAATTAGCTGGTTGACCAGTTACAAGGTTGACCACCTCACATGACTAGCTGGTAGCTGGTTTGTTGCTGGTCTACCAGCTTATTTACCATCTTAGACCAGCTACCAACCAGCGACCATACCAAAACACATCTAGTTAGTTTGTAAACAGTGTGTGGCTGGACTATGTCATCATCATAATTAGCTGGTTGACCAGTTACAAGGTTGACCAGCATGACTCCTGGTTTGTTGCTGGTCTACCAGCTTATCATCTTAGACCAGCTACCAACCAGCGACCCATACCAAAACACATCTAGTTGACTAGCTGGTAGCTGGTTTGTTGCTGGTCTACCAGCTTATTTACCATCTTAGACCAGCTACCAACCAGCGACCATACCAAAACACATCTAGTTAGTTTGTAAACAGTGTGTGGCTGGACTATGTCATCATCATAATTAGCTGGTTGACCAGTTACAAGGTTGACCACCTCACATGACTAGCTGGTAGCTGGTTTGTTGCTGGTCTACCAGCTACCATACCAAAACACATCTAGTACTAGTTTGTACAGTGTGTGGCTGTTCATTATCATAATTAAATGGCTGACTGCAGTCACCATGTTTCAAAAACTAGCTTCACCACCTCATATGACCAGCTTGTAGCTGGTTTGTTGCTGGTCTACCAACTTAATGTCCATGTTTAATAAGCTGGTATGAATGACTTACAGGTTTGTTGTTGGGTCATCTAGAAACCGGTGCCATGTTTCAAACGCATTCTAGTTGATTTGGTACATTCTAGTGCACTTGACTACCCATGTCACATCACCATTTTTTTGCCCATTAAGGGTTGACCAATCACTGTTTTGTTGTTGTTTTTGCTGGTTCAAGAGCTTAAAGACAATCTTAGACCAGATAACATTTAGCAAAAATCTACCTGACCACCATAAACTGGCATGACCAACTGATTACTGGTTTGTTGCTGGTCTACCAGCTTAATGACCATCTTAGACCAGTTAGAAATGTTGCAAAAACATGCTTGACTACCTTAAGCTGATATGACTGACTGATGGCTGGTTTGTTGCTGGTGAACCATCTTAGACCAGCTACCTTGTTACAAAACACACTTCTCATTTTGAACTGGAGGGTTTAGAGTCAAACCATTCTGCCTAAACTTCTGTGCTGCATTTAAGTTGATTCACTGCACCTACTTCTAGAGGATGACACCACCATGCTGGGAATGCTTTTCTGATTCAGATCCACTATCTCTCTAGAGCTTCCTGGATGTTGTATATTAGTGTCAGATCGACGTTGCGCTGGTAAAATAAAGTCTAACAGTGCATGTGCGTCGCCACTTACCTGCAACAGGCCACCAAAGTGACTTAACAGCTCCGTTGTCCACCTTTCGCACCCCTTCGATGGTGTCTTTCTCTGTTCACTTTTTTTTTTTTTTGCAACATACAGTCTACTGTACATGCAGTGAGTGAAAATATAGTTTTCATGTAAGGACAGTTATGATTGGCCGCACGCTTGAGTGACAGCCCGAGACAACCACTCAGAGTGCGCGAAACATTTCGGCACGGTTCCGAGATAGAGAGATTAAAACCACATCTTCATAATGTCCTAGACATTCACATAACACACAAGACACACAAGAGTTACAGAAGAAGTGTGCACTGTCATTCATTAGATCAACAGGAGGTGTGAATTTATCGATATAGAGACGCCATCGAGAAAAGAGAGCGAGTGACATACGCTTCACACTAAACAGTCCCCGAGTGCAAAACACACATTAGTGAACAACATTGATGTATTTGCCCCGTATTCACTCTTTACACACGACTATTGAAAGCTCAGGGTGTTTGAAAGACGATAAACCATGCGTGTGAACATTCGTGTCACAGCCTCGTTCTCTCACACACACTGGTCCACGGTTTTCCTGTCTCGTTGCCCTCTTTATGAGAGTTTTTCTTGATAACGGCTCTACGTGCTAACACCAGAGTGGACATCGCATCATCACCTCTACATATCACTTTGGTCACACACGAGCTGTAATAAAACAAGCGATTTGTGTTCACTATTATCTATTACGTTGATATTGATGAATGATGATGAGGAAGAGGAAGAGGGGTGGTCAACAGAGGCAGAATCGTACCTGAGCGACGTGATGCTTTTGTAACTGTTAAGTTCACGCTTTTCTGTCAATCTTTAGTCTAATACGACATTTAACTCTATTTCCGCCGAAAAA
Organism: Paracanthobrama guichenoti; assembly: GCA_018749465.1. NCBI lineage: Eukaryota > Metazoa > Chordata > Actinopteri > Cypriniformes > Gobionidae > Paracanthobrama > Paracanthobrama guichenoti. The sequence continues at coordinate 14,799,858 of CM031952.1, read as the reverse complement.
CAAAAACAGCGTAGTATACCAGCCTAAACTGGTTTGCTGGTCTTAGCTTGTCTCCCAGGATGGTTAAGTTAGTCAGCTTGCTGGCTTTAAATGGGTTTTGACCACTTTTCCTACTGGTCCAGCTTGGTCAGGCTATCCTAAACTAGCTAAGACCACCTTGTAAACTTTTTTTTCTTTTCACAGTGACTGTGTGCACTCTTGTCTTTTGTAGGCAGTTACCTTTTGTACCTTGAAAATGTTTTACAAGACACATAACTGTAATATTCATAGATTATTTCTGTTTTCTCTGATGGACTATGATGACAAGTTATAATGCTTAGTGAATAATGTGATGATTACTTGACTACTTAAATTTAATGTACCTGAATCACTCAAGTAGTTTGTCACTTAGCCTGTTTATCATATTTTTATGATGAGTTATGCAGCACAACCACATGAATGTGAAACGTGATATTCCATAAGAAACCATGTGATTGATCATTGCTTAATGAAAGTGGACTGACTGTAACAAAACTACCACTCAAACCAAAGGAATCAGTCTCTGTAAGTTAATCTAATGGGCCAATCATTAACCACCTGGTCAGATAAGTTTGATGAGGCATTCTCTTCCCACAAAAGTTGTATTTTGATTAATCACATTAAAACAGCATGAGGCTTTTTGTAAAATGGAGCCGTTGAGAGACTGAAAGAGAGAGAGAGAGAGTGACTTGAGGAAAATCACATTAATGACTGATCAGATTATTGCTTTCAAAAGAGGTGGCTCAGAAATAAATCAAGGTGTTTGCTTTAGTCTTTATTAACCCTTCCCATCTTTCACCTTCCTGAGAGTGACAATAAGGGCTTCAGAATTCCATTGTTCCCTTTCAGTAAACGGCTCCTTTGTTTACAATCCCTCTCTTTTGAGAGGGAATTATATTCTGTTGTTTAGGGCTCTAAAACGTATTAAATGCTGTGTTTTAAATGTAATTTTATTATTATAATTATTGCATCACTGCATCTGTATTGAAAAATGTATTTGTATATTTCTTTCGTTCAGTTTTGGAAAACCTGGAAGTTTCAGTGAATTTTAAAATTATGAATATACACCGATCAGGGATAACATTATGAAATGAACATAATAAGTGAATAACATTGATTATCTCTTCATCACGCCACCTGTTGGTGGGCGGGATATATTAGGCAGCAAGTGAACATTTTGTCCTCAAAGTTGATGTGTTAGAAGCAGGAAAAATGGGCAAGCGTAAGGATTTGAGCGAGTTTGACAAGGGCCAAATTGTGATGGCTAGACGACTGGGTCAGAGCATCTCCAAAACTGCAGCTCTTGTGGGGTGTTCCCGGTCTGCAGTGGTCAGGATCTATCAAAAGTGCTCCAAGGAAGGAACAGTGGTGAACCGGCCACAGGGTCATGGGCGGCCAAGGCTCATTGATGCACATGGGGAGCGAAGGCGGGCCAGTGTGGTCCGATCAGACAGACGAGCTACTGTAGCTCAAATTGCTCAAGAAGTTATTGCTGGTTCTGATAGAAAGGTGTCAGAATACACAGTGCATCTCAATTTGTTGCGTATTGGGCGGCATAGCCGCAGACCAGTCAGGGTGCCCATGCTGACCCCTGTCCACTGCCAAAAGCACCAACAATGGGCATGTGAGCATCAGAACTGAACCACGGAGCAATGGAAGAAGGTGGCTTGGTTTGATGAATCACATTTTCTTTTACATCACGTGGCTGGCTGGGTGCGTGTGCATCGCTTACCCATGGAACACATGGCACCAGGATGCACTGTGGGAAAAAGGCAAGCCGGTGGAGGCAGTGTGATGCCTTGGGTCCTGCCATCCATGTGGGTACCACCTACCTAAGCATTGTTGCAGACCATGTACACCCTTGCATGGAAACGGTATTCCCTGGTGGCTGTGGTTCTTTCAGCAGGATTGTGCCCTGCCACAAAGCAGAAATGGTTCAGGAATGGTTTGAGGAGCACAACAACGAGTTTGAGGTGTTGATTTGGTCTCTAAATTCCCCAGATCTCAATCCAATCGAGCATCTGTGGGATGTACTGAACAAACAGGTCAGATCCATGGAGGCCCCACCTCACAACTTACAGGACTTAAAGGATCTGCTGCTAACATCTTGGTGCCATATACCACAGCACGCCTTCATGGGTCTAGTGGAGTCCATGCTTCGATGGGTCAGATCTGTTTTGGCAGCAAAAGGGGGACCAACACAATATTAGGAAGGTGGGCATAATGTTTTTGCCTGATCGGTACATGTAAACACTATACGTGTATATACGTGTAAGGCAATCGGAATCAGTCTTATCCTATGAATCAGTCAAAGCAGTTCACAGAAAAAAAAAAATCATCATTATAATGAATGATTCATTAATCAATCTGAATCAAAATGTTTTTAAAAATCCTAATAGTCATAGAAAGGTCATGGAAAACTCATTAAAATTAAAAAGAGTGGAAGTAGCAAGACAGGCTTTCGTAACATGTATGTTGCATTAATGTTTCATTTATGGGGGCCATAAATCATTCATTTTAAACATCATATAAAGCTCAGGTATGGTTTGATTGTGTAGTTCAACAGACAAACCTTCTGCACTTTCTCTACAATCCAAAATAATCTAGATTATATATAAATAATATAATATACAGACATTGTTAACAGCAAACATCACAGAATATTAAACTACAAATGTAAATATCACATCCCAGCTAATGCCTTAATCTATTGGGGCAGTTCCATCAAATACCTACAATTGAAGTTCATGGAAGTGTTCCACACAATCTGTTCACTTTCTCAAACAATAATTACACATAATGAATTTTATTAAACCACACCTAAGTTGCTGTTTCTGTATAAAGACAAATCTTCCTCCTTGAAACTGCATAGAGCAGCAAAATCCATCCTCAAAGCACATGCTATACATTCAGTCTCACTTTTGGCTCTTTTACTGAGATAGTATAAACTACAGCAATACTGTACGTGCATATACAGTCAAACCAAAAATTATTCAGACACCAGGTATAATTTTTTACTAGTGTGTGCAGGACACTATAGTTCATTTATGAAGGATAGCAAAATAAAGTAAACTGTGACGTATTATACCCAAAAATTCTTCATACAGTGGACTACCAGTAAAATTTATTTAAAAAAATTGGGAGCAAAATTATTCAGACACTGAATGTTTTACTGAAGTGTTTGTTCTTTAGTTGCTAATGTGACCTTTGACACCACAGACTGAACAAAATGAAGCATTGCTTGGTCATTGGTTGACCTAAATTGGTATTATCTATTTAACAGCTGACAACTGATTGGTTGATTGTAATCCATTACATCCCTTTCTATTAAAGTTATCTGTCATTATCAAGATGAGTTTGTTCTGAGACAGTTTAACTCTGAGCCATTTTCTAAACTATACACTGTGATAATGTGAGAAACTGTTGAAGGTGTCTGAATTAATTTTGCTTTGACTGTATTAATGATTATTTTTGGGGGGGATTAAATATAACCGCAATTGAAAAACCCACTAATGTGTAGAAGTGAGTGTGAGGCCAATTTCTTGATACATATTACACTGATTGTCTGGTGAGCAAATAGTGCCCAAAAGTATAACTTTCCATGTCTCAGGAAAAGTGCATAATAACAATAACAATAATAATTCTCAATATGTACTGATCCTGTCATGCCATAATATGCCATGCTATCCATTAATTGAATTATTATTAATAATAATTCTCATTGTCTATTGATCGCGCAGCATCTCTCTGATAATTTAATTCCAAGTTTAGCTTAATAAAGGTCAATAAATAGGCCAATAAATAGTGAGTTGTCAGATTTCAGTTTTCATATTCATACAGAAGACAGTATGCTGTGATTTAGTAGATAAAAAGTATTATCCTTTTACTTGAAAGAAAATTGTAAGCTTCTGCATATCATCCATAGCCTACAGGTGAAGGGTCACTGTGATTTTGCAGTAAGATATGTTCCTGGGTCAACACATCTGTCTGAAAATGTAATCCTTACGATATCCCTACCTCTAAACCAGGGGTGGGCAATTCCAGTCCTGGAGGGCCATGCAGAGTTTACCTCCAAACAAGGCAGGTGAGTTTGATCAGGGTTGGAGCTAAACTCTGCAGGACAGTGGCCCTCCAGGACTGGAATTGCCTACCCCTGCCCTAAACCTACCCCTTTATGTTATGCATGTTATCCCTAAAATCATACCTGGTTGTAAACCTAAACTTGACATAAACTGTAAACTTCTCCCTCAAATCAAACTGATTGATTGGAATGTTGTTCCAGGATCAACAAAGATGATGTACTTGGTGAAATCACATTGACCATTGGGGGTGAACATTGGAGGTTAAATTGCCATTTAGGTTTAATGTGTTATTAATTGCATGTCTATTTTCAATAAAAGCCGCTTAAATAAAAGTTTCAGTAGTTGCCCTTACTTTTCTCTTGACAAGCCATTTTAGAATGGTCACACTGTGGCACCGTTCAAGCAGGTTTAAGGATTACATCTAGTGATATTTGACCCAGATAAGGAAATTCAGATAATCCGGTGAATTCTGGAGCATCTGTAGATCAATGGCAAAGAGGCATACGAGTTGTCCTGCCCTTTGACCCCTGAAGATAAGTAGAAGAGAATCCATCTATCTCACGGTAAGGCATGCCTGATGGCCTCAGTATATTTGCTTGCTGATGCCTGGTCTCATTACCGAGTCTGATGTATTGTGCACGTTGATAGTTGCCATTGGTGTCGTTTCTGTGGTACATTAGCACTCTCTAGTGAGGGTTAAAATAACAGCTTCTGTTTGTACCGCGGCACCTGCTGCCCTCTGCTGGTCACCTGCTACAGTACAGCATCCTTACAGGTATGGGAAATTAAATATTAATTGAATTGTCAAAAGGCAAATTTAGATATCATAATCCAAAAAATAACGATGATAAGAAATGTAAAAAAAAAAAAAAATTATAAAGAAAACCATTTATCTAGATTCAGAACATAAGGTCATATGAGAAAATAGAAATAGAAAATAGATACATGAAATTAGGAGTATAGGAATACTTGGTTCATTTAAGAAGCATCAGTGTTACAGGATTCGAATGGATTCAGTTAATGCTTGATTGTGATTGGCTGGCTGGGGATTTCTAGGTTAGTGCTGTAGGGGAGAGCTGTCTCACTGTGAGAGAGAGAGAGACAGGCAGAATATAGTCAGCATCAGTCCAGTGGAGCTTGAGATGTGCAGTTTGCGTTATTAAAGTTCTAGAACTCTTTTTATATGTCTTATAAAACGCTAGAATGGAAGATAAAGGTGCTTTGGGTGATTTTGGCCCCTCTCGTTCTCTGGATGGGTCGAGCAGAGGTTGGAAAGACACAGGGGGTTGTGCTGCTTATTAGCATAAAAAGAGGGATTACACGGTAATTGTCCCAGCTGTGAAGGCTGTCTAATTTAGCACTTGGGATGAGAGATCTGGTCCTCCAGTATGCGATTGGGTTTATGATGCTAGTTAATGACTGTAGTGGGTCTTGTGCAGATAAACACCATTGCTTACAGCAGGGGGCAGCTGGCATTTATGACAGGGGAGAAGAGAGGGGAGAGCTAGTGGGCAGAGAGATTTGAAATGGAGATTCTCTGTGTGTGCGCCTCTCTTTCTGCTCCCCTGGCGTCCCGTTTATCTCACACTAACGAGCTTCAGAGCCATTGAAGTAGACACAGTCCCTCTTTACTTACTGGTAGGCCTCCGTCCCTCCAAGGGGAGTGAAGATCTGTCAGTTATAGCAAGAACACAATGAGGTATTAGCATATTGTTGCTTTTCAGTGTTGCCAACAGAAATAATTCCTAAATATTTCAGCAATAACATGAAATAATTTTCGATAAATGTTTGCCTGTACACTGCTATGTTTTTCTTTTCATATTCATTTTGCATACTTCCTAAATTAATGAATTAAAAAAAGCTATAAAATTAGATTTAATGCAACGGTTATAACAGGTGTCGTGCCGAATTTCGACCCCCTGCCAAATTATTACCCCCCTCGTTTAAATCACTACCTGATTGCCTAATCCTAACCCCACCCTAATCCTAACCCCTATCCCACAACTAACCCTAAAACCTACCAATACTAGAGGGGTAATAATTTGACGGGGGTCGGAATTCGGCACAACACCTGTCCTAGAATTTGATTGGTTTGAGAGGCAGTTTGTCGTAGGTTTGTTCAAAAACCATAAATGAACCATTAATTCATTCAGGATTAAAACATTTAGGGTACATTTACACAACGATATGCTTAAAACTGAGAAGTTTTTACTTTGGGTTTTCTGCTTACAGACAAGATCACTGTCAAAACTATCCCCATTCACACGATTCCACGAAAACGGCTAAAAACGTGGTATTCTGCTGCCAGCTAAACACAATTGTCTGAACATGTAATGCGTTTTCACTGATTCGCGTTTTTGTTGTTTACATGGAGACTTTGAAACTCGTTTTCAAAAGGTTTTAAGCACACAAAATGCTGTTGAACATTTTAGTTGGAAATGGTGTCATGTAAACAGCCCCTTAGCCTACATTTTATGCATTTGACAGATGCATTTATACAAAGAAACTTACACTGAATTTAAGTTACACATTTTAAATTGAAAGCAAAACAACAGTGTGGCAAGCAGGGTGGGGCAGAGAGCCGTGGGAATGGAGCGAGGCAGGTGGAGTGAGTTTTAATGGATTACAATTGCACCACACCAGTCTCGAGTTCCACAGAGGAGCTCCGGAAGGATAAAAAGAGGAATGACGACAGTGCAAGGATGAGAGAGGACCAGGCCTGGACTTTATGTTGTGTTTTATTATGTTTATATGTGGCAGTGGTTTGTGGGAGGCTGCCACTTCACTTTTAGTTACAAACAGATTGTCATTATGAGTGAAGTCCTGAGACTTTAACAAGACAAATATTGGGTGCAACAGCTGTTTATGTGTGTTTTCAGATCGAATTAATATTTATTTCTTTTTTTTATAGAGAGGTGTTCTAATGTATTTGCCATCACACTGCAACAAATACTGTCCAACCAATCTGATTCAGGTCATATTTTTGGTCACATTCCCAGAGGTGCTGCTGTTACATAAAACCACGATGCTCACAAACACTATTTTGTAGGCAGACTGTTTTCTGTTTTCGTCAAACTGTGAATTTGCATGTTCATTCAGCCTGTCTGCTGTTTTTTACACATTGATCCGAACAGACAAATCACATGCGAAAACTGGATGTGAACAACATTTGGATGTGAACAGGCCTTGAGTCATTTACATTTACAAAAAAAACCCCCACATATGCTATGTCCCAAATTGCATACTATATAGTATAGTAGGTACTACATTTGGTATGAAACTTACTTTGCAATCATTAAAAAAAGTACATTCTATATAGTTTGAATATTTGTGGTATGAATTAAATGTTTTAGAATAAACTGGGATAGTCTTAGTCTTTCGAATGCACACTTCAGAATCTCACTAGAAGTAGTAGCTCATTTGGGTAGTATAGCTCATCCTGTTGGTGGTCAGTTTGTATGTAAATGTATGTTTTTGACAAACGTTTTCCACTAATGTAATTTCTAGCTAGAACTTATAATTGAAGAAATTACCCTGCTGAATAATCCAGCATAAGATATGTTTTGCATGCTGAGACCATGGGATACTGGTTGCTGGTTTGCTGGTGCTCAACATGGGATGCTGGATTGCTGGTTAATGGCTTGCTGGTACCCAGAATGGGATGCTGGTTGATGACTTGCTGGTACCCAGAATGGGATGCTGGTTAATGGCTTGCTGGTACCCAGAATGGGATGCTGGTTAATGGCTTGCTGGTACCCAGAATGGGATGCTGGTTAATGGCTTGCTGGTACCCAGAATGGGATGCTGATTGCTGGTCCTCAACATGGGATGCTGGTAGCTGGATTGCTGGTACCCAGAATAAGATGCTGGTTGATGGCTTGCTGGTACCCAGAATGGGATGCTGGTTGATGGCTTGCTGGTACCCAGAATGGGATGCTGATTGCTGGTCCTCAACATGGGATGCTGGTAGCTGGATTGCTGGTACCCAGAATAAGATGCTGGTTGATGGCTTGCTGGTACCCAGAATGGGATACTGGTTGATGGCTTGCTGGTACCCAGAATGGGATGCTGGTTGATGGCTTGCTGGTACCCAGAATGGGATGCTGGTTGCTGGTTTAAACTCATGTATGCGTTACATATCACTTTCATAGTTAAATAAAGACCAAGACAATTATCCTAATTGTAATAAATTATGTAATAAAGGAAAACACATTATGCAGTTTACATGTTTATTGGCAGAGCAAAATCCATATTATTAAACACACATTGCTCAGTTTTCATATGGTCCAAATATATAGAGTAAAGCTTACACTAAAGAAATTAAGCAGTTAGTGAAATAAAATAAATTCACTCTACAAGTGATGATTGACCATTACTGATGACACCTGCAGTTAGCAAGCAGAATCACTGAAGATGAGAGGAACAACAAAAACAGGAAAAAAGAGAAGAGACAAGCAGACAGCGCAACAGCTACAACTGACTCACAGCCTTAGATGAAATCAACTGCAAATAAAATCAATGCTCTAATGCTTAAACAACTCCAAAAAACATCACCATGGCTGTGTCCGAAATCGCCCCCGATAACCTTAAATAGGGCATTATTTGAGGGGACAGCCATTTGTAGTGGACATTATCAAGTGCACTCATTCAATCCCATAATGCACCACAATAACGTCTGTGCAACTGATGTACACTCAATGGTCAGAGAATACCCATAATGCACTGTGAGGGTTGTGCTAAATGAATTCCTGCGTCTCTCCAGAAGATGGTGCCCGCAGCTGAATCATCCATCCATCCATTTTCCAAACCGCTGGTCCAATGTGGGTACAGCATAATATCATACAGGTATAAATTCATTTTTACTTGATCATTAAATTTAAATAAAGTTTACACATGCTAGTGTCCATGACAAATTTCAAGATAAACCTAAGATAAATTGACTACTGCAGCTGCCAGTTTGCTAAGCTTCAAATAATTATTAAACATTAAGCACAAATTATACAAAAGCGGCAGCCCTTCTGGCGCACTCAGTGTCCGAATTTACTCACTCGTTTTCTTTTCATTGGTACTATATTAGTGGACTAATGTAGAGAATAGTGAATGAGGGCATTTCGAACACAGCCCATGTTCATTTATTATTAACCATTTTGGCTTTATTTCTTTAATATGGAACATGTATAAAAGTTGTTGATGTCTCCATTATGATGATTAGTGTTCCCTTTAGATGGCCCTTTGACTTGACTTTGGTTGAATTAATTCTCTTTCAGCAATTGATGAAATTGTATGCTATCACTATTGTCTACAATATGTCATGCTCCTGATGGCATTGACACCTTTTACTACACTTTTTGGAATCAGTGACTAACAGCTGGGTTTTGATACGCGAGTTCCCAAATGAGCATGAGCAACTTTTATTTTTGAACTTTCATTATCAAGTTGCTGTCTCATTGAAAGAGCTCTTCTCATAACCCCTTCTCATAACCCCTGTTATTGAACAAATGGCTTATGATTATTCTGTTATTTGTCATTTTTCTTTGTTTTCATTTCTCTAAATGTTTTTTTATTTTGCAATGTACACAAGCTCTTTTTAACTGATTTGTGTACAGGTCCTTTGAAGCAGGAGACAAATCCTTTGATCCTTTGAAATGTTTCACCAGTTTGAAATTTGACTTTGTTATTCAAAACTTCAGATGACATTGATTACTAATATAAACATAACTAAAACAATTATTTTTTTTAGTTCTACTTTCAACATAGGGAGCGAAATAAATGACAAAGTTTTATATTACAATACAAAACTTATATATTACAATAAATCATATATTCCAATCTTATATTGTTATTCAAGGGATAGTTCACCCAAAAAATAAAATTACCCCATGATTTACTCACCCTCAAGTCATCCTAGGTGTATATGACATTCTTCTTTCAGACGAATACAATCAGCGTTAAATAAAAAAAAAATGTCCTGGCTTTATAATGGCAGTGAATGGACTTTATGTTGAAAGTCACCATAAAAATGCATATTTTTGCACTAGCACATTCTTACCGGAGCGTCCTCGTCATACGCTGGAACATCAGTCTCTCGTGAACGCACGTACGACAGTTAGCGGAAGTTAGAGATTACAGTTTTTTAAAGTTATGAATATGGATAGTTTTCTAACACAAACGCATCGCTTGGCTCCGGGGGGCCTTCTGAAGCGGTGTGGATTACCTTAATGATGGATAGATGCACTGGAAAACAGAAACAACCATTCACTGCCATTATGAAGCTTGGAAGAGCCAGGACATTTTTTAATATAACTCCGATTGTATTTGTCTGAAAGAAGAATGTCATATACACCTACACTCTCAGAAAAAAAGGTACAGTGCTGTCACTAGGATGGTACCTTAAGGTACAAAAGTGAAAATGTAAATCTTTGTACCTTACTCACCCCTAAATGGTACATATTAGTACCTTATAAGGTACATATCAGTACTTTAAGAGAGCGTATTAGTACCTTAAAGGTTCACATCAGTACTTTAAGAGAGCGTATTAGTACCTTAAATGTACACATCAGTACTTTAAGAGAGCGTATTAGTACCTTAAAGGTGCACATCAGTACTTTAAGAGAGCATATTAGTACCTTAAAGGTACATATTAGTACCTTTTCGGTTTTGTACCTTAGGGTACCGCCCCAGTGACAGCAAAGTACCTTTTTTTCTGACAGTGTAGGATGTAAATCATGGGCTAATTTTCATTTTTGGGTGAACTATCCCTTTCATTTACATCATTAATGCTACATATAGAAATATGCCATCAAAAACAATGCTTGTGTCCAAAGCACTGCTTGCTTACAGATAACTGACCTACTCACACTCAACCCCGAAAGCTGGTGAACCAGCTTTACCAGATTTTGCTTGAGAACAGCATCCTGGTCCACCAACTAAAACAGCACTAATCAGCATAAACCAGCCTGGACCAGCATGGAATTAATGCTGGTTTATGCTGAATTTTTCAGCAGGGTAAATATTTGCTTAGTTATCGTCAAAGCTCGCTCTGTTTTGCTGTAGATCATTAAACCGTTGCACTGTCTCAGTCAATCCGAGGTACCTTCATGTGCAAATGCTTTTTGGACGCATAGGCCCACTACTCACATACTGTTTTTCGCCTACTATATAGTATGGAAGCAGGCATATTCAGACGCAGCATGATTCATTCAGGAATGAAATCATTGAATCAATTCATTCAACAGATTGATACAGAAATGAAACACAACTAGTCTGTTGCTCATAACAAAATACTCTCAAACCATTGTTTAGTTCACAGGGGTTCAACTGAAAATCCCTACTCTACAGACTTACTTCCAGTAAAGAGGGTTTTGCAGTTATGTTTATGTCCAGCAGGTGGTAGTAGGCTATACTTTATCTTTTACCCCACGCTTGAGGCGTCCATGGAGATGACAGATTTATATGTAAAAACTGAAATGCTAACTGTAGAGTTTGCATACATTTCAAAGGAAAGATCAAACATAACATTTTCAAATTGGAAACCAGATCAGACTTTATCTGTACAAAAATAACTCTTGGCTTGAATCTTTAAACAATCCCATTCTAGAACTCACACTCTGTGTATGTGGTGCATCAGTAACAGATCCTGGTGGCATCAAGGACACAAGATCAACCCTGTGACATTTAGATCAGACGGACTGACACGACCAGATCTCTCAAATCTCTCTTTGCTTTCCTATAGAGACAGATCATCTGGCAGACAGTGTGCGGCAGGGAGAGCCTCAGGCCTGATGGAAATGGGGAGATAATGTGCTTAGCATCAGATCTCCTGCAAAGGAAGCACTGCATCACAGCGATTTGATTAGGCCTTTCCCAAACAATCCCATTGATCAGAGTCATTATCTTTACTCAGATTTATGTTAACCAACAGGAAGCCATTATGTTGGGTCAACAAAATACGTCGAAGGGGACTCAGCACAGTATCATATCCCATTTCTAATGATGATGAATAATAAGAGAGTAAATAAAAGATGCTGAGGGGGACGACAATTGTGTGTGTTCTTCATTGATCAAAAGGTCCTGCTGTATTTAAAGGGGTGCACTATGATAATTAGATCCTGCTTTAACATAAAACTGCTGTTTACATGCACATTTATACCGGTACCAGGCACGTGCCCAGGGCACTAGTCCAGACCAGAATGATTTTTGAAGGATCATGTGAAAATTCAGCTTTGCCAATGCAGAAATAAATTACATATTAAAATATATTAAAATAGAAAATCGTATTAAATTGTAATAATATTTCACAATATTGCTGTTTTTACTGATCAGATAAATGCAGCATTGGTGACCTTGCAAAAACATAAAAAAAAGATGTGTATGTGAAACTAACTCATTGAAATGCTTCTTGAGCAATCCAGACATTCTGAACTTGAGCTGATTTGATTTTGACGTGACGAGAAAGAAAGTGCCTCTAGCTGCCCATTTGAGTGATTTGTTTAATGTGACATCTCTTAGTGTAATATTACATCTCATTTTCACATCCTGATGAAGTCATTGACTATGCATAACACTAGCGTTGCTGTCGAGATGCGAGACATTTTCGAATACTATGCCAGGAAGTGGCTTTGCTCAAAATGGAAGTTTTGTCGAGTTGTTTGAGTTAAAACGTTAAAAGACAGAAACACAAAACGGGGCGCATCCTACTGCTGAATAAATGATTTTGGCATTTGGCCTCCGCAGGCAAACTGATCTCTTTCCTTTCCTCTCACATCAGAGATATGGACATGCTAGTCAGCATAATTTGATTTGGGCTGGGAGCCATTTCCTGTGGAAGTGGACACTGAAAGAGAGAGAGTCTGCACCCAAGTCTTAGTTGACAGAATTGAGCCTGACATTGTCATAGAGCCTCTTCTAGCACTTGTAAAATGTTTCTCAGGTGTTTCGCCACCCATGCAGAAGTCTACAGCACGTTTAACCAGCTGAAACATGGTGTGAAATGAATCGAATGGTGCAGTATAATATATGACTACCATTCAAAAGTTTGGGGTCAGTACGTTTTTTTGGTTTTTTTTTGAAAGAAGTGTCTTATGGTCATTAAGGCAGCATTTATTTGATCAAAAATACTGTAAAAATAGTAATATTGTGAAATATTTATAATTTTTCATTGTAATATATTTAAAGTGTACACTATGTAAACCAAACCAAAACGTGTTTTTGTCTTATTATAAGTGTATCCCTGCATCCCAATGTCCATACTATGTATCCTAAATAGTTTGCGAGATTAGAAAAAGTGTGTCCTAAAGCATAGTATGTTGAAAAGAGTATGCCAGAAGTCCCCGGATGGTCTAGTATTTCCGGTAGATTTTCCGGTAGAAGTGTGGATCCGTGCACACTAGGGCTGCGTTCCACTCCAAATTTGTGTGCCCTTCACTCGCTAACTTCCCTCCGTTCCCTTCCCTCCCTTACGTTGCACGATGCCCACTACTGGCGGAACTCATGCATAGTGTTTAAATGAAACGCACTAAGCCTGCATGTGATCACTTGGAATTCACTATGGAGCTGATTTATTATTTAATCTCTTTTTTCTTTTCTTTTTTACTTATGAATTTCTTTAAGCACCCTTCTATATGCATCTAAGATGTTGGAGAAAATATATAAAATTCTATAGGTATATGAGCTGTTGAAGAAAAATGTAATTACTCAAACGAAAAAAAAAATCAGTAATATAAACTTTCACTGTGAACATAAGGTAGCTACAAGTATTATGCGATTCATTCTCAAAACGATTAATATATCATACACTTCTGTTAAGTGCGATCTGCTGTGACGTCAGTCAAGTTGAATTGTGGGATATAGAGCTTCTTGAAGTGTACATCGGAGTAGGCTCACTCCCTCGGTCAAAATCGATAGGATGAGGGTCTGTCCATTTCGGCTGCATCCGAAATTGCATACTTCCCCACTATTTAGTAGGTGAAAAACAATATGTGACATAAAAAGTATGTCTGAATTCCCAGTACTCATAAAAGAGTAGGCAAAAAGTACCCGGATGACCTACTTCTTCCGACGAGATTTTGAAGTGTGCATAGGATGGACTCTTTATTATCCCATGAGGCCACGGGAGAGGATTTGTGAATGCCAGTGAAATGACACTGATACGTCATGTGATAATGACAACATGGCAGACGTAGTGCGTCTTGATTACACCCATACTACACTACACCCATTCATACTATACAGAACATACTTTTTTAGCCGCCATGAAGTAATTACTTATTCAAAATAAGTACCTACTTAAGAGAGTATGTGATTTCGGACACAGCCATCTTCCCTCGTTCACTTCACGAAGTGAAACACACTTCAAAATGCTGGCAGGGATTCCCCTGAGGGGAAGTGCTTGGAGAAGTTCATGAGTGCGTGTCTAAAAGTGGAGTGGAACACAGCCCAGAAAGGCTAATATTGCCCACAACCCATTGTGCTTTGGAGGAGGATTCTGTTCAGAACTACAAGCACCAGTATAAAGTGTTAAAAAACTACAAAACACGGCATAAATGCGTGACCGACGGTGAAAGGTTTAGATAAAGGTTTGAGTGACTAATAATCAAAGTTTATCAGTAACTTGATAAAAATATGTATTTAATGTTATCCATGTTATACTTCATCTGCAGTAACAATGTGGACTTTTATAAAGATCCGTTTGGCCGTTAACTTTCAAATGCATCATTATGCATTAATATGAGGAGAGTTCTCCGCATGAAAGACCCGTGACTGTATGTAGTAATGATACTACATTTCTGGATTTTAACTGTGACAAGATGATTGACAGGCCAGTTTATCATGACAAGATGCGAGCAAACGTGCCCCACACGTCCTGAAAAGTGAAGCCAAAGAATCTCGATCGACCCCCAGGTGGCTGGTCCCAGTATAGCTCATAAACCCCGCCCCCTCCATGTATTCTAATGGGGCGGGAGACAAACTAAACAATCAATTTAAAATTGTAAACATTTAAAAACAATAATTCAAAGATGGTTGCTGTCCTTTTAGGTAGTTTTTATCACGCTGATGTTTTTTTGTACGTTTGTTGGTTTAAGTTATAAGAGGGATGTGACGTCATGATTGACAGCTGAGATTGACAGCTTCTCTGAGCGAAGTACTCATCGAGGCTCCAACTGACTTTTTTAAGGATTTTCGGGAGGAGATTGAAGCTTCAACTTTTATTTCTAAATTTGCATACATTTTAGAAGTTGACTATGGATGTGATCATTTAAAACAAACATCACAACAAATAAATATTAATATAATTTTAATCAAATAAATTCAAAATAAAATACATTTAGAATTTTTTTGAATTTCTTCACACAAATTCTTGCACAATTTTTTCTTTATAAAATTAGAAAAACACAAAGTAAACACATTTTCTTTGTTCTCAGGTTTTTTATTCCCACTGTACTGTATATAACAGACAATGGACTTGTATGACTGACAGTGAAAGAAAGGAAATCTGTTACTGTAGAATGGTGTGAAAAGTCCAGGTCTGTGGTCATAGGATCTGCGAAGTTCCGGGTTTAAACGAGGGTCTGTATATGTTTGAGTCACTCGTTGCTCATTGCGGTCAACTGTGTGAGCTACACAGGAAATGCACCAAAGAGGATCCTTTGTTGTACTACACCAATAGGGCAGGCTGAGTCACGCTGAAGCGCTAAGAAGTCCCTCAGGACAAGCACACTCAGATGTTAGCGATGGTTTTGTGTGTCCCATGTCAGGTTGTAATCTGTGTGGGAATTTTTCTTTAACCCAGCAGCATGGATAATGCGGATAAAGTTAACAGATGGAGTGGGGAAAGGCCCACCTTACATTCTTACTCTCAAACAGTTTCTCACACCTTACAACTGGACCTCAGGTTTTTAAATAATGACCAATACAACTATTTTTATACATTATCTCAAATCATTTTCACTTCCATAACATGTGCTTTGTTTCATGTGGCCTTTAAAGTTATAACAAAGGTCTTTCCTTGTGTGCGTTGCCTATAATCAAGTCGGCCCAAAATGTTTGTTTAAATTTCACATTATTATAAACAAGTAGGGATGCTCGGAAAAATCGCTTCACATATGAATCATCATACATCAACATACTATCAATACGTTAAACTGTTGTTAATCACAATAAGAAGCGAAAAAGACTATTCAAGACGGTTCAATTTACCACACACACACACACACACACACACACTGAAGCATGCGTGATGTTTTCAGCGTCTGCCGCCCCACAATATGAAGCTTCATCTCCAGAGACACTTCATGAGCATTTTACCATTTAATTTGACAAAATCTAACGTCATATTTATAAACACACAGAAACTCAAAGGTCTTCACGGCAACCCATCAAAATAAAAGTTTGGTTTACCTTGAAGAAATTCACAGAAATAGATTAATGTTGTACAATTTAGTATATATGTATTTAATTTATACAGTGAAGAATATGCAGTGTTATTGTACATTTGTTTACTTTATTTCTGTACCTGAAAACTGTTAAACCTACCTAAAAAGCTGTTTCTTTCATATGTATTCATATGTATCTTTGTTCTGAAGTATTTATGTTGGCCTGCTGAATGTTAAATGGATCCAATCCATGTAGCAATAAACTAGCTAGTATAACTTAATACATGTTTTTTTAAACTTTGCTGCTTTAAAACATGATCAAAAGTTCAAATAGGTATCGACCCCAAAAAATCATATCGGTGCATCCCTAGTTATGTTCTACATGAACATAAACTGTTAGGAGAAAAACAGTTGATGTGTAACATGTATAAAGTATGTATAAAGGATGTGTAATGGATGTGTAACAGTATATTATGCTGCATTCACATGGGCGTCGATGCATCTTGTTTACTTTGAATGGGTGACGTCAAGCATTACCCAACTGAATTGTGGGTTCCATTTTTAAGTTTTCAAGCGCAAACGCAGGCGTCAGCCAATCAGATTGCCTATGCAAATACCCTAGTGCAGACGCTAGCCAATTGCATTCATGCAACACTGGAAAAGTAATATGATTGGCTGTTGTCACTATGACGGTTACGTCAGCATCAAGCTTCAGACACGCCCTCCATCAAGCGTTGACGCAGACACCCTGTGTGAATGCAGCGTTAGATCCATGCATTCATTCTTAAAGGGACAGCAACCTCATAAACTGTTGCCATCTATTTCATTAAAGGTGCTGTATGTAAGTTTTTCACTTTACTAAAGCATAAATTGCAGATATTTTGGAAACATGCTAAATCCACCTACTTGTTCCTCAGAAAAACAATGCTACAGCCGGTTATTCTACTCTGAAATGTGCGCTACATGTTGGAATGTCTGTTTTAGTTTTGCTCTGTGCGATAACGCACGCCGCCAGTTCACCCAATAGTATTGACACCACACTTTGCCAGTTGGCGGAAAACACAGTTTATTGCAGCCATGGAAGCCAGAAAACAAACTGGGTCAGAGATTGGAGATTCTACCCGACCTGATAAGACTCGTCATCCATCTAAAAATCTCTATGAACGCAAGATTATTAAAACGCAAATAAATAAACTCATTAACGTATAGTGTCAATTGCGCTTGCTCCTGTTGCGTGTCCTCAAGCTGGCAACCCGTGTGAGCGTCGAGTCGGAGGAGGAGGGGGCGAGGGAAACAACGATCTCCAATATTTTGAATTTGGACTGCAGTACCTATTTCGACCACTAGCTGTCAATCCTACATACAGCACCTTTAATGTTAATTTATAAAAAGGAAAGAAAAACAAAATACATTTCAAGGTTCACATTTAATTCAGTGGGGTTTTCTTTCTCCAAGACTTATTACCGCGGTCAAATAGGAAAATTAATACAAAGCAGTAAACGAATGAATCAAATCGAAAGGTACCAAAAGATTCCCACCCCTATAAACAAGTCAGTAAATGGACTAATGCAAGTTTCTAATGTAACTTTAATTTACATTATTGTAACGGTTCCCCATCATTTTCAAATGACACAAAACCAAAAATGAGTCAGTTAATGACTGTGAACGATTCAATGATTGTGTTTGATTCAACCCACTAACTCGCAAACAGGCAGCCTGTGAAGTGTAAACCACACACCTCAATGAAGAGATAGAAGGAAAGATAAGTGACTTACACCCAACATAGCCCTTTGAAGTGCAGCAAAGGGGGCAGCCCGTCCCCTTGGTCTCCTGCCCAGCTGGGGAGAGTTAGTGTGTCCTGGGACGTTCAGAGGCACTGTGACACACGGGGGTGTTTGAGGCTGAAAGGGGCCCCCCGACCAAAGCTAAAAACACTATGCGCTTGATCTAACAAGCATGTCTGTTTCCTGTCAAGACATTTTCTTCAGTGATTGAAAGAAAGAAGAGGAAGATGTCAAAAAGAAGTGTAACTATCAGTATAAGATACAATTTGCCTATGCTCTGGGTTGTTGCTAGGGCATTGTTATGCAGTTCATCTGGTCCCTCATGTCCAAATGGTATATTGATCACTTAGAAAACCAATAGCACATTTCTCCTCAATGTAGCACGGAAGTATGGACTATAGTGATAAGTGTTAGTGTTGCACTAATTAGGATTGCCTATAGATGGCACTGTTGTAAAAGTGTAACAATACTTCAAATTACATATTGCACATATGAACACCTGATGGCATGTTGAAATCACACTACATAAGTGTGCTAAGTATACCTTTCACAATATTCCTGATGTGCTTTTTTTCTTTAAGACGCTGTGCAACGCTCCATTGGTATGGTCCTCATTTCTAGCAGCTAGAAGTGTGAGAAAAGAAGAAGAAAGAAACAGAAATGAAAGGCAGAAAGGGGCCAGAGCGAAACTGTCCTTTGTGATCAGATATCAGAGGGCTCTGTTATTAACCCTCCTCTCTTCAAGCCTGCAGGCTGCTTTCATCTTTACTGAGTGTCAGTAGTAAAAGCTGGAGGTCATCTGGAGCGCTATACCTGCGTTAGTGCGTGTGCTTCTGTGCTTTCTGCTTTACCGAGGTCAGCTCACAGCCATGTCAACACTGCCATTTAACAAAAGACCACTGACAGGAGATCAGACACTCACCCCAGAAAAGATCATTTACATGGTCCGGCGTGACATTTACACTGATGAAAAACACAGTGTGCTTCGAGTCACTTTTGATTAACATGATACCCAGATGGTCTTTTAGGACTCTTGTTTAGTGAACTGAGACGCTTTGTAGTAGCCTAATAAATCCGAACGGGATGTTCTCGCAGGTAGCCTGAGCAAACACTATTCTCTGCTGTTTCCCTGCACTCGGGATACTGTGCATGACAAAATCTAAACTGAAGGCCACTGTCAAGTAGGCCTGCGTACTCGGCGGCGGAGACTTTTTGATAAAAAAAAATGTCAGCTTGGAAAAAATCTGACAAGACACTTTGAATCACTCGGCATCCTACAGTTCAACCAGGGACTTATAAATGTCAGAAGGTGAGGTATCCACTGAGTGGTCAAAGTGTGAGCTGAGTTCGCTTGTATGAGATATTACATTGAGGTTTCTAATGTTAGTAAGTGGAAGTGTTAGTGGTGCATGTTTAGTCCGAACTGTAGAACCAGTGCAAGAAGATCCAGATTTGTTAGGAAGATTGAGTTAGCTTTATTATTATTTTATTTACTTATTTTTGTGTGTGTGCTGTGAACATGAATGATAGCTCAAATTGTGCTTCTTGTTGAGGGGAGTTTCTTTAAAGTGATCAAACAATAATGCAATGTTAAACCATTTAACGTTTTTTTTCGCCATTTACAGTGAGGTAACTTTACAGGCTTTACTGGCTTACAGGCTTTACTGTAGCTTTTGTTTTGTTTTTTCTGTAACAATTACAAATATTTTTAATAGTGCACACCTCATGTTATCTATTGCATTAAAGGCACAATATGTAAGATTTTTTATTAAAATATCCAAAGACCACTAGAACAATGTTATATATTTTGTTGACTTGTGTACTTACATTATCAAATACATTACCAAATGTTTCCAAGAATTATTAAATCCAGAGAAATAAGCATTTTTAACCAGGACACGGACGGTCTGTATCAATGACATCATATCCGAGTTACCCTTGATTTCCAGTTTGAAACACTAAAGACACTTTAATATTTATTGGACAGGTGAGCAACTGTTTGGATACATTCATCGACAGAAAACGAATCATTGTTATACAGCTCAACACAGTCTTATTGTTTAAATCTTGTTTTCTTGATTTACAGCAGGTACCATATTTTACCATGCCTAATATATATATATATATATATATATATATATATATATATATATATATATATATATATATATATATATATATATATATATATATATATATATATATATATATATATATCGATCTAGATTACTGTAGTCTGCAAGTGTCTCATAGTCTCTCATTAGCAATCGCTCCAGCGGCCTCGTTCTGCTCCACCCTGCTTCATACTACAGTAACGTTAATAAATCTTTAATACATTAGCTCATCCATGAATATGATTTCTGCCAGAGTCCCGTTGGATTCTTTTCCACTGGCTGTAGAGGTGAAGACAACACCCTTGTTTCTGTGAAATCAAGGCGTCATCAAGCTACGCTTTTGTTCTGAATAAGCCCTCTTTTTTTGGTGAAAATTACAGGTTTAGAACCTTATTCTAAACTGTTTTCTACTACAGAGTCATTTCAGTCAGATCTCACAAGTTAGTTTAAAGTAGAGATCTGCAGATATTCTGCATGAGACTTGGAGTCACTAATGACCTCATTAATGTAAAGTGTCTTCTCTCACAGGCCATAATTCTGCTGCTTCATCTCCTTGTCACACTCCACCATCATTTCGCCACCTTCCAGGTGAGAAGCAGAGAGCATCTCATGTGCAAACGAGAAGTGGGTTACGCCGTTTCCCTGTGGCGAGTGTTCACACCCCATCAGGTTATAGGGAAGCTCTGTAGATCCAGTAAACGATAGTCTGTGGTTAAGAGCTTTCGATTTTACAACACATTGTTGGAGCGAAATGGCCTTTCATTTGCCAAGTGGGAATCACTTGCATATGGTTCTGGGATACTCCTCTGTTAGGAAGCACCTTTGAACAAAACGCTTGTAAAACATTAAAGGACTGTGTAGGACAATCTTGAAAGGTCTGGATTTAACTTGCACAGTTTAGGTCATAATTGCGTCGCATTACTCCTGTGCAAATGTAAATATTGCTTTCTTTTGTGTCATGGATTATTAGGCTTGCTAGAGTGTCTGAGGACAGACTGCAGAGCAGTGGGGAAAAAAAACTACATTTTCTATCTATCCATCCATCTATCTATCAGCTGACCATATCTATCTATCTATCTATCTATCTATCTATCTATCTATCTATCTATCTATCTATCTATCTATCTATCTATCTATCTATCTATCTATCTATCTATCTATCTATCTATCTATCTATCTATCTATCTATCTATCTATCTATCAGCTGACCATATCTTATCTATCTATCTATCAGCTGACCATATCTATCTATCTATCTATCTATCTCTATCTATCTATCTATCTATCTATCTATCTATCTATCTATCTATCTATCTATCTATCTATCTATCTATCTATCTATCTATCTATCTATCTATCTATCTATCTATCTATCTATCTATCTATCCATCTGATCATATCTATCTATCTATCTATCTATCTATCTATCTATCTATCTATCTATCTATCTATCTATCTATCTATCTATCTATCTATCTATCTATCTATCTATCTATCTATCTATCTATCTATCTATCTATCTATCGATCAGCTGACCATATCTATCTATCTATCTATCTATCTATCTATCTATCTATCTATCTATCTATCTATCTATCTATCTATCTATCTATCTATCTATCTATCTATCTATCTATCTATCTATCTATCTATCTATCTATCTATCTATCTATCAGCTGACCATATCTATCTATCTATCTATCTATCTATCTATCTATCTATCTATCTATCTATCTATCTATCTATCTATCTATCTATCTATCTATCTATCTATCTATCTATCTATCTATCTATCTATCTATCTATCTATCTATCTATCTATCTCGACTTTACTTTAAACTTCAAACCTTCAAACTTAATTAACTTTTTCAAACTTTCAGGTCTAGCTTTATCAAGCCAACTTCAAAGTTTGTTTACAAACTTTACTCCTCTAGTTGTTATTATTATTACTAACCAAAGTAAAGCATTTTATTGTATGTGAAAACTGCAGGAAGACAAAAAAAAAAAAAAAGTACCATAACTTTGGCTATGTTATGATGTCAGACATGAATCTTAGTTTAGTTTGGAAAAACTGTTTGTCACTGAGGATAATGACAAAGAGACAGTACCCATAATGCAACAGTAGTGGAAATTTGACCAATTAGCGCTTTACATAACTGTGGCATTGCTTCATAATGTATAATACAATTATTTGATTTACCATTCAGTGTGTAATTGCAAACTGTTCCACAAAATAAAGTTTGATGCGTCCATTAAGTTCACAGAATTCAGGCTACGTAACATTTGACATTTAATTTTAATCATCTGTCTGCTTCAATTTTCATTGCTCTGTCCCTCAAATAGAATAAAGTGACATTATCTCCAAGCTTAACTTTCATTTGAATCGAAGAAGCCATTTCTGTGGCCAAGAGCTATGAGCAATTTACAGAGGAACAACATCACAGCCATGAATCAAAGCTAATGAAATGTGTAGGTTTTGCTTTGAGAGCCCCTTGGATACTTTACAGTCAAGAGTTTGTCATCGCCCAGAGTTCCCAAAAACTCTCTGCACACCACATTTAATCCAAACAAAGCCCACATACTCGCAGCATGCCAAGATTGCTCTCGGCTGGAAAGGTGCTTATTCTCTCTAGTTATTCGTGTTTTACATCAATCACCTCGTCCCACTAGACTGTCACTGCTGTTGCCAAGAGACTCAGGGAATTCTTGTTCAGTCTGTGTCAAAGGTAACTTTTGGGTTCACTGTGTAGACTTCAGGGAGTTCTTTCTGTGGATACAGTAGCTGTTGAGAACAGAAGAATGAGTGGCTTTGGTAGTGCTTGGATATTGAAGAGTAAATCAACATGTGTGGATCAGGGACGGATTATGATGTTGGCATGCCCTGGGCACGGATGGTGCCCATTACATGATGCGTTCTTGCTTTCATAACAGACAAACTGCAACAGAACTGAACTGAAGGTATTTTTATAGCTGCATTAAATTTCATATGCTGTTGCAAATGTAACACTCATGATGTTTGTCCAGTGCGATTGTGCTGTGACGGGCAAAGATGTTCGTCTAGCTCCACTACTGTTCAAAAGTTTGGGGTTGGTACATTTCTTTTTTTTAATGTTTTTTAAAGAAGCCTCTTCTTTTGCTCACCAAGTTAAATTTAATCTTCTGTTGAACACAAAAGACGATATTTTGAAGAATGTTGGTTAGAAACCAGACTGTTGATGGCACCCATTGACTTCCATAGTATTTTTTTCAGTGGGGCCCATCAACTGTCTGGTTACCAACATTCTATAAGTGAATTTAAGCATCAAAAAGCTAATCATTAAATTTAAGTGTTTTTAAAGGTGCACTATGTAACTTTTCCGTCCGCTAGAGGTCGCCTCTTCAAAAGCGTAGTTTGATGACGCCAAGTTTGAGCGCAGGATCTTGGAACATGTGGTCTTCACCTCACAGCCGGTGGAAAAGAAAATCGGGATAGGACTCGGGCAGGAATCATGTTCATGGATGTGATTATTAACGTTACTGTAGTGTGAAGCAGAGCAGGACCGAGTGATGTGGGAGCTGACCAAGGCCGCTGGAGTGATTGTTAATAAGATGAACGCAACACACGCCTCGCGAGTGGCGGGACTTTTATTATGCCACAGTCGGGGGCGCCATTTCCGCTTTTCCGATCATGAGTATGAGGTAACGCAGCTCTGTTTATCATATTAGATACATCTGAGTGTTGACATACTCTGTGTGTTCGCTCGGTGGCTGCTATGACACTTGTTGCAGACCGCAGTAAGAGTAAAGCGTTTCTGCAGAATAAAACCTTGGAAATTGAGGGGAACGCAGATATGACGCAACTGACATGCGACTCCCTCACACGTCCCGTTCATTGGTTAAAATAGCAATTTTCACAATTTACAAATATTTGGAAACATTTGGGATATTGTAAGTACTCAGTTGAACAAAATATATAACACTGGCCTAGTGGTTTTTGGATATTTTACTGAAAAATGTTTACATAGTGCACCTTTAAATGATTGTTTTTAAAGATTAACTTTAAGTGAGCATTGACAGAAATAATCTAAATGTAAAAATAGGGGAAATGAGCACATTTGATTCCGATAAATAAAATATTTAAATCTCAAATTTTTTGTTACTGATATGTTGTGCATCGCTAATAATGAACTAATTCAATGTTTCAAGTCTCAATCATCTCCCTAGTTCAGTAGTCAGGGCACTGATCATGGAGTCGGCCATTTTAAGGGCTGTCTCAGTTGCAGAATCTTTACAGTGCACCGAAATGTTCACTCCGTAAAAAGCCCCACAATGCTCACTATGTTCCCGTATGGAAGTTCTGAAGCATGAAACTTAAATCAAGTGAGCCAACACTACACATAACGACACGCGATAGATGTTTTTTTAAAAACACAAACCATTGTTTTATTACATAAACATACATCACTAGACAGGTAATGAACATAATCTAGCTAACATTTATAATGAATTTACTGCTGAAATGTTGTATGTATATGTAGCAAGCAAAGTATGTATCGTGATATACTTTAAATAACATTACAAGTAATGTCAGAAAGATATCAGCTCTGCTGTTGTTCATAAATACCAGTAGTGATGATGTTGTGCAGTGAAGACGGTGCCACATTGCCAGAAATAGAGTGTCATAATGTGTAGTGAGCCAGCGTCTTTTATCTTCCTTACCAGTGCCCGAATTAGTGTACACTATATACTGATTCACAAGCTCGGGAGCTATGGAGCTGACTGAGACACACCCACAGTGTTCAACATAAAATAACATTTATTTTTTTAAATGCAGTTCTAGTAAATATGAAGGTGCTGCAGCTCATTAGGGCCCCCTGCTGGTCTGGTGCCCTGGACAAGTGCCCGGCAGGTCTGTGGGTTAATCCATCTGTGATTTGGATCTGTGTAGGTGGAGAGAGACAGAATATTTGAGATCCGCCAGGCATGGAGAAGGAGCTCTCCTCAGATGGAGCAGTCATCCTACATTTATCCTCTGCCGTTTCCACAAATGTGGAAGTGTGGCAGACGAGATAACATGGCTAATGCGCACACATGTGACCCACATAATTTTGGTGTAATCCAGTATAGTAATCACTCTTTAAATATTCTTGAATAAACTATAATTTCCTCAATGACAGGCTGGATGGAAAGCTTGGCCTTCACAACAACATTATTATCTTTGACAGTTTCAATCTATAGTATTAATATCCCATCTCTGGCAGCTAGCTTCGGGTTTGCTGCATTTCCCATGCTGAGGTTTGAACTTTATCCCTGATGTTCAAAGAGTTTTCTGTAACTCTCTAGCTGTCAAGAATGTTTCAGGCGCTATGTGAAGCATGAAGGCTAAAAGGTAAAGCTAGCATGGCTGTGAAAGGTATTGCTGTGGTTGTGAAGAGGAGTTCAAAATGACATAGGTTACTATGTAATTTGAACACAAGTAGACATTTGTCCATTTGTTTTCCTGTGGGTTTGTACACACCTGTGGCTCTGTGGGGAGGCCTGTTGAGTGGGCTCTGATTTAGAGGAAATAGGTCTAATATGCTTGTCGTTCAACCTAGCCTATGCACTTACCTCAGCTTGACCAAAAGAATGTCAACTGAAGTGCCTATTTATATAACTAGAACAATCAAACCCTGTCACATCGTGGTACAACACACACTGCCTCAGTTTGCATGCTTCCGTTTCAGCCGTTCGCTTTGTGCTGTGTGAATGAACATCTACTGCCAAATTCAATAAGTGTGACTATTTCTAAAACAGAGAAATAGAGATTTCAAGGTCCACATCCATCTTCCTTTTTTCTCTGAAAAAGCACACAGAAAGAGCAATTTATGCACATCCATGCCTTCAGCTCTTCCCTCCTTCACATATTTAATATGTATAAAGGGTTTTTTGGTTATTTCAGTGGGTTTCATCAGTTGTTTGAGGGAATTGTTAGTATGTTCAAATCATTTTCACTTGCTTAGTCATTCGTGATCACAAAATATTTCCAATTTTATAATGAAGTTTACATATTCTTGATTTAAAATAAAGCTATTAAATAAAATATATACACTATATTGCCAAAAGTATTGGGACTTATAGTATAGTATTGAGACCCCTCCAAATCATTGAATCCGGGTGTTCCAATCACTTCCATGGCCACAGGTGTATAAATCAAGCACTAGGCATGCAGATGCTTCTACAAACATTCGTGAAAGAATGGGTTGCTCTCAGGAGCTCAGTGAATTCAAGCGTGGTACCATGATAGGTTGCCACCTGTGTAATGAGTCTAAAAAATTTCCTCACTACTAAATATTCCATGCTCAGCTGTTAGTGGTATTGTAACACAGTGGAAGCAATTGGGAAGAAAAGCAACTCCGCCACGAAGGCCACGTAAAATCACAGAGTGGGGTCAGCGCATGCTGAGGTGCAGTGCACAGAATTCGGCAACTTTCTGCAGAATAGCTACAGAGCTCCAAACTTTGTGTGGCCTTCAGATTAGCTCAAGAACAGTGTGTAGAGAGCTTCATGGAATGGGTTTCCATGGCCGAGCAGCTCATCCAAGCCTTACATCACCAAGTGCAATGCAAAGCGTGGGATGCAGTGGTGTAAAGCACGCCGCCACTGGACTCTAGAGCAGTGGAGATGTGTTCTCTGGAGTGACCAATCACGCTTCTCTGTCTGGCAATCCGATGGATGAGTCTGGGTTTGGCGTTTGGCAGGAGAACGGGACTTGAATGACTGCATTGTGCCAAGTGTAAATTTTGGGGCATTATGAGGTGTGGTTGTTTTTCAGGGGTTGGGTTTGGCCCCTTAGTTCCAATGAAAGGAACTCTTAATGCTTCAGCATACCACGACATTTTGGACAATTTCAAGTTCAACAGTTTAAAGATAGCCTCTTCCTGTCACATACACAGTTATATACAGAGTATACAATTGGCAGTGAAATGTAAACAGGTCCGCTCCATGGACAGTGCAAATTCACAGTTAAAAACACAAGGGGGAAATTATAATAGAAATAGGATAAAAAAGTACTATATATATATATATATATATATATATATATATATATATATATATATATATATATATATATATATATATATATATATATATATATATATATATACTCACCTAAAGGATTATTAGGAACACCTGTTAATTTCTCATTAATGCAATTATCTAATCAACCAATCACATGGCAGTTGCTTCAATGCATCTAGGGGTGTGGTCCTGATCAAGACAATCTCCTGAACTCCAAACTGAATGTCAGAATGGGAAAGAAAGGTGATTTAAGCAATTTTGAGCGTGGCATGGTTGTTGGTGCCAGACGGGCCGGTCTGAGTATTTCACCATCTGCTCAGTTACTGGAATTTTCACGCACAACCATTTCTAGGGTTTACAAAGAATGGTGTGAAAAGGGAAAAACATCCAGTATGCGGCAGTCCTGTGGGCGAAAATGCCTTATTGATGCTAGAGGTCAGAGGAGAATGGGCCGACTGATTCAAGCTGATAGAAGAGCAACTAACCACTCGTTACAACCGAGGTATGCAGCAAAGCATTTGTGAAGCCACAACACGCACAACCTTGAGGCGGATGGGCTACAACAGCAGAAGACCCCACCGTCAGAAGGTACCACTCATCTCCACTACAAATAGGAAAAAGAGGCTACAATTTGCACAAGCTCACCAAAATTGGACAGTTGAAGACTGGAAAAATGTTGCCTGGTCTGATGAGTCTCGATTTCTGTTGAGATATTCAGATGGTAGAGTCAGAATTTGGCGTAAACAGAATGAGAACATGGATCCATCATGCCTTGTTACCACTGTGCAGGCTGGTGGTGGTGGTGTAATGGTGTGGGGGATGTTTTCTTGGCACACTTTAGGCCCCTTAGTGCCAATTGGGCATCGTTTAAATGCCACAGCCTACCTGAGCATTGTTTCTGACCATGTCCATCCCTTTATGACCACCATGTACCCATTCTCTGATGGCTACTTCCAGCAGGATAATGCACCATGTCACAAAGCTCGAATCATTTCAAATTGGTTTCTTGAACATGACAATGAGTTCACTGTACTAAAATGGCCCCCACAGTCACCAGATCTCAACCCAATAGAGCATCTTTGGGATGTGGTGGAACGGGAGCTTCGTGCCCTGGATGTGCATCCCACAAATCTCCATCAACTGCAAGATGCTATCCTATCAATATGGGCCAACATTTCTAAAGAATGCTTTCAGCACCTTGTTGAATCAATGCCACGTAGAATTAAGGCAGTTCTGAAGGCGAAAGGGGGTCAAACACAGTATTAGTATGGTGTTCCTAATAATCCTTTAGGTGAGTGTATATATATCTGTAGAATTATAAATAATCAAGTCAAGTAGAAGAAAAAAAGTAAAAAAATAAGAATAAAGAAGTGGAATAAAGTAATTGAAGTAGACTGTGCAGTGAGTAAACTGTAGACTTATAAATATGTGGTTAACAAATGTATAAAGAGTATAATGTGCAAACAGGTTTATAACAGGTTGTTACACAGTAACAACGAGAACAGAAAGTGCAGTGCAATGTCAGTGTATCGATGTTTATCCTGAAGTGAAGTCACGTGATGTTAAGTGACTGAGTTCAGGAGTCTGATGGCCTGGGGAAGAAGCTCCTCCTGAGTCTCTCAGTTTTGGCCATCAGGCTTCGGGAAGCGCTACCAGATGGCAGCAGCGTGAAATGAGGGTTTGCAGGGTGATTAGAGTCCTTGATGATCTTAGTAGCTCTACCTTTGCAGCGTTTGGTGTAGACGTCCTGCAGAGACTGACCCTGAGATACGCTCGGATAAGCGCACGACTCTTTGCAGGGCTTTGCGGTCATGACTGGTGCTGTTCCCATACCACGCTGTGATGCACTGAGTTAGTACACTTTCTATCGCCCCTAAATAGAAAGTTTTCAGGATAGCTGGTGAAACCCTGAATTTCCTCAGCTGGCGCAGGTGGTACAGTCTTTGCCTGGCTTTTTTCACCTGTGTCTGAATGTGTGCAGTCCAGGTCAGGTCCTCGGAGATGTTTACACCCAGGTACTTGAAGCTGCTCACTCTCTCTACTGGTGACCCGCTGATCATGAGGGGGGAGTATGTCTGTTGCTGTCTCTTCCTGAAGTCAACAATCAGTTCTTTGGTCTTGCCAACATTCAGAGAGAGACAGTTGTCCTGGCACCATGATGTTACATGCTCCACTTCGTCCAAGTATGCCGTCTCATTGTTGTTGGAAATGAGGCCCAGGACAACAGTATCATCAGCAAATTTGATGATAGAGGTGGAGCTGTGTGTGGACAAACAGTCATGCGTGTAGAGAGAGTAGAGCAGGGGACTCAGGACACAGCCCTGTGGAGCTCCCACACTCAGGGTGATGGAGGTGGAGGTGGACTGGCCTACTCTCACCACCTGAGGCCTGCCAGTGAGGAAGTCCTCAATCCAGTGGCAGAGAGAAGGATTCAGGCCGAGATCCAGGAGTTTGGAGGTTAGCTTAATGGGAACTATGGTGTTAAAGGCTGAGCTATAGTCAATAAATAGCAGCCTTACGTAGTTCCCACTTTTGCTGTCGATGTGAGTGAGGGAGGAGTGGAGGACATGAGAGATGGCATCTTCAGTCGCTCTATTGGGACGATAGGCAAACTGAAGAGGGTCCAAAGTGTCAGGAATGAAGGCGCAAATGGTGTTTTTAAGCCGCGTTTTGGAGCGGAGACTGCGAGTCAGGCCTTCTCATCCAACATCAGTGCCTGACCTCACAAATGTGCTTCTAGAAGAATGGTCAAAACTTCCAATAAACACACTCCTAAACCTTGTGGAAAGCCTTCCCAGAAGAGTTGAAGCTGTTATAGCTGCAAAGGGTGGGCCAACTCCATATTAAACCCTACGGATTAAGAAATGGATATCATTAAAGTTCATGTGCATGTAAAGGCAGACGTCACAAAATTTTTAGTGTAATAATATAGTGTATGTTCACAAAACACAAGATATTCAAGTTTGTAAGTGAAAAGAATGGACCAGTGTTATTATTGTTAAATAAAACTATTAAAATTTTTTGTCAACAACAACCAGTCAACATAAACAAAATAATATTCATGAGCTTAGTCTTTTCCATGCAGTGGCATCACAACTCTCCTTTCTTTGGCTCCTATAGTTTAGATATTGGTTTAAATTTACATCTACATTTATATACCCTCCAGTCTGGCTCTTTAAAAGGTTTGTAAATAGTTTGAATAACTTTAGCCACATAATTTCTTCTGACACAGCTTTTCTGAATCAAGCCATCATCTTGATGGTGAGTTGGGGTTTTGTGCAGATGCTAGTCTGATTTAAATCTGTTCTTTTTTTGGCCAATGCCCTCTTTGATTCGGTGACTTATATTGTCTAAATGAAATCCAGGATGCTTCCCATCAGGCGCTCCCTATATGTGGCTATATATTGTGTCACACATGTGGACAGTTGCGGTGAATCTGATTAGACTCT
Organism: Paracanthobrama guichenoti; assembly: GCA_018749465.1. Classification (NCBI taxonomy): domain Eukaryota; kingdom Metazoa; phylum Chordata; class Actinopteri; order Cypriniformes; family Gobionidae; genus Paracanthobrama; species Paracanthobrama guichenoti. The sequence continues at coordinate 14,768,999 of CM031952.1, read as the reverse complement.
GTCATGGTGGTCTGGGTAAGATGGTTATAAGTCACACATCTTCACTTAATTTCAACTAAAAGCAGCACGGAAGGAACCGTTCTGTTATGTGGCTGTGCGTGTTGAGACCACACAGTGACTGAAACAAAACACAATGCACCTTTATCTGTCCGTCACAGGCAGCACGATTCCAGTCTGCACAGTCTTTCGGTGACCTGAAACTCAAAATGCACAGTGTACACATTATATGGTTCATAGTATACACATTTAGCTCTGTAAAACTAAAAATACAAACCCGATTCCAAAAAAGTTGGGACACTGTACAAATTGTGAATAAAAAAGGAATGCAATAATTTACAAATCTCATAAACTTAAATTTTATTCACAATAGAATATAGATAACATATCAAATGTTGAAAGTGAGACATTTTGAAATGTCATGCCAAATATCGGCTCATTTTGGATTTCATTAGAGCTACACATTCCCAAAAAGTTGGGACAGGTAGCAATAAGAGGCCGGAAAAGTTAAATGTACATATAAGGAACAGCTGGAGGACCAATTTACAACTTATTAGGTCAATTGGCAACATGATTGGGTATAAAAAGAGCCTCTCAGAGTGGCAGTGTCTCTCAGAAGTCAAGATGGGCAGAGGATCACCAATTCCCCCAATGCTGCGGCCAAAAATACTGGAGCAATATCAGAAAGGAGTTTCTCAGGGAAAAATTGCAAAGAGTTTGAAGTTATCATCATCTACAGTGCATAATATCATCCAAAGATTCAGAGAATCTGGAACAATCTCTGTGCGTAAGGGTCAAGGCTGGAAAACCATACTGGATGCCCGTGATCTTCGGCCCTTAGACGGCACTGCATCACATACAGGAATGCTACTGTAATGGAAATCACAACATGGGCTCAGGAATGCTTCCAGGAAACATTGTCGGTGAACACAATCCACCGTGCTATTCGCCGTTGCCGGCTAAAACTCTATCGGTCAAAAAAGAAGCCATATCTAAACATGATCCAGAAGCGCAGGCGTTTTCTCTGGGCCAAGGCTCATTTAAAATGGACTGTGGCAAAGTGGAAAACTGTTCTGTGGTCAGACCAATCAAAATGTGAAGTTCTTTTTGGAAAACTGGGACGCCATGTCATCCGGACTAAAGAGGACAAGGACAATCCAAGTTGTTCTCAGCGCTCAGTTCAGAAGCCTGCATCTCTGATGGGATGGGGTTGCATGAGTGCGTGTGACATGGGCAGCTTACACATCTGGAAAGGCACCATCAATGCTGAAAGGTATATCCAAGTTCTAGAACAACATATGCTCCCATCTAGACGTCGTCTCTTTCAGGGAAGACCTTGCATTTTCCAACATGACAATGCCAGACCACATACTGCATCAATTACAACATCATGGCTGTGTAGAAGAAGGATCCGGGTACTGAAATGGCCAGCCTGCAGTCCAGATCTTTCACCCATAGAAAACATTTGACGCATCATAAAGAGGAAGATGCCACAAAGAAGACCTAAGACAGTTGAGCAACTAGAAGCCTGTATTAGACAACAATGGGACAACATTCCTATTCCTAAACTTGAGCAGCTTGTCTCCTCAGTCCCCAGACGTTTGCAGACTGTTATAAAAAGAAGAGGGGATGCCACACAGTGGGAAACATGGCCTTGTCCCAACTTTTTTGAGATGTGTTGATGCCATGAAATTTAAAATCAACTTATTTTCCCCTTAAAATTATAAATTTGCTCAGTTTAAACATTTGATATGTCATCTATGTTGTATTCTGAATAAAATATTAAAATCTGAAACTTCCACATCATTGCAGTCTGTTTTTATTCACAATTTGTACAGTGACCCAACTTTTTTGGAATCAGGTTTGTAATTTGATATTTCATCACCATTAAAAATTATAAGGTTCTATTTTTGTCAAAACTGAGTTGACAACTTTTAATAACAAGATGTAATAATTTTTAGTTTTACAGATCTAAATGTGTATACTATGAACCATTTAATGTGTACACTGGACATTTTGAGTTTCAGTCACTGTGTGGTCTCAACACGCACAGCCACATAACAGAACGGTTCCTTCCGTGCTGCTTTTAGTTGAAATTAAGTGTAGATGTGTGAGTTTTGTGCATTATGCATAATTACATGCAACTAACCCTCAACCAAACCCTAATCAAACCTAATCAAAGTCAAAGTACATGTCGTTAATTAATATTACTCAGTACTTAAATATATAATTACACTGTAATGACACCTTAAAATAAACAAAACCACATAATTTAAATAAGTTGTATAATAAATAGGTTCTATCTACAAAGTCGAATGGAATGCAAAAACTTTGAAGCTCAGTATCTCAAAACCACTCAGAATGCAGAAAGAACCTTATAATTCCAAGGTGGCAATTTATTTACTGAGTTAAAATATCTCTCCCGTGGTCATTTGTCAAAATATTGTCTGCATTTTATGTTTATAATGTGTTTTTGTATTAGTAGTGTTAGTAAAGTGTTATTTTACTATTATTTATGTAAGCAATAAGGTACAAGAGGTTGTGTCAATGCAACTTTCATGAAGTAAAATCACTAAAAGCCTTCCTTCCGCTGGAAAAAATAGTCCCTGACCGTGAACAGCAACAGAAGTTACATCTTACGCCATTAGATGGCGGCAAAGACTATCTTTATGAGGGAGTCAGTCAGTAGCGAGGACTTTTATATTGAAAGGACTGAAACTTCTTGTGAATACGCAACTGACAAATGCTTTGACTAGCGCCATCAGTGTCAGGGCACCGGGAATCCCAGTAACTGTAAAAAGAACAAGATATCGCAGCGGACATTCAAGCGGATTTGTTATCATGAATAGTAGGACTGATCTGAATGAAAATGCTAAATCTGAATGCAGGTAATACACTCGCTCACTCAGTCTCTCTCTCTCTCTCTCTCTCTCTCTCTCTCTCTCTCTCTCTCTCTCTCAATACTTTTCTACATAATACAGTAAACTTCAATGTAACATTGTAAGAGTGTTTGCTAAGGAATAAAACACAGCTATTGACCAATCAGAATCAAGGACTGTTTTATAAATACTATTATAGTATTTTTTCACTTTAATTAGCCTTTAATTTCAGTTTTCATTAAAAACAAAAATTGTCATTTTGTTATGTCTTTTTGTCATTTTACAAGTGTTTATATTTCTATTTAGCTTTAATATTTATTTCAGTTATTTTAGTTATTTTAATTCTTCAACTTATTTTATTTCAGTTATTCAATTCTTATTTATTTCAATTAATAACGTTTTTTTTTTCTTAAGTAGTTTTAGTTAGCAATAACAACACTGCTAGTTAGAGCAAGCATTACTATTATATTGATCATACTTGGTGTTAGAGGTTATTCAGAAATATTAGATCTTCCCTACAAAACCCACATATAAACTGATGTTTTATGCTATGTGCTATTTTATGCTTATTAGAGTTGTTAGCTTAGCAACATGCTAACATCAAACTCTGTCGGATTCAAGTTATAGCCTCATCTTTCTTAAAAAGTACAAAAACAATACTTTTTACTTTTTAACTTAATTTAGACTTTACATAGTTTGAATTTAACTAGTCCTGTAACTAGTGTCAATTTCTTGAACACATTCCAGATTTATCCCAGAGTCAAACCTGGAATTGGTAAAGTGAAGTTGTGTCCCGTGTCAGACTGCGAGGGTGTCACATTTCACAACAGTGGATCCAGAGCTCTGTGTTTGGGAATGGAGTGCTGCTTCCTTTTAAGGACGATGGTGCAACAGCAGGCCCTCCTCCTCCTCGCAGATGCCATTTCCTGAGTGTTCGCATTCTTCTGGCTCTTGCGTCTCTGTGATTTCAGGAGAAGAGTGGGATAAATATTACGCTGGTGATGTAAGGGCAGCCCACGCATCCTAACAACGTCATTGCCACTTCCTGTCATGGTCAAAAGCTCGGCCTGGATACCTCAGGAGAAAAATATCTGAAGGTCATATTGCAGGGAAAGAGTTTTGGTTAGTGTGTCACCATGTCTGACACTGTCACCTTTTTTTAAAATACAGGCTAAAGCCATAAAAGAACATTTAAAGGGGATTTTTAAAAATGAAATCACAAAAATAATGATTGCCATCAGCCCCGTCCCAAACTCAGTCATTAAACTCAGTCAATGTTGCTACTGTACATGGGGTCGTTCAAACAATACACTGTTTACACTTAATATAGCATTTTAAAATTGAAATGAAGTGAATTGAAAATTGAAGTGTTGTAAATGTATTCTTTTATGGTCAGTTTGTTTTTCTTTCAGGTCACCTACTGTCATGGCAAAGCAACGTTTTGATGAAAAGTATGCATACTTCCCTTCTATATACACTCTAAAAATCACAGGCTGGGTAAATATAGGACAGAACACATCTGGGTTACTCAAAAACTACCCAAACACTGGGTTGTTACGTCTGACCCAGGAGCTGGGTAACACAAAAACTACCCAAACACCGGGTTGTTACGTCTGACCCAGGAGCTGGGTAACACAAAAACTACCCAAACACCGGGTTGTTACGGCTGACCCAAGATCTGGGTAATACAAAAACTACCAAACACCGGTGTGTTACGGCTGACCCAGGAGCTGGGTAACACAAAAATACCCAAACACTGGGTTGTTACGGCTGACCCAGGATCTGGGTAACACAAAAACTACCCAAACACTGAGTTGTTATGTCTGACCCAGGATCTGAGTAACACAAAAACTACCCAAACACTGGGTTGTTACGTCTGACCCAGGATCTGAGTAACACATAAACTACCCAAACACTGGGTTGCTACATCTGACCCAGGAGCTGGGTAACACAAAAACTTCCCAAACACTGGGTTGTTACGTTAGGATCTGGAGTAACACATGACCTGGGTTGTTACGTCTGACCCAGGATCTGAGTAACACAAAAACTACCCAAATACTGGGTTGTTACGTCTGACCCAGGATCTGAGTAACACATAAACTACCCAAACACTGGGTTGTTACGTCTGACCCAGGATCTGAGTAATACAAAAACTACCCAAACACTGGGTTGTTACGTCTGACCCAGGATCTGAGTATCACATAAACTACCCAAACACTGGGTTGTTACATCTGACCCAGGATCTGAGTAACACATAAACTTCCCAAACACTGGGTTGTTACGTCTGACCCAGGATCTGGGTAATACAAAAACTACCCAAACACTGGGTTGTTACGTCTGACCCAGGATCTGAGTATCACATAAACTACCCAAACACTGGGTTGTTACGTCTGACCCAGGATCTGAGTAACACATAAACTTCCCAAACACTGGGTTGTTATGTCTGACCCAGGAGCTGGGTAACACAAAAACTTCCCAAACACTGGAACAAATAACCCCCCCAAAAATTCCCTAAAAGGAAATTTGGCTGATCCATGACACGTTCGAGGGAAGTTGATTCTGCTCTAATCTAATATTATATTTTTTCTTTTTCAATGCTGTAGATTTAAGATGAGAATCGCTAAAATTATTGAATATATTTTGAGACAAAGGTCTTCTTGATTAAAATAGTACAAACTCTGCTAAAGTGGTTATTTTGAACAAGTTTAACTTTTATTTAAAAAAAAAAAAATATATATATATATATATATATATATATATATATATATATATATATATATATATATATATATATATATATTATTTAGCTGAAGTATTAGTATCAATAATGTGTGTCTTTTGCCTCATGCTGGTTTTGCCCTGTGTGTCTGTGGGTTGGGGTAAAAGCCACCTAGTATGTTTATAGAAACTTACCTGAAAAATAACAGACATTTAAATGTAACTCTATTGCCCCTTGAGTATGGAGGCTGGATGGCTAAAAGTATTTTCAATCTGACTGTTTTTGATTCTTTTTAATATGAATTTCATAGTTTCAGAAGGTGCATAAGATGTATGGACCATTTGAATTATATTTTTTATGGTGTTTTGTGTCCTTTTTGAAAGCTTCATTCATCCCTATTTATTATAATTTTATGGAAACAAGCGACCAGGCTAATTCTTGAAAAGAACGTTCCACAGAAGGTCATATGGGTTTGGAATGACGTGAGTAAATGACTTCAGGTAAAGTGTTTCTTTAAGAATAAATGAATCAGGGCTTGGTTCATGAATGTAGACGATGGCGATGATGGTGCAGTTATGTGACCTCATTGCGAGGCCACAGAGCAAGTCTTGTGTTTACATGTGCATATCTGTTTATGTGTGTGTGTGGGTAAGCAAGTTCGGTACAAAGTAACCCAAAGACCAGCTGCAGCACAGATTAGAGGTTGTGTGGTTTTCTGGTTGACTGGATTGTTTCTCATCTTTAGCTGTTTCCTCTCTGACAGAACTCCTATGTCTTATCTGAGCACCACAGCCTTTCATGAATCTTTATATAGCTCTGTTGCCATGGGCATCGCTGTGGATGCACAGCCTGACACCAACCAAGAAAGATATTTCAGAAAAAAAGACACAGTTCAGACCAAATTACTGAAGGGTTAGATGAATATCGATGCTTATATGTTTTAAAAATTAAATCTGTATGTCTAAAAAGCTAATTTTAGCAAAGCTAATGGTTGCGGCCTCAGGAAACTCTATTGTCAGAGAAAAATTGTGGGTAACAATCTCCTGTCCTGGCAGGGCTTTGACTGTCTGGGCCGGATATTTGTGTTTGTGTGCCGAAGTCTTTGTTTACTATACCATTACCAGAACAAATGGCTAAACTTTATGTCCAACTTTAGGAATCAGAAGGGAGCCTTTTGAAGACAGTATCCAAACTGTTCAAATCAAGACACATGACTTCCCTACCGGAAAAATACAGAACATGGTAGCTGGCCCAAGCTGGTCTGACATAGGGACCTGGCCGGGCTGTTAGACCATCTTAGACCAGTAAGAAGCCAGCTAACACGTTCCAAAAACCATCTGGACCACAACCTGTTAAACTCTGAGCGGCCTGGTACCGGGCCGTCGGGGCACCACATAGCCAAAAAGTTGTTGTCCTGTAACTTCATAACCACTTGCTTGATCAACAAAAAATAGGTATCATTTTAAATCTTAAAAACGCTGCTTTTTAATGCACCTAAGCTTAATGAGTGCTGAGTAGTCACTCTAAACTGGAGTGTACCGTCCGCAGGGCCACCTGGCTACGAATAAATTAATAATCATATTTTTCAAAACTACTGCATTGATCAACACAAAATAAATGGCCTTTAAAAGCTTAGAATCTGTTATTAGAATCCAATTTGAGTTATTTGCTGATAAAAAAAAATAAAAAAATCATAATTAATGAAATATGTTTTTTGTACTATGTACTGCAATGTGTCCAAAACATCATACAGCTCAGATAGTCATGTGACATACATCATTTGAAAGGTCTCACAGAGTAGAATACAACAAGCATAATTATTTTGGGCCTTGAGCAAATTTTTTGTACGGGAAATCTCACAAGACCCATATGTAAATAATACACGGATGTGGCATTAATGTCACGTTTTCACCCATAACTTCATGAAATATGCTCCGATTATGGAAAACGGCACATTGTTATTTACAGCAGATTCTCATGAATAAAATGAGTATCTGAGTATGAGATTAAAATATAATACATTAGTTCAGTAGTTCACTTCAGAATTAACATTTCCAGATAATTTACTCACCCCCACGTTATCCAAGATGTTCATGTCTGTCTTGAAGAGAAATTAAGGTTTTTGAGGAAAACATTCCAGGATTTTTCTCCATATAGCGGACTTCAATGGGGTACAATGGTTTGAAGGTCCATGCAACTTCAAAGAGCTCAACACGATCCCAGATGAGGAATAAGGGTCTTATCTAGCGAAGACCCTGTTAAGACCCTTATTCCTTAGCTGGGATCATGTAGAGCTCCCTGAAGCTGCATTGAAACTGCAATTTGGACCTTCAAACCATTGTACCCCATTGAAAAAAAAATCCTGGAATGTTTTCCTCAGAAACCTTAATTTCTTTTCGACTGAAGAAAGACAGACATGAGCATCTTGAATGACGTGGGGATGAGTAAATTATCAGGAAATTTTGATTCTGAAGTGAACCACTCCTTTAAGATTCAGCTCACATGGAACTTCAACAAAAAGGAATTTTCCTCCTACATTATTTGCTTCCTGAGTTATTGCATGTCAAATAAGAAAGATGTGTAAAATAATAATACATTTTATCAGCAATTTCTTAGCATGAGAATGTCCAAATGTATTGATTTAAAAAAAAAAATTTAAAAAAGGTTTCCTATCAAATGATACCTTTTGACTCTCCTTGCTATAATTTTGGAGTTATGACTTTAGTGTGTGTCACTCAGAAAAAAACAACACTAAAGGGTTAATCCAGTATGTTTTTGCAGCAGAGGTGCGACTTGAGCAATTGGCCAGGACTGATAGTCCTAGACCTAGTCAATCATCATAACCAATGTGAATGGGCTTGGACCCGCTAGAAATGAGCTACAGTGGAAGTTAAGTAGGCACAGATAAGCCGAGCACAGGCATAATACTCTCTTTACTATCAGGCTGCTCTGAAGCCAAATGCCCCTCGGTCATTCCTGTAGGCACAATGAGGCCATTTACATTCCCTGAACTGAACACACACTGGCACGCATGATAACTCCCTGATTGAATTAACTCCATACTATACAACTTCCTGTATGGAAAGCTGCTGAATTTGTTTCATAATTTTACATCTCAAATATCCTGGGAATTCTTTCGCAACACTCGATGACATCACGGCACCCTGTTGCCAAAAACAATATTGTCATCGAAACAATGAGGCATACCAATTCTGATAATCTTGACATTTCATTGCGAACCTCCACACCTCTGTTGTGAAGCCTGTTATACAATACAGTCTGTCACTGTCACGTTTCGCACACAATTATCAGGCCACATTCATCCTGAAAGACTACTTGCTCTGAAATATAGAAGCGTGCTTAGTCATAACAGAGAAATAATGACTCATAAACATGCAGATGATATTTTTCATCATTCAGCGTATTGTGCCAGAGCCATGCGTTGCAATGTACTCGTTTGGTTGAGACAGATGCGATGTGTGAACTGATATGGTATTGATTGTTACTTTCTGTTTGTATGTTTTTATTAATGGTTGAACTCACTGCTGGGTGTTACTGACTGACCAGAGCTCTTTTGCCTCGTTCCCTCTATACTATTATCTCATACTTGACCTCCACAGGTCAGGAAAAGGGAAATCGAAAGCAGGGTCACATTCTAACAGAAAAGCAAGAAATTATGCTGACCGTCTGATACTTTTGAGAGGAAATCAGTTATGCTGACCTTTCAAGCATAACTTAACAATCGCTTTACATCCTGTAACATAAGTCACACAGGTATATTTGTGGCAATAGCCAACAATACATTGTATGGGTCAAAATTATAGATTTTTCTTTTATGCCAAAAATCATTTGGATATTAAGTAAAGATCGAGATCCATGAAGATATTTTGTAAATTTCTACACCGTAAATATATCAAATGTATCACCAACATTTAATATGTATTGCTAAGGACTTAATTTGGACAACTTTAAAGGTGATTTTCTCAATATTTAGAATTTTTGCACCCTCAGATTCCAGATTTTCAAATAGTTTCTCTGCCAAATATTGTCCTATCAAACCATACATCAATGGAAAGCTTATTTACAACTTTCATATGATGTATAATGTATATCGTAATGTATTTCATAAAACTGACCCTTTTGACTGGTTTTGTCATCTAGGGTCACGTACACTCACCTAAAGGATTATTAGGAACACCTGTTCAGTTTCTCATTAAAGCAATTATCTAATCAACCAATCACATGGCAGTTGCTTCAATGCATTTAGGGGTGTGGTCCTGGTCAAGACAATCTCCTGAACTCCAAACTGAATGTCAGAATGGGAAAGAAAGGTGATTTAAGCTATTTTGAGTGTGGCATGGTTGTTGGTGCCAGATGGGCCGGTCTGAGTATTTCACAATCTGCTCAGTTACTGGGATTTTCATGCACAACCATTTCTAGGGTTTACAAAGAATGGTGTGAAAAGGGAAAAACATCCAGTATGCGGCAGTCCTGTGGGCGAAAATGCCTTGTTGATGCTAGAGGTCAGAGGAGAATGGGCAGACTGATTCAAGCTGATAGAAGAGCAACTTTGACTGAAATAACCACTCGTTACAACCGAGGTATGCAGCAAAGCATTTGTGAAGCCACAACACACACAACCTTGAGGCGGATGGGCTACAACAGCAGAAGACCCCACCGGGTACCACTCATCTCCACTACAAATAGGAAAAAGAGGCTACAATTTGCACGAGCTCACCAAAATTAGACAGTTGAAGACTGGAAAAATGTTGCCTGGTCTGATGAGTCTCGATTTCTGTTGAGACATTCAGATGGTAGAGTCAGAATTTGGCGTAAACAAAATGAGAACATGGATCCATCATGCCTTGTTACCACTGTGCAGGCTGGTGGTGGTGGTGTAATGGTGTGGGGATGTTTTCTTCTTGGCACACTTTAGCCCCTTAGTGCCAATTGGGCATCGTTTAAATGCCACAGCCTACCTGAGCATTGTTTCTGACCATGTCCATCCCTTTATGACCACCATGTACCCATTCTCTGATGGCTACTTCCAGCAGGATAATGCACCATGTCACAAAGCTCAAATCATTTCAAATTGGTTTCTTGAACATGACAATGAGTTCACTGTACTAAAATGGCCCCCACAGTCACCAGATCTCAACCCAATAGAGCATCTTTGGGATGTGGTGGAACGGGAGCTTCGTGCCCTGGATGTGCATCCCACAAATCTCCATCAACTGCAAGATGCTATCCTATCAATATGGGCCAACATTTCTAAAGAATGCTTTCAGCACCTTGTTGAATCAATGCCACGTAGAATTAAGGCAGTTCTGAAGGCGGCAGTTCCTAATAATCCTTTAGGTGAGTGTATATACACACACACTGCTCTTCAAAACTTTGGGATCGGTACGATTTTTAATGTTTTTAAAATAAGTCTCTTATGCTTATCAATGTTGCATTTATTACAAAAAACATTAATATTGTGAAATATTTTTTTAAATATTTTTTTTAATTTTTTATTTTAATATATTTTCAAATATCATTTATTCCTGTGATGTAAAGCTGAATTTTCAGCATCATTAGTCCAGTCTTCACTGTCACATGATCCTTCAGAAATCATTCTAATATGATGATTTGCTGCTCAAGAAACATTTATTATTATTATTATTATTATTATTATTATTATTATTATTATTATTATTATTATTATTATCAATGTTGAAAACATTTGTGTACAATTATTTTCAAGATTCTTTGATGAATAGAAAGGTCAAAAGAATATATAAAGCTTTTGTAACATTATACATTACCGTTCAAAAGTTTGGGGTCAGTAAGAATTAAATAAATGAATCCTTTTATTCAGCAAGGATGCATTAGATTGATCAAAAGTGACAGTAAAGACATTTATTCCATTTCAAATAAATGCAGTTTATTTGAACTTTCTATTCATCAAAGAATGCTGAAAAATTTACACAACTGTTTGTTGAGCAGCTGACTAAAAATTCAGCTTTGCATCACAGGAATACACACTCACACAATTACTGATTTATATACACAGCATATATGTATCATTTATTTATTAAACTTCTAAAACATGTTTAGAGTCGTTCTGAAATATTTAGAATGCGTAAAGAATGCGTCATAATGTGCATTAAGTAGAAAGACCCATCATCAGCCCCTGTAATGATATGATTGTTCATTGCTCCTTTTTCTCTATCTTTGCTGAAAGATATGCCCGGGAGACATTGGATCACATTTCCTGTGTGTGTGTGTGTGTGTGTGTGTAGTGTCATGGAAGTGGAACTGAGAGCGTTGTGCTTTAATAAGCACTGCGCTGTATCGTGTGACCTCCTGGTCATGGCCCCAGGCACCCCCATTCTCATTACAAACATCATCCATGGTGCAGATGGGGGCAAGTTTAAAATTTCAAATTTGTCATCAGACGGTACCTACATTCCGGGATGATATGAAATTTTCTTTCATTCATAAAAAGTAACTGATTTTTTGGGTGATTTAAATAAAAAAAATTAAAAAAGGGGAAAAAAAAGGGATATACACTAACCACATAAATAGCTTAATTTAATCCAGACATGTCTGAGCATTTTCTGGATAGGTTAAAGACCTTGGTTCTCGGTTAAATGTCTTATATTTCTGATTTCTGCTGATTGACAGCTTGCACCATTATCAGACCATGATGTTAAATCATCTCTATAAACTATTCTGTTGTGTGTGCATGAAAAAGTACTTCAAATGCATTTTATGAAATATACTTAAGTAATGTTCAAGTATATTTTTAAGTATACGTTATTTAGTAAGTATACTAATATTAAACTTGTAAGTGTACTATTTCAATAATGCTTGGGACTAAGGCCCTGTCCCAAATGGCACACTAAACCCTCACGGTCTTCCTCTGAGTCGTAATGGCGCTTTGACTGGCGGGTAGAAGTCCACTGCGTAGCTCACAAACTTGCGGGCTCAGCTGAAGTGCGCATCGAGAGCGCATAGCAGCCGCAAAGGGGGCGCTAACAAGCACCCTTCTTTAAGCTTAAATGACGAATGGGACACCCTACGGTCTTGTGGACGCGGACATTGTAAGTCCACAAGACTGAAAGTGCACATGAAGTGTGCCATTTGGGACAGGGCCTATACTGGCCCACTTTTAGTACATAAAAACTATATGTTTAAGTGTACTATAAGTGTAACAGTATAGTAAACTTTAAGTACACAACTAGTTCACAACTACATTTCTCATTTGTACTGCATCTGTACTACAAGTTAACTTATAAGTATACTAGTAATTTACTTGTACATTTTTTAGTTTATGATAGTACACTTGGAAGTGTACTCTCAGTAAACTACTAGTTTAGTAGTTTTATACTGTAAGTTTTCTTTAAGAAAACATAACATACTTATATAGTTTACTATGTATATATTGTTTTTGCACTTTAAGTATACTACTATGTTCCAGTTTAGGTATTTTATATATATATATATATATATATATATATATATATATATATATATATATATATATATATATATATATAAATACCTTTAATACTTTCCATTTGATTTATAAGATTTATAAGTTTGATAATCGTGTTGTTTTACATTTGCATAAGCAATCTTGGCCTTGTCCCAAATGGCACCCTAAACCCTTGTGGTCTTCCCATGAGTCTGCACTTTCGTGATGTAACGACACTGCGGAGCCCTCATCAGTGCAAAAGTGCGCATCGAGGGCGCATATCGACCGCAAAGATACTCGCGAGATGGCCGGAAAATTCAGTCAGTGGCGTAAAGTAGATTCGAAGTCAGTTCCTATACAGTGGACTAGCCTACACACAAATTCAGATACTCAGATACTCATTATAAATCAATATTTTCAATGTAAGTTTATAAGCCAGCATGTAAAACTATATGAAAAATGTATTTAATAGCTACTCAATCAAAAACATAACTTCAAGCAAAGTCCCTACAAAGACAATTCATTTCACTCTGCGGCCATCTTTGAAATGCTTCAACGCTGCAGCTCCTATCTCTTTGAATGGGGAAACATCAAATTCTCCAAAACTGTTCGCCAAGCTTACGATTAAATTTCATGTTTGAAATCACTAGTGAAATCTGACAACAACTGTCTCATAAATGTTGTTTCTAAATTCTCGAATCATGACAAAAAAACCCTGAATTTTTCAGGGTGGACCAAGCTAGCTAATGTTGATGTGCAGTCTTAAACGTGCATCTCAGAACACTGCCCTTTTTCTATTGCAACCGGAGCTTCTAACAGCAGCTGCAGTGACATGATGACTTTACTAATCAACGATTGGCTCTTTCATTTAGAAGGCGGGGCTTATTCGCCATATTGGGTGTTGCACTTTCTCCCATTCATAAGTAGTCGGAGTGCACCGTCTTCATATATAAAGTATTTGCTTAAAATACTTTATATATGAGTTTATATACTTGTATACTTTATATACAAGGCAAGTATACTTTGAATACTTAATTATACTTTTAAGTATATCTTGATCAAAAGTTTGTGTACAAGTATAGGCCAAATATACTACACTTTTGTGTCAGTACAGGTCAAGTATACTTAAGTGCAAATTTAAGTATATTTCTGAGAAGTACATAAAGTGTATTTTCAAGAAGTACACAAAGTAGACTGAAAGTAATTTTAGTGTAAATGAAGTATACTAATAGCACACTTGAATAAACTTCTTCTTTTTTGTAAGGGTGTGTCTTCAGGTGCAAAGATGTTTCATTATTTTCGCTGCTTCCTGTTTCCTTGTTGAGTGCTTATACCATGTTTTTGTAGTGGTTTGACCTCACAGTTTCACATTTTGACACAGGTTCTGTAGAGAATCACTCATTATTGTAACTATAGGTTTCACAGTGAGTTTTCTGTTGAAGATTAGACCAGGAAATCCATATGTAGCTGGTCTCGAAGGATGAGTGGAATGCTAATCTAAAAGATCGAAAAGGGCTTATAATATAAGGGCACTAATAAACAATAATATTATTGTTTATATTCACAAAATTGGATATGATACACCTGTAAATATGATTATAAATTGAAAGCCAGACTGTGACATTGCGATTCAATGGCATCTGTCAAAAAATCCTTTTAAAAAAAATCCACTGTTCACAAACAAAACAAGTCTTTAAATACAAAACTTAGAAACTTAGAGGCGTAGAAATCAAAATGATAATTCCTGATATTTCCAGGCTTTTCATGCTAAGGATGCAAGCATGAATTAGATGAAATAAAGCTGGAAGAGCAGAAGACAGAATATGTAGAAGAAGAAGATCAAGACATTTCTTATTAAAGGAGCAAAACAAAATGTTCCGTCAATGGCCCACGTGGTTTTAGGGGACCTAAACAACGGGACCTGTGTGGAAAGCCATTTTAACATTTATTCTTTTAAACTAGCTTGTAGGCATATCTACATTTGTAGTAACCTACTTTTATTTATTTATTTATTCATTATATGCTAGCACGCTGTAAAAATTATTTTTAAAGTTGTAAATGAAAGTTGTACAAGAAAAAACTTCACAGAATTTCACATTTAGTTCAGTGTTGCTGTTTGCACTTGTTTGTTAAATTTACTAGCAATTTTTGAGTGAAAATTGTTTCTAAACCAATTTTTTTTTTTTTGTGTACCCACGACTTTGCAACTAGTTACTTTACCAATTCAACAATTCTGTTAGACTACTAACACATTTAATGGGAATCTGAGGATCAAACAACTATTCACTTCTGACTAGTATTCTAGTTATTGCTGGTACTACCCACCTTTTGTACAAGTGTCTATTAAATATTTATTGGTACATATTTAGGCTTTTAGATACCTATGAGTTACTTCTAGGCTTTATATTCCAGTTGTTACTAGCAGGGCGTGACATTAACACCCACCAGCCCGCCAAATGCGGGTAGATTTCAGCTGTGGCGGGTAAAGCAGCCACTCCCACTAGCCACTTTGGCGGGTTGAATATTATTTCAGCCTACAGCCAAATTAAATGCCAAGACCGTCGTACCACAAAATTACAATTCAATTACAATTCTTTACACAACAGAAGCGCTCTCTCGCGTACGCTCTCTCTCTGAAAATACCTGTCTGTCATTAATGTTAATCAAACAACAACAAATGTTAAATAAATGTATACATTTTAAATAAACCTACTGTATCTGAAAAAATCTATTTTTAAATGTACTATTGTTTTTGTAATTTGCTAATTTGCTTCTTTGTTCTTTTATATAGCCTACCAAAAATAACTCATATAATATTAAATTGCTCATATTAGCCTATGCTCATATTGCCCACCCCTTGCCCACCTGCACATACGAGCTGATATACAATGTAGTCTTGATTTGGTTGGTCACTCTGCATTTGAAAGTTTGAAAGGGTTTTAAATCTTCTAAATCAAGTAAAATGACTCAAAAGCAAGTAATTTAAGCATGCCAAAGTCAACTTTAATCATATAAAATGTAATTTTCAAACAGCAAAATTGTGGCCAGTGAAAATGCTGAGTGGCTAGTAACTTTGGAAAACCACTAGCCACAGTGGCTGGTGAGCAAAACAAAGTTAATGTCAAGCCCTGGTTACTAGCAACATTACCAGTAACAAAGAAATAATTTAAAAAAATGAAAAGATACTAGTCAATATTGGATTAGGTACTAGTAATAAAAAATATACAAAGATTTTTAGTTAGGCTATCTATTCTAGACGTTATAAATGCTAATACGGCTTGCCATACGACTTGTTTCCATCGGAGAAAGTGAAGATGACTGAATATACAATTTGCACAATAGGAACAACCTACAAAACGCTTTGCACGATTTCATTGCCTCTTCATTTACGGAAATATTAAGTATGCACTTAAAGTCTCAACTCCAATTGGCGATTGGAGAACTCCGTCACCTCGGAGGACGTTCGCGCCTTCTGATTGGCCACTTGAGAGCGATTGCTTCATCGGCTCCGCCCACTCGGCTCCTCCCTGTTGCTTTTCGCTGCTTCTTGTTCCAGTACTGATTTTTACCCGAGCAGTGTCACGACCATATCAGGCAGCGAGAAAAGCGGGATTGTACTGCGTTTAAGCGGATTCTGCGTGAGGATACGGACGAGCCGCTTCTAGTTGCTGAACATCTGGGCAGACATGTAACAGTTTCCTGGCATTGGCGCTCTGTTTTTGTTGCTTTTGTTGTAATTTGTTGTGGGGACCTCCCTTAAAGCTTCAACTCAGGAATTCTGACATTCCCTGTATTGGCAGCTACACTGTTTTCCTTTTGCCGCAGTAAGTCTGGAGTTTTTAGATTATACAAAAGAGCAATTTACAGTGAATTTAAGATCCCTCCTCTGGCTAATTAGTTGTTATAGTCTTTGAGGATCAAGTTGTGTTTCTATTCTAACTACGACGCGTTTTGTTGCATGCTCTTTAAAAAAGTGCAACACAGTAATCCTTGTATTTCTCCAGGGTGGTTTTTAAACTTTCATCCCAAATTATTCCCAGCTAAGTGGGCACTGCTTAGACAGCCCACAGAAACAAAATGCATGCTTAAAAAAAAGTTTTATAATGCGATTAAATAATTTATTTATTTAAAATTGAGTTCTGTTTACATGTTCTGTGATCATGATTTGTGCGAGACAGACAAATCTCGTTTATACATTTGCATGTACCTTTAATCATAATTGTATTTGTATATGATACGTTATACAATATACACACGAATGTAATGCGTGCTATTAATTGGGTTGCAAAGTGCAAGCACCTTAATTTCTGTGTTTGTACTAATCGCTGGTCTGATATAAACGGTTATCAATCCTGCTGTACAGTTCCTTTATACTGTCACATATCTGCCCACATGTGTTTTTGTTGCCTTCAACATTTCTGTATGTTACAGTGTGCAGAAAATGGCAACTGCTCTCAGTGGACGCCCACCTAACAATAGGAAAGGCCGTATTTTAGGCATTATTGACGCCATCCAGGACGCTGTCGGACCCCCCAAACAGGCGGCAGCGGACCGCCGGACCGTAGAGAAGACATGGAAACTCATGGACAAAGTAGTAAGTGTCCTGAGTGTGTTTACAGTCTTCCTGCCGATGACGCAACAGTGCTTCCTCTGCTCTCACGCGTTAAAGATACTTTTCCATGAAGTTTCTTGTTTGGAAGCGTGTAGCGAAAACTGTTTACTGAGTGGCGGCAAGAGCGAGAAGTCTATCTAGTGGTTCTAATCTATCTATCTATCTATCTATCTATCTATCTATCTATCTATCTATCTATCTATCTATCTATCTATCTATCTATCTATCTATCTATCTATCTATCTATCTATCTATCTATCTATCTATCTATCTATCTATCTGTCTATCTGTCTCTGTCTATCTATCTATCTATCTATCTCTATCTTCTATCTATCTATCTATCTATCTATCTATCTATCTATCTATCTATCTATCTATCTATCTATCTATCTATCTATCTATCTATCTATCTATCTCTATCTATCTCTATCTATCTATCTGTCTGTCTGTCTGTCTGTCTGTCTGTCTGTCTATCTATCTATCTATCTATCTATCTATCTATCTATCTATCTATCTATCTATCTATCTATCTATCTATCTATCTATCTATCAACCTGATTCCAAAAAGTTGGGACACTGTACAAATTGTGAATAAAAAAGGAATGCAATAATTTACAAATCTCATAAACTTATATTTTATTCACAATAGAATATAGATAACATATCAAATGTTGAAAGTGAGACATTTTGAAATGTCATGCCAAATATTGGCTCATTTTGGATTTCATGAGAGCTACACATTCCAAAAAAGTTGGGACAGGTAGCAATAAGAGGCCGGAAAAGTTAAATGTACATATAAGGAACAGCTGGAGGACCAATCTGCAACTTAGGTCAATTGGCAACATGATTGGGTATAAAAAGAGCCTCTCAGAGTGGCAGTGTCTCTCAGAAGTCAAGATGGGCAGAGGATCACCAATTCCCCCAATGCTGCGGCCAAAAATACTGGAGCAATATCAGAAAGGAGTTTCTCAGAGAAAAACTGCAAAGAGTTTAAAGTTATCATCATCTACAGTGCATAATATCATCCAAAGATTCAGAGAATCTGGAACAATCTCTGTGCGTAAGGGTCAAGGCCGGAAAACCATACTGGATGCCCGTGATCTTCGGCCCTTAGCCGGCACTGCATCACATGGGCACCTTACACATCTGGAAAGGCACCATCAATGCTGAAAGGTATATCCAAGTTCTAGAACAACATATGCTCCCATCCAGACGTCGTCTCTTTCAGGGAAGACCTTGCATTTTCCAACATGACAATGCCAGACCACATACTGCATCAATTACAACATCATGGCTGCGTAGAAGAAGGATCCGGGTACTGAAATGGCCAGCCTGCAGTCCAGATCTTTCACCCATAGAAAACATTTGGCACATCATAAAGAGGAAGATGCCACAAAGAAGACCTAAGACAGTTGAGCAACTAGAAGCCTGTATTAGACAAGAATGGGACAACATTCCTATTCCTAAACTTGAGCCACTTGTCTCCTCAGTCCCCAGACGTTTGCAGACTGTTAGAAAAAGAAGAGGGGATGCCACACAGTGGGAAACATGGCCTTGTCCCAACTTTTTTGAGATGCGTTGATGCCATGAAATTTAAAATCAACTTATTTTCCCCTTAAAATTATACATTTTCTTAGTTTAAACATTTGATATGTCATCTATGTTGTATTCTGAATAAAATATTGAAATTTGAAACTTCCACATCATTGCATTCTGTTTTTATTCACAATTTGTACAGTGACCCAACTTTTTTGGAATTGAGAAATATCTATCTATCTATCTATCTATCTATCTATCTATCTATCTATCTATCTATCTATCTATCTATCTATCTATCTATCTATCTATCTATCTATCTATCTATCTATCTATCTATCTATCTATCTATCTATCTATCTATCTATCTATCTATCTATCTATCTATCTATCTATCTATTTTATATATACTTTGTGATTTTTTTTTAATTAATATAATTTATACAAATATAACTTCTGGGATTTCTTTCCCATCCATCTTTACATTTCATTACTAATGAAATATGTTATTGTATACAGAGTTCTGCACTCAGTGTGGTGATCATGATTTGTGTTACAAGTGCAAGCATTTTATTTTCTCTTGACTAGTCTGTTGTAATAATTATTGGACTGAGAGCTGAAGGTTTTTAGTCCTGGTACAGTTGATTTATACCTTTTTGAATTGTTCTTTATTCAAACTGAATTGTTTATTAAAAATGGCTGTGTAGTGTGTCCTCAGTGAAGAGGAGTCGATTTTTCTAATCCAACTGTGTGTTTTTTTTTTTTAGGTGAGGTTATGTCAGAACCCCAGACTACAGCTGAAGAACAGTCCTCCGTACATCCTGGATATTTTACCTGACACTTACCAGCACCTGAGGCTGATTCTGTGCAAATACGAGGAGAACCAGAGACTTACTCAGCTAAGCGAGAATGACTATTTCAAAGTGTACATCGACAGCCTGATGAAGAAATCCAAAAGAGCAATCCGCCTCTTTAAGGAAGCCAAGGAGAGAATGTACGAAGAACAGTCACAGGACAGGTAGGATGCTTTTTGTTTTCGCTTGTGGTCTGGTCAGTGTTTTGTGAAATAAGGTTTGTTTTTGTCCATTGTGAAGTGAAATGGGGCTGAGATTTGTCTTTTTTTCTATGTGCATTTCGCATCAAGATGCCAGCAGATGGTTCTTAAGGTCATCTTCAAGCATTATCACGGTTGTCAGTCTCATAACTTGTACGGCCTTTCTTTTTGACACTGATCTGTTGCCCTTTGAACATCCTGCCGGATGGACATAGACATAGGAGAGGTCAGGTCACATGACTGGTCTGTCCATTGAGTTTCCTCTGGTGTTTCATGTCAACTTGAGTCATGGCTAATTATCATGGAAATCTAACTCTGATTAAGAGCAGAAGCCCTAATGAAAACGACTGACCCTGCTGGATCTAAACCCTTGGTGGGCCAAGCAGACTCTGCGCGGGGCGAGAACAAAGTGAGAGACATTATTAACAGAGCAAGTGTGTCTCGGGCATAAGCTGACACATGCAGAATACTCTCCCCGGGGGCCATTAGAGCTCTGGGTCAGCCTGTGCGTTTCAGACATGAAACACGGGCCTTGACTAAAGAGGAAAATCTTAGCATTCTGTTTTACTGACAGCCAAGCGTAACATTCCCAGCATCTGTTTTAGAGCGTAGCCTCACATCAATTAAACTGCATTTAGGCCACTGACTATTTGGGTAAATACTGCACAGTTTGAAAACGTATCATAAGGCGTTTGATACTGCCAGAAAAATAATAGTGTTTCAGCTGTTGGTTTACATCCCAGTGCTTTTGATTGGCAACTCTGGCTCGGGTTTTGGCAGAAGAGTTTAATTTTAGTAATGCTTTCGATCCAAGTCTCACCAGATTCTGCAGGGGTGAAATGATTGAAATGAAATTTTTAGGGTTGATGGATAGGTAAAACAGCATTTTTTTAGCCCGCGGACGCCAACTGACAGGCTGTCCTGACACGTTGTTGTATCCAGAAGCTGTGACACTCGCTACGGACAGGAGCAGGGATATCGGCTGACAGCCCCTCCACGTCTGCTGTGTCACTCTGTCTTAAATCTCATGGGAGAGATCCTCTAGTCTGCCTTCCAACCTTTGGCTCCCAGTCCCACACAAAGGGGGGATAGTAATGTGTCCTTTTGGAGGTTGCAGAATAAATTGAGATGAGTGCAAGGCTCAACAATAAGAAGGGTTTTTTTTTTTTTTTTTTTTTTTTTTTTTTTTTTTTTTTTTTTGGTGCTGTGCTATCTGTCAGTAGTCCTGCGTGGTCACCGTATCATTTGCCTGATGATCATGTATATGTGTTTTTGTGGCTTGCAAACTGAAACATTTGGTTTTCTGTGAACATTGTCTCCACGTTGACGTTTTGTAGCTGACTTGCACAGATGAGGTTTTATTGCTAGAATTGGTCTTAGAAATATTCGTTTCTAACATCTTTTCATATTAATATTGTTTTGCACTAAATAAAATAATATTGATTTGTTAATAATAAAATATTGTGTGTGGTTTTTATATATATATATTATATTATATTATATTATATTATATTATATATATATATATATATATATATATATATATATATATACACTTGTGATTTGATATATATGATATTTTATATTTAAAGGGGGTCCTATTATGCTTTTTCACTTTTGCAACTTTAATTAGTGTGTAATGTTGCTGTTTAAGCATAAAGTCCACTCCAAAGGGAAATATTTTATTTAACAGAATTTACTTCCAAGAACTACAACGAACAACTCGTTTGGGCTACAGCAGGTTTTTTTTTTTTTTTTCTCGGATCTTGTGAAGTCACAATGTTACTCATTTAAATAATCCCCGCCCATGGAATACACATTTTATTTTTCAAAATGTTGAAAAGATGCAATTTTTCCCACCCTGCTTCCAAAATTAATTTGTTTGACCTTCCTAAGGCTGACGAATTAGTGGTTAAAACACTGTTTTTTTTTACACACTGTTCCTGAACATTATAACCCCAAAATGTATCTATGTGCTGCACATTTTATGGATAACAGCTACAATGCCGGCTACACACAAAAGCTTCTGAAATGAAGCTCTTCAACAATTTGTTCTTTGTGTATCACAACTTGTATGTCGTCTTATTTCTAGTTGCGTTTTCTATTACCAGTTTCAATTATACGTTTTATGTTATTGCTATGATGTAAACAGAGCAAAGCTTTGCCGCCGCTCGCCTGCTAGCCGACATTAGTGTTGATCGAGGCATATTTTAGTACACCTCAAAAACAAAATCAAGACTTCGTAATAGGTTGTTATTATTAATGCAATATAGAATTTAGTGGAAACAATATATATTTTAAAATATTTGTAATAATTTACTAATATGCATATACATGTGAACTATAGAGTTTTTTTTTATTATCTGTTATTGGCATTGATGTGTAAAGTCTAACTTAAGGACACAGGGCAAATTTAGGAAATTCTGACACAAAGTGATAATATATATATATCTATATATATATATATATATATATATATATATATATATATATATATATATATATATATATATATATATATATATATATATATATATATATATATATATATATATATATATATATATATAATATATATATATATATTATAGTGAGTGAGTGTGTGTGTGTGTGTGTACAAAATGTCCCCACAAAGCTGGCAATATCCAAAATCCTTGGTATTTTGTTATCCTTGTTTAAACAGCTTATAAATCAGACTAAATTATGTTTTTTTCTTGAAAATGTAAAAATGCAGAAAGTGTTTTCATGTTAATTAATTTATCTTTGTGATAGGACCAGTGAAAATGTTGGCAGGGCAAGTAACAGTCCCACTTAGGCCAGCAGAATCATTCCTTATTGTTGAGTCCCCTGAATGAGATGTACAGAAGAGACAGTAAGAGAGGAGGGAAACAGGAGAAAGAGGCATGTGGAAAAGCAAGTTCATTCATAGTGCAGTGGGGCTGCGGGGAGACATCAGTATAGAGAGCTGGTCCCCGGCCTGCAGCCAGGCATCTTCGCGGAGGCCCCGCATGTGCTACAGTAATTATACTGCAGCTCCTGAGACCAACAATGGGACTCTCTTTTTCTGTCTTTCTCCCCCAGCACCCTCCTACCATAAATATCATCTCTGCCATGCAGCGTTAGACAGTCTGTGGAAGACGAAATGCTCCCTAAACAACTTAAAATGCCTAGTTTTGGTGTGTTCGTGTTTTTTACACTAGTTTCCAAATACTCTTATAAATAAATATATATATAAAATATATAAAACTTCTTACTTTTAAAAACTTTTTTAGTTTTAAACCATTTAATGTCTTTTAATCACTGCCAAAACATTTTTTAACTACACATCTCATTGATGACCACGTCTGTGTTACTATTTTTCTCTGTTTACATTGTTGCGACAGCTGTGGGCAAGCTACTACAACAACAACAAAAGATCAAAATGAACCATACTGTAAAATCTTAGCAGGGCGACGATACAGACGCAATGCCAACCCTATTTGATAATTATCAGAGGATTGCTGAGGTTCTGAGTTTCTCCTCTTACTGGAAAGATCTAAATGCATTACTATCTATTAGTATTGACATTAAGAGGCGGACAAAACGGTGGTCTGGAACCGAGATGAATGGGCCGGATGTATTGAATCTAGAGGACGTTGGCAAGCTTTGCTGTATCTGTGGCTGAGGTGGCAGTCTTAAACCTTACAGTGTTGGATCTTTCATGCTTTAATCTCCTCAGTGTCTTTTTTGGTGACAGAGATGGATAGCATTGTGGAGAGAAGCGTGGAGCCGTGCAGTAGATGTGTATCTTCGTCGAAGCCTCATTGGCATGCTTGCTTTTCAGCCGCCATGCATCAAGAGAAGATCGGCAGATGTTTTAATGTTCCTGTGGCTTTGAGGTGTGAGAGACTGCTGTCAACAGAGATGGAGACTTCAGATGTAGTGTTCTCGAACTCGCAGAAGCAAATATCTGAGGTTTGGCCTTTAAGCAGGCCACAGACAGCGGGGACGGTCCAGGGAGCTGTTTTGCATTCACACTGACTGTGAAATCACATTGTGTATTTTAGGGCTATTTTAAAGTATAGATTTCTCGAATTTAATAGTTTTTCATTTTGATGAACCGATATCGATTCTTAAATCCCATGAACTTATCTTTAAGTCTATGAAACGGTCTCAGCTTTAAAATTCTGTAAACTTTTATTATGAAATTCCAGCGATAAATATCACTGACACATCTATATGAGCTACGCAAGGACCACCTCCCTCATTTGCACATAGAAAAGTAAAAATAAATAAATGTATAAATGCATGTGGAAATTTAATAAATGAATGCATAAATACAATTTTAAAAAGAAAATAATAAATGAAGGAAAAAAGTAATACAAATATTAAAGGTGCCCTGCCACACGTATTTCATTACTTTTGTGGTAATGTCTGAAGTTCTTCCATGGACTCTTTTTTTTTTTTTTTTTTTTTTTTTTTTTTTTTTTTTTTTTTGTGGAAATGAGCTAAGCTGCTTGACTCTGATTGGCTAACAGCTAGCCAGTGAGAACCTGGCTATCAGCATCCTTGCTGTATACGAAAACTGTCACTGAGCTAGATGAATTCTGTGGGCGCGGTCTGAATAGTAAAAGTAGTAAAAATAGTAAAAACTGGGCAAGCTCATGAATAGTAATGAGCTCAGGCTACGCCACGTCAGACTGACCAGCTTTTGTAATCGGTCTGATTTCTCCACTTATTTATTTTCAGTGGCTAGAGCTGACAGATGAGGTAGCAGTTCATTTTCACATTCACGACATAACACAAACACACATATAAAAAAAACAAGTAAAAACAGTTTTGTGTGGCAGGGCACCTTTTAAATTGAATAATTTATTCCTTTTTTATTTTTCCTAATATTACATTTAATTATTCATCTATATATTTTATTTGTTTATTTAGTTCTAATTTCAGCAGGTTTCGGCCTCCACAGTACTGTACCTGATATACAAATAAATCGATAACGAATTGAAATGAATCGCAAACTTGTGAATTTTCAGTACCCAGCCCTAGTGTATTTGCCCTCATTCTTAATTGTGTGTTACTCTACCTCTTCCAGTCCCATCACGCCAAAAAACGGAATGGCACAAAGAGTTTTTTTAAGCTCTGAGAGCCCTTCGAGAGAGCTAATTCCCTTCTGAAGAAGCTAATATACTGACTGGCTCACGAGTGGCAGCCGTCTGTTTAAATCTCCTTACTCAACTCGTTTGGTTTAAAGCCGCTTAACAGCTATGGAACATTCGGGGAAGTTTTTGTATTCCGCAAATGTGCAAAAAGTGATCTTTCTTCCCGGCTTAAACCTCTGTCTCGCACCTGTAAACTTGTGTAGGCGTTAGCACCATGATGTGATGTTGGAATGTTTTTATTTCCTTAAAGCACAGGATGTTTACTGGCCAACCATGCTTAATTCGTGTCTGACCGCAAGGACTCTAGCTACTATGTTCTCCACGCAGATGTTCCAGCATGCTCACTGTGGACAAACACAATACTCTGGTTGTTGAAACTGCCTTCTTTTGGAGGCCAGTACCATCTGCTGTGAGTAAACCGAAATGGATCAACATGTTACAGTACAGGGGGCAGGAACGTAACGGGATGATACTTGGAATGAACACTGTGTGGAAATAGACTAGATTGCTAATGCGGCAGCAGATTTGACAGAAAAGGTCACCGATGTAGCTTTATCTCAGGACGCCGTCTGATGAAAAGCTGAAGTGAAAGTGCAGACATTGATGGAAACGGAGTAGTGGATTTGAAACTGCTTGGTAGGGGAACTTAAAGACTGGCTTGTCTTGTTTCCTTTGACCTTGTATAAGCACACTGCAGAAAGCATCTCTTAAAATGTTAACTCGGTTATTTTTACTGCACAAGCTGGAGATAATGTTCAGTGTTTTCTTCCCAAGGAGGAACTAATTATAGATTAGCTTGATTGGTTGATGAGGACAATTGCTCATTCTTCAATAGATTCTACTCCAGGAGACGTTTCAGCATGCAGCTGATTATTTCTCTCATCCAAAGTAATAATTGCATTATGTTTCTCGCTGTGAGTTGAATTTAAAAAAAAAAAAAATTATGGCAGACGATCCTAAAGATCATTATAAAACAGACAGTTTCAGTCCTGGAAGCTGATTGGATGATACCATTTTGTTGTTTACCAATTTTAATGAATTTGATTAACGAAGAAACATTTTTATTATGGATGCACAATATTTTGGCACTATATTGTCTACAGTGACATTGAAAGATTTGGGCTCAGTAAGATTTTATATTTAGATTACTTTTGCTGTTATTTAACACTCACTTATTAATCTTTGAAATGACTAATAAAGTAATAACATCATTTTTAAATGTATCAAATGTATTTGTAATTTATTTAGACAAAGTATTGAATTTTAAAATTGGCTATTTATTTGTTATCGGCTATAATGGAAAAAAAATGAATGGCTTATTGTAACACCCAGAATTTTATTATTGGTGCAGTTTTAACAGCACAACATGATACCTTACTGCTTAAGATAACAAGTATTCACTGACTGCAGTGATGTCCAATACCTGCCAGACCTGGGCACATGGTACATGATGGACTGCAGCAGGGCATGTCACCCCTTGACTGGAGTTAATAGGAGTTATTTACAGAGTAAGTTAATGCCCTCCCACAGAGAATGAAAGGAAAATATATCCTCCCCTCATGTCAGAGCCTGCAGTCCAAATGGGCCCCTCGCCCCTCTACATCCCCCAATCTCAGCCTTCACCAGCTGCATCCATCACACACAGGCACAATGAAGTTCAAACAGCCAAATAACAGTGGAACAGAGCCAGATGTTCTACTCAATTAGGGGTCTCCCCGCTCTTTGGTCACTCTTTTATGTTTTCCCGCTCTTTTTCCTTCATCATCTCATTGTTTAACGTGTTTGTCCTGCATTGGAGGGTCAATTATGTCCTCCTGTGTTGTTATTGTGATCATGTTTGTGTTTATTTTTTCTTTAATTGCCTTGTCAAATGTAGGCCCGGCGCTTTGATTAATGAGCGGAGGTCTGCGTTTGGGTAAAAGCGCAATTAGCAGCCCCCAGTTTACCGCCAATCAGATGGCGAGCCACATATCCGAACTCCCCCACCCCACCATGCCTCGGTTACAGTGCCGTCTGCTCTGCAGTGTGATGATGAGGTTCATCTGGTGCCAGGCTAATGATGGAAAAAGATTCATTAATGAGGAAGTCACGGACTGATTCCGAACCTCAGATCTGGGAGATACCTCTGTATGCTGTTTTGAATCTGCCTTAATTGGTAAATTCTCACTTCCGAGAACTTCTGAATAAATGCTGTGTCTGTTCTCCACATTTTAACTGAATGGGAATTCTCAAGATCCCAAGACTTCTCCATATCTTAAAGGAAGTGAGGCTGGGGTGAAAACCGGAATAGAAAGACGCATGGGATATATGACCTCTAGAGGAAGGGCAAACACACACATACACACTCTCTCTCTTACAAGACCAGACACAGTGCAACCCAATCTTTATGCAGCAAATCTGCATTGAGAGCAGATATCTGTTATGATTTCTGATGCACTGCACAATTTATCCCTCTCTTCAGTCATCTGGAGGAAAACACAAGGAGGAAGTGCCCCACAACATCCTGTTCTTCTGTTTCCCTTCCACAGTTATCCTTTGACTTTGAACACAAACACATTTAGGTTCCGAATACATATGATATGCAAGTTTAGGCACACAAGCAATGTTGTTGCATTTCAAGATGTTGGAATGCAATTCATAATTCAAGGGTCAAAACTATTTATTTTTTAGTTTTAGTTTATGTAGGAAAAAAAATAGTATAGAATTCAAATATTGGCCTTTTATCTGTTATCTGTTAGTTTTACATTTTGATGACCTTTGCCATCGTCTAACACTCACTTGAAGTAAAAAATAATAATAATAATAATAATAATAATAATAACACTGTTAAATGTTAATATAGGATGCCTAAACTTCCTTGTAGCATTTATGACAATTGATTTTGTTTTAGAGTTTTATTTTTCTTTTCTTTTTTTCTTTTTTGAGCCATTTATCGGATATCGACCATAACATGAAAATATTATCTGTTTATCTGTATCTGCCAGAATTTAATATCAGTGCATCCCTAAATGGCATATTTGGACTCAATCATTCCCTTTAGTGTCGAGGTTTACTGAGGTTAGCACCACAGTAAAGTGTGCATGTTAAAACATAAATGCACGGTTGCAATGTTTGTGTGCTTGCATAGAGTATATTTCTAGCCTTATTATAATGCAATTAGCTGATTTCAGATATAGCATCTCCCTGACCTTAAATGCCCCAGCTCCCCAATAATTAGGGGTTCAACCTTTGCTGATCTTATCTGGAAAAGGTTACAGACCATACGCCTCCTCAAGTGAACAGCTAATGAATTATCAGCTTTTGTGGTATCATTTGTGTCTGTGCTGGTGGTTTTAAATGTCAGAACATCTGCTCGCCTCTCTAATAGCTCTCGTGTTTTCTCCGTCTTTACCTCTCAGTCTTTAAGTTCTACGTCTCAGGTGTCACGGGGTGCTGTCGTGCTCATGAACTGAGTGGGTGAGAGTCACACTTTCCACAGCAGTGAAAATGTGTTTCTCTGAAACCAGAGCCACATTTGTGACAGCGTCTTGTCTACTAAGTGACTGCAAGTGTGTGCTGTTTTTTTTGTTTGGTTTTTTTTTGTCTGGTTTTTTTTTTGTCTAGTGGATGGTGCAGGCAGCAGGTGGAACTTCAGGATGAATTCAAATCAACCCAACAGCAAATCAATACTAGACTCGACAGCTGCGTCTCGTATGGTTAGGTGTCTTGTAGAGTGAAAGAGGAGCGGAAGAAGAGAGAACAGGCTTTTTGTTTCCATGTTTGCTCTACATCTAGTAATGTCCCGTTTGAGCTCTGGGTTAGGTCCATCACAGCAGATGTGTGCTTTCAAGAACAGAAACCTGCCTTGTTTCCCGCAAGGTGCTTGGGGAGTCGGGCATGTGTGTCCAGTCTGGAGAGGGAATGAGGATTTGTCTTGTGAGGTTTCACGGGTGTCCTTTTGGGACTGTGTTCCGTCTTTGTGTCTATGTGGTGCTGGTCTTCTGGGAGTCTGGCTGACGTGCTTGATTTATTGTGATGTGTTTGCCTCTCACTCTGTTTCCTCTTCATATACTCTGACACACACACACACTCACCAGGCCATCTGAGCCCAGTCATCATCCACTGCTGTTATGAATGAAATCCTTGGAGGCAAACTGTGAACAAACAGCTCAGAGCCAGAGTACTTAAACATGTTAAATACATATGGAATATATCCAACAACATGTTTTCCTCCTTGAGTTTTTGAAAGAAAATAATACTTTTGTTCAGCAAGAATGCATTAAATTGTTTAAAGGTGATGCGACTTTTATAATGTTACAAAAGATTTCTATTTGAAATAAGTGAACTTTCTATTCTATTCATTAAAGAATCCTGATAATTTCTGTGGTTATTGGCCATTTATCTGTTATCTGTTATTTTACATTTCGATTCCCTTAGCCATCATCTATAACACTCTCTTAAAGTTAGTAAAGGCCTCAATAATTTAATAACACTGGTGTGTGATGCCTACATTTTAGTGATTAATGATATATCGGCCACCATAACGGCATTGGTCAATATATGTTAATTTTTAATGTTATCGTTATCAGCCTGAAAAATTGGCCTTTATATTAAAGGGGTTGTGAACTGCGTTGTTTTACTGTTTTATGATGTTTCCTGGGTGAACTTATAATGTTAGAAAGCTTTTTACATCAAAACTGTCATAATTTAGAAATAAAAGGCATTTTTCCTACCCTGATTGTAGCCTCTGCTCTGAATGCTCTGTTTTAAGGGGCATGTCTGCTGTGAGTTCAGTGTAAACGCCCACTGCTGTGATTGGCTAACGACTTTCCATTTGAAATAGTATTACTCTCTTTTAGCGCGTTTTTACTATTACAGTTCTCATGGTTGACTAATCGCGAAAAGTGTTGCATTACATTTAGATCTATGGCATTACATTTAGATCTATGGCATTATATTAAGATGTATAGCATTATATTCAGATCGTGGCATGAAAGGTTGCAGTGATGAGCATTGTAGCCGATCACAGACATGTTGAGCGAATGGCAGCAGTGATCTCATCATTGCAACTCAGTTTCTGTACACTAACGAATGCTTTCATTATAACTAACAGTGCAAACGTGATCTAGTTAAGAGATTCGTTGAATAAAACGGGAGTCATTGATAAACGCGTCACTGATAAACTCTGTTTGATTGACAGCTGCAGTGCGCTGCTCCAACGATTGCAAAGGGAGCTTTCTTTGATCGCTTTCTTTATAGAATTTAATAACCGTTAAATAACAGATTATTTTTATCCTACTAAGAGAAACAATGCAAGTTGACGTTTAGTCACTGGTTTGATTTACTGACACACAGACAAAGATCTGACTGTACATGGATCACATTTCAGATCAGCCATTAGAATTAACACAGTTACTTACATGTTCCATTACTGTCGAGCCCAGGCACTTAACAATATTTTGTAATCCTCAACGACATGTTTATTGCTTGGTAGCTCGATCTGGTTTAACACTAGGCCTATGTTACATGCGCAAATCGGTGGGCAGGGCTAAACGGGCAGTGAAGTAGGCATTGATCTTCTGCAGAGGCGGTGTTTCACCACACGCTGACGTCACAGCCTGGCATATTCTGAGATCGAGCATTTGTTGGGTCTGGTGTAGACTAACAAGGACGTTTTTAGCTCCGAAACTTACAGGATATTCTTATATCACGATGAACTTTTATATATCAAAGGCTGAATGAAAAGTTGATTTCTCAATTCATGACTCCTTTAAAGCAGATAAATAATGGATTATAGTTATATAGGCTACATAAAATTATAATGAGAACATTATAATTGTGTACCTTTTGTTTTTGTAATCAGGCTTCAAAAATGATATAACATTTGTATTTAGAATTATTGGCCAATATATCGATGATCTGCTTTCAGATATAAAGAATTATCGGTTATCTTGTCAGACACAATTTTCATATCGGTGCATCCCTACTAAATTTTTTTTTTTTTTTTTGTAGTGTTTTATTTTTCATTTATTTATTGAAAATAGTATAGAAACAATGCATCACAGTTTCCACAAAAATATTAAGTGCTTTCAATATTTGATAATCCAAATATTTCTTGAGCATATCAGAATGATTTCTGAAGGATCATGTGACACTGAACACTGGACTAATGGAAAACTCAGCTTTACCATCACAGGAATACATTGCATTTTAAAACATTGGAATAATATTCCACAATATTACTTTTGATCAAATAAACGCAGCCTTGGTGCACATGACTTCTTTCAAAAACATAAAAAAATGCCCCCCTGTGTATGAACTCTCATATCTGTCAACATGCATCCAGTTGATGTCAATGAAACATTTGTTTGCATGTGCAACGATAAAACCTCAGGCTTGTAGTTTTAAAGCAGCCGCAGAAGAACACCTGCCAGAGATTTGAATAGCTTTTGTCTTTTCCCGCCGTAAATGCGGTGACCTCATCAGAGGGACCACATAAACGTTTCTGTCAGGCTGTGCATTGTTGCTGTTGAGGTGCACAGGATGGAAACTCTGAGCTGACGACGGCTTCTTTTTTCTGTCTCTGATCAGAAACCTCCTGTATACTCAACAGAGCATAACGTGGCCTGAAACTGCCCGCAGCGCTGCGACCGACTCACTACCTCAGTGTGAACGCCTGTTTAAACTGTCAGACTGGATTAGTCCCTCTGGGATTGGTTGCATCCCATCTGTCACTCAAAACAAGAGATGTGTCACTCATCGCTAGGTGTGAGAGACAATTCTGAAGTGTGCCGTCTCATCAGTTATCAATCCATTGCTCTTGTACATATGATTTTCAGCTTAAATTCTTTGTTATTCAGAATTCTGTAAACCAGTAAGCAAGCACATTTGTTCTTCAGAAAATTACTTTTATTTATTTATTGTTTTTTTAGCATTATGTCTTAAGATAACAGAAAGGCTACCTCATTAGCTCATAACTTTTAAGCATCTTTTTTTTTTTTTTTTTTTTAATTAGAGTAATGAAACTCTTGGATATCTCAGACTTTTCCTTAATTAAAGCATCACGGTTAAGTGCTCGGGCATGCTCTGCGAGTGTCTATGAGTGTGTGTTGTATTTTTTTAATTTTTTTTCTAAAGACTCAGACCTGCACTTACACTGATAAGCCAGGATAGATCCTCCTACAACCTTCCTCAACTGAAACCAGTATTGATCTGCTCTGTCCCGAAGCAGCATCCTCGCCATGCCCATGAACAGATTTGTGAAACGAGAGATGTGGGGAAACAAACTCATCATTTTTTCATAAGGGCCGATTCTCTTAGCACTACCCAACCGTGTCTATATTGCATTCTTATCCTATTTGAGGCATGTTTTCACTATTTAGAACAAACTTTTGGCTTTTTACATTTATTTTATTTTAATTTATTCATTTGAATTGTATTCTGTTTATTTTATAACTTTATATTTACATCTGTAATGTTTATATTTAAATCTGTGTAGTGCAGGATGAGTCATTTAATATTTTTGTTCTGTTTTTCTAGAAAAGAGAGACTGAAAATATATGTCTGCTAAAGGTTTATTTTGTAGAAATTTAGGAGTATGTAAAGGCCTCAGATCTAACACACATGT
Organism: Paracanthobrama guichenoti; assembly: GCA_018749465.1. Classification (NCBI taxonomy): domain Eukaryota; kingdom Metazoa; phylum Chordata; class Actinopteri; order Cypriniformes; family Gobionidae; genus Paracanthobrama; species Paracanthobrama guichenoti. The sequence continues at coordinate 14,735,990 of CM031952.1, read as the reverse complement.
ACTTTTGATTTCATGGGTTCTTGAATTATACATTGTGCTCAAACATAAACATCAATTTAAGAACATGTTAAAATTAGATATGCACCAAGAAACGTGGAGACTTTTTGATAAGCTCCATCTGGTGTGGAGTGTATGATGTCTCATGCTTCTCAGAGCAGTTGATATCAACTCACAAGAGCATGGGAAATCTGTCCAGCTGTTGCGATTAGTTTCTGCTTCTCATGGCCGATCTGACAGCCGTACCCGCTGTAGCTTCCTAAAGTAATCACCACTCAATCTGCTCCACTCTTAGTGTTGCACCAGGAAACAGGATGTTGCCGGGCCATAGATATTGTTCTCTTTGTTTACCTTTGTTTACTCTTTTGTTTTTGGATTGTACAATGTAAAGCTACCCACTAGACAGGTTGAGAATCAGAATTGGGTATCAGTGAACTACTTAATTACATTTAATCATTTTATCTGACGCTTTTATCCAAATGACTTACAAATGAGGAGCGCAATAGAAGTAATCAGACAACCAAGGGGCAACAGTGTGCAAGTGCTGAAAATGAAAGTCTCCATTAATCTAGTACACATACAATTTTTATTTTTTATTTTTTTATAAATAAACAGAAAAACAAATAGTTAAGTGCTAGTCTTAATTGGTTAGGTGCTGCTGGAAAAAATGTCTTTTTAGATGTTTTTTGAAAATGTCTACAGACTTGGCTGCTCGAATTGAGATAATAAAGAATAAACAATAAAGAAGAGATAATTAGTTATGAAGCTGAAAAATGTGAATTGGTTATTTTTACAGCTTACCTCAGTACCAATCAGTTTCCTGCCAATAAGTGTGGTCAGTGTGTGTGTGTCAGTCTTATCACTGATAGGCTACTCAAACAGGAAATGACCATGAAAACAGTGTCCTTCACGTGGCTATGATGTCTTTTTTTTCTTATTGTAAACGATAAAAATATTATCTCGAATTGAGATCTCTTCATCACGGCTCCTGTTAGTGGGTGGGATATATTAGGCTGCAAGTGAACATTTTGTCCTCAAAGTTGATGTGTAGAAGCAGGAAAAATGGGCATATGTAGCAAATATGTAGCGAGTTTGACAAGGGCCAAATTGTGATGGCTAGATGACTGGGTCAGAGCATCTCCAAAACTGCAGCTCTTGTGCGGTGGTGTGTGTGTTGCTTACCTGGGGAACACGTGGCACCAGGATGCACTTATGGGAAGAAGGCAAGCCGGCGGAGGCAGTGTGATGCTTTGGGCAATGTTCTGCTGTGAAACCTTGGGTCCTGCCATCCATGTGGATACCACCTACCTAAGCATTGTTGCAGACCATGTACACCCTTTCATGGAAACTGTATTCCCTGGTGGCTGTGGCCTCTTTCAGCAGGATAATGTGCCCTTCCACAAAGCAAAAATGTTTCAGGAATGGTTTCGAGTTTGAGGTGTTGATCTCAATCCAATCGAACATCTGTGGGATGTGCTGAACAAACAAGTCCGATCCATAGAGGCGCAACTTCGCAACTAACAGGACTTAAACGATCTGCTGCTAACATCTTGGTGCCAGACACCACAGCACACCTTCAGGGATCTAGTGGAATTCATGCATCGACGGGTCAGGGCTGTTTTGGCAGCAAAATGGGGACCAACACAATATAGGAAGGTGGGACAATAAATGTATACTGTACTAACATTGTTATAGGTATGTTTATTATAAAAAAAAAAAACTCATAAGCTGCTGTAAATGTAAAGCAAGATTTACCATAAACTGACATCTCAACTGTATGGTAGAGTTTTATATCTTTTAGTTAAAAACAAAAACTTTGACAAAAACTGCCTGAGGTCATTTTTTTATATGTTCAATAATAAGAATTTTAAGAAAAATATTTTTTCTTCTAGGGGTGAGAGTTAAAGGGTTTAGTTTGTAGCTAGGTTTCAGAAAGCTGATCATAGTAAAACTAATCTCAGATCTCTTTTTCCTGTTTGTCACTGAACTAACTGTAACATATTCCACTGATTCAGAAATGACATTTCAGGTCACTTGCAGAAAAGTCAGTTTGGGTAGATGTTTGGTGAGACGGCCTCAGCTCAGAGCCAGTGGTGAATGGGAGAAATATTTCTGTTTTGTTGAAGAGATACAGCTTTCTTAATACCCCAGTATTACAGGAAATGAAACGATGTGGCTTTGTGGTGTTCTGGAAGTGATGGTCGAAATATCTTCTCCAGGATATCCTCATAATACCCACACAGGTATTATGTTTTTTTAAATTTTTTTATAATATATGTCACAAAAGTCTGTGTCGTCACATATGGTTATAAGGTCATACTTGCAGTTTAAATTCATTACAACGTAGACCAGATGCTTGTTCCAACACACATTAGATTAAGACAACAAGGCAAGGTTATGAAATGACAACCTGACATTGTTTGACTGCTGGGATACTAAAAGCAAGCATAAAGAGTAATTTAATGGAATATTTCAGGTTATTTACAACTTAATGTTTATGGAACCCATCTGTAGCATGCTGTCGATTAGCACAGGGAATCTTTGGCTTGATATACCAGGAAGGGACCTGATGCCGTGTTCTGGGTTTTACGAACTGAGGTAATTGACAGCATGCTACAGATGCAGATGGACTAAAGTTGTAAATAATCCGGAATATTCTTTTTTTTTTTTTTTTTTTTTTAGGAAACTTTGCAATCTATCTGCCCCTCAAGAAGTGTATACACAGAGGTACAAGAGTAGCCTTTGGCAGCAGTAGAGGGTTTAATGTATTTCTTGGCTTTGGGGACTATAATGCAGATTAAAGCTATAAATTTGCAAGTATATATTATTAAAAATGGCAGAATTGGTTTTCTGAGAAGATTGCAGATGCTTTTGCCCACACACTAGAGCTTGCAAACTTAGAAAACACTTGGTTTATTGTTATGACCTCTTTTGTTGTAACTTTGCTATTTTAAATATTTAAATTCCAATTTAAATGTCACCAGTTATGCTGTCTAACTGGCTAGCATAGAAGAGGTTTGTTGATGGTGATGAGTGACTTTTGGCTTGCATCAGTTATGAAAACAAGATAGACATAAACCATAACTGTTATACATTCTGTTTCGCAATGATGCCCATTTGCCTTGTGTTATAATTCCAGTATTAAAGCCAAAAGTTTTGGGACACCTGAACTTTAATGATATCCCTTTCTTAATCCATAGGGTTTAATATGGCGTTAGCCCACCCTTTGCAGCTATAACAGCTTCAACTCTTCTGGGAAGGCTTTCCACAAGGTTTAGGAGTGCGTTTATGGGAATTTTTGCCCATTCTTCTAGAAGTGCATTTGTGAGGTCAGGAACTGATGTTGGACGAGAAGGCCTGGCTCACAGTCTCCACTCTAATTCATCCCAAAGGTTTTCTATCGGGTTGAGGTCAGGACTCTGTGCAGGCCACTCAAGTTCCTCCACACCAAACTCACTCATCCATGTCTTTATGGACCTTGCTTTGTGCACTGGTGCACAGTCATGTTGGAACAGGAAGGGGCCATCCCCAAACTTTTCCCACAAAGTTGGGAGCATGAAATTGTCCAAAATGTCTTGGTATGCTGAAGCATTAAGAGTTCCTTTCACTGGAACTAAGGGGCCAAGCCCAACCACTGAAAACCAACCTGCACCGTAATCCCCCCTCCACCAAAATTTACACTTGGCACAATGCAGTCAGGCAAGTACCGTTCTCCTGGTAACCGCCAAACCCAGACTCGTCCATCGGCTTGCCAGACAGAGAAGCGTGATTGGTCACTCCAGAGAACACATCTCCACTGCTCTAGAGTCCAGTGGCGGCGTGCTTTACTCCACTGCATCTGATGCGTTGCATTGCACTTGGCAATGTAAGGCCTGGATGAGCTGCTCGGCCATGGAAACCCATTCCATGAAGCGCTCTACACACTGTTCTTGAGCTAATCTGAAGGCCAAAAGAAGTTTGGAGGTCTGTAGCTATTGACTCTGCAGAAAGTTGGCAACTTCTGCACACTGTGCACCTCAGCATGCGCTGATCCCGCTTTGTGATTTTTTTTTATTTATTTATTTATTTTTTTTTTTTTTAATTTTTTTTTTAATTTAATTTAATTTTATTTTTTACGTGGCCTACCACTTCGTGGTGTGTAGTTGCTGTTGTTCCCAATTGCTTCCACTTTGTTATAATCCAACTAACAGTTGAGCGTGGAATATTTAATAGTGAGGAAATTTCACGAATGTATTTATTGCACAGGTGGCAACCTATCACGGTACTATCACTGAATATATATATATATATATATATATATATATATATATATATATATATATATATATATATATATATATATATATATATATATATATATATATATATATATATATATATATATATATATATATATATATATATATATATATATATATTATAAAATGAGGTGATTTTTATTAGCATACCATGTTGTGCGGTGATAGCTTTTTTTTGACTACATCTTTTCCAAATTGATTAAAATGTGATTTGTAGGTTGCAGTTTAGCACATCCCATTGAAAATGACAAACAAATTTCCATATTCCATAGTTTTCCACCAAAAGTGTGTTCATGTTCAATTTATAGCTGTTAATGTACAGCTATTACAGATATTAAATAAACTTTTTTTTTTTTTTGACCAAGCTAACAGAACAAATGTATATAGCCCTGCTGTGTATTGTATATTGTGTTGGTTGTTTGTTCAGAATTATTGCTGCTCTAGCATAGAAATTTCCTTCAGGAATCAATAAAGTACATCTTTTATCAATCTATTTATTAATCTACGCCATCTGCAGAGGAAATGGGCTTAGAAAGAGATGAGAAATATAAGCATGGGGTGGAGTGAGTGTGTAGGGGGCTTGAGCTAGAGAGAACGAGGGGTGTTTTACTCACGTCTGTGAGTAAGTCATGGAGCGAGTGACACAGGAGGAAGGTATGACGGAGTCTCCCTTTAGCATGAGAGTTTTGAAAGAGCTCTGACTTACTCAAGCTGAGCCATTCCCACACTATGATCAAACTCGGGGATCACCCAGAATGCCGTTAGACTGACACGCTCTCTCCTACATACTTACAAAGCCGTGCTTTCACTGTGACAAATTCAGGGAGTCCCCGATTCTTCACCCAGGCTCTGATACGTAATGCCTTTCTGAGCTTCTTTCTGAGTTTCCTCCGATCTTACACACAGAAAGAATTTATAGTGCTTGTGTATGTCGAGCTATTGCTGGTTATGGTTTACACACCACAGTTTCCAGGTGCATCATTGCACAGTAAGGGAAAACCCTCCCTTTAGAGTGACACCGTTTCCTTTTTGATCTACTTTTTCCTTTGTTTTTGGTTGGTTCGTGAGCACCAGAACTAGGAAGTGACAGCAATAATTGAGCATGAATTTTATTTTTAATTTATTTAGCTATTTTTGTTCTGTTCTTTTCTATTTTATTTTATTTTATTTTATTTTTAAAGAACAATTTCTAAAAGTGCATTTTAAAAAAACAATATTGAGAAGTTATGCAAAAGCTAACACTATCTATCTTGTGCTGTACGTAGAACAGTTTGACAGAATCCAACTCCCTGTATACATGAAAGTTCTGTTTAATTAGAAGTACCTGAGAAAAATGACCAACATATTCATCCCTCCTGCAAATATGACAGCAAATGGCCTGAGAGCTTAGCGTGGCCCAGAAACAACCCATTCTGAGCCTGAAGTCTGTGGCCCATCTGCTAGGATGTGGTGAGACGGACATGAGTGGGGTTGAGCCATCTACTAATTATAAGTCTATGGCTCAGGCCATGCCAGAGTGAGGTGTAGCATGTGGGTGGAGAGGAGGAGGAGGACAATGTCTTTCTTTAGAAATGCTGACTTTAAAGACTCAATGACACGCGCTTAGTCACTTTGTGGGCGCGGATGCCGTTTTATTCATCCGTTTATTCCTTACGTTAATGAAGAAAACCTTTTAACCACACAAGTCATGCTTGCTGTTGATTTAAAGGGTCAGAAATGCTATCCTTGATGCAGGAAGTGAACATAAGTATGTGAATATGATTTCCAGTGAATTTCCTGCAGCACATCCTGTGTCTGTGGGAGGACAAAACGTGTCCTTTCTTTCTTTGTTGTTCTTGTTCTGTTAGCAACAGGTTGGTTGATTTTTCTTTTTTTTTTTTTTTTTTTTTTGGAGACTTAAAAACTCATCAGAAGTTTGTCCACAAGAGTTTAGAAAATATTCTAGAAGTCGGCAGAACTAGCATCTGGGCTCCAGAGGAGATGAGATGTGTGGGTTTGTTTGCTGACTTTTGTGCGAGATTGTTTGCTTGTGTCTGTGTGGTATGCATGTGTTTGTATGTGCGAGCGCTCGTGTAGGCGCCAGGCTGGGGCTCCGGGATAGACTGACATTTATTAGTTATCTAGAATGATTGATGGTAGGCTTCGGTTGAGGAGCTTGTGTGTTCATCCTAGGCCTCTCTGCCCTGTATGGTGATTGGCTCCCGCTCCGTGTCAATGCAGCTCGCCGAGGTGTAGTAATAACTGCAGTTATCTGTTGAGTTTGGGGCTGAGTTGGTGACTCACTGCTGGTCTGTGATCAGTGTAGGCTGACACCTACACACTCACCAAACTGTGCTCAGAGATCTTGGCGTGACTCTAGTCTCCGTTGTTCAGGTCCAGCAAGAATGGGATTCAAATCGAAAGTTTGAAAATTGAACTAAATATTCAATCATTTCTCATCAAATTCTAGATTTAGCAATTAACTAACACATTACATCATTTTGAAAGAAGTCGAATAGTACAAATGGTGATCGGATCCTTGTTGAGTGATGATTGCAATTTGAATCAATTGAAGAAAACCCTTAAATATGAATGTTTCACCAATCATTATTACATATTTGGGTCTTTAGCGACCCGGATCTACATCTAACACGACTGGATCTCTAACTGTCGCAATAATATAAAACTCTCCTGGTATTAGAGTAACAATTACAGAAGAATTAAATAAAGCATATTTTGTTGCCTTTTGGAGCTTGGAAGCATTCAGTTTGAGCAGATGTTTTATACCATCATCACTGTCCTCGTCAGAGCTCATTTCCAAGCACATTCATCATCTGGATCATATTCGCGATCACAAACTATCATTCATTCAACATCTTCAAAATCAATATTTGGTTCGCTGACAGCTTCTTCACCAGATCCACCATCAAGTGATAGCGACACTAATATTTGATTGCGTTCAGTAGTTGCTCTGCAGTAAATCACTGAGCCATTTCAAGTTTTGCTGATGATACTTCCTGTTCTTTTGTTTTCTGCCTGTGGTAACTATGAGTGAACCGTCACTTCATCATTGTGTATCAGACATTCATCGGTTCAGTGAATTCAGTCATCAAAGATTAAATTATTGTTGTGCATAAAAAAATCACTTACACTGTTACACGCCTATACCCTTGTTTTACTGTTTATAATGAATTGATAGATGAATACTAAGAAGCTTGATGTCTAACTTTAAAAAATGAATGAGAAGGAGGGTAGTGAATTATGTCCTGGGTCACTAAAGACGTTTAAGGGTTTAAAAATGTTTTGGCATATGGGGCAACACATAGGTGGAATGTTCCTCACATTAAGCAAATCTCACCAAAGCAAAAATGAGTAGCAAAATCATATAATTTTTTTTCACTGTACACTTTGATGGGATGTAATGAGTTAAGTTTGGGGTCAGTAAGATTTTATGTTTCTAAGAAATTAATACTTTTATTCAGCAAAGATGCATAAACACGATTCTACTTACAAATAAATTAAGCAGCACAACAGTTTTTAATGTTTATAATGAAAATAAATGTTTCTTAAGCACCAGATCCGCATATTAGAATGATTTCTGAAGTTGACGTGTGTGTGTGTGTGTGTGTATAGCATTTTATAGCAATGTGAAATTAAAAATAATAAAAACACTTTAGCTGTCTAAAAACAGCTCCGGGTTGGTAGTGAAATGGCACATTTAGTATTGATATGAAATTTATGAAATGTCAAGTTTGGTGACCCTTGCTCTAAGCAAAAATCATTTCCTCTGGATGAACATAACAAGATGGTTTCACACCTGGTGTCTTAAGACGCATATGCACACCCACACACAATTTAATTCGATCACATGACCTGTCAGGACTTCTTCCCCATACACTCACAGCACAATAAGAGCATAGTGGTACTAGTAGTCCTGCAGTGGCAGAATCTGACATGCAGACACAGTGCTGTTTTGTTTGAGTTTGAGCGCAGCACAAGACAAACAGTCTGAGCTGTTCTACACACCATAATCTTCTACTGTCATCACACGGGACGTGTAGCTCTGCGTGTGTATATACAATATTTTGTGTTAATTCCTGTTCCTGTTTGTGCATGAATTCTTGACCATGTTTTGTATGTGTAATGTATTTGTGGTTTCTGTTCTTAGTTGAGCTTGAATTAGTTTTAGTTTGAACTGAGCTGTATCCTCTTTTGCTTTCTGTAATCAGTGTCTTTACCACAGACACTCAAGACTGCCATGTGCTAATCTGCATTTTACTCATCTTGAGTTTCCAATGCCTAAATATTTTCAGAATTAATATTTTACTGATACAAAATAAAAACGCACGCACGCACATACATACACGTTTTATGGGAACTTTCCATAGTGGTGGTGCTACGTAATGGTTTTTATTTCTTATTCTTAACCATTTTACATGTTGTATTTTCAAGTTGATGAAGCTTATGTGTTGTTGATACATGTTTACATTTATTAAATGTTAATAATAGTAATAATAATTTGTTTAATAGTTTGGTCTATTACAGTTTGACAGTTTTTATTATTTTGGGCTTTATCATTACCTAAAATGCTTCATTAACACCACCTGGATAGAAGAACATGAACAAATGAACATGCTCACACATGCTCACCAAAATGTTTTATTACTCCAGTCTTCAGTGTCACATGATCCTTTAGAAATAATTCTAATATGCTGATTAGACTGGTGCTCAGGTAATTCTTCTTCCTATTATTATTGTTGTTGTTGTTGTTATTATTATTATTATTATTATTATTATTATTATTATTATTGTTGTTGTTGTTGTTGTTGTTGTTTGTTGTTGTTATCATTATTATTATCATTATTATTATTATTATTATTATTATTATTATTATCATTATCATTATTATTATCATTATCATTATTATTATCAATGTTGAAAACCCATGTTTGTGGAAATGGCAATACTACTTTTTCAGGAATCTTTGAGGAATAGAAAGTTTATTTGCATTTATTACATGTATTAAATCATTTATTAAAGAAATTTTAAAAGGCATTTATTACATTTTAAAACATTTCTTAAACGGCATAAATGATCAATTTAATGCATCCTTGATGAATAAAATTGTTAATTTCTCTTTTTTTTAATCTTACCACAAATGTTTCAACAGTATCGTTTCCACAAAAAAAAGTCAACATTGATAATAACAATAATAATAATAAATGTTCCTTGTGCAGGAAATCAGCATATTAGAATGAATTTACAGATGTAAGAGTAGATCAAACATACTCATGTACACATTTCTAAGCACCATCTGACAGGCGGAGAGGGAGAGAGGTAATCTTTGAACCAATCAGAGGTTATAGAATCCGTCTAAAATCTGTCAATCTATAAGCACAGAGAGAGAGCGGACGGTGTGCAGCCAATCAGAGAGCTCCTTTTGTGAAAGCTTCTGATGCACGTATGCATGCACACATGCACGCACACGCTCAGACTTCAAGCCTGATGCCAGCAGAGAGTGTAGTTTGTTAGATAAACTAATCAATGAAAACCCCATTCTGCTGCTGATTGGCATTACATTTGCTTTGAACAGTCCATCGCAATGTTTTTGGACAAATATTAATTTGTTATGATATGTTAAAAAATAGCTCATGCTAAACATGCTCAAATTGATTGCTGAAAGTGGATTTGAATCAATGTGTCAATGTGGTGGGAATGTTGAAATTGATTTCTCTTTCTCTCGTTTCCCTCTTGTGCTTTCATGCTTTCTCTATTTAATGAATCAGTGTTTAATGAATACACAAAGAGTATAAAAATAGTGCTACTTTGGCACCAAAATTATACAAAAAAAGCAATGATACAAGCCTTTCTGCAGTTGTGAAGGAATATTCACAAAGCAATTTAGAATCACTGTATGTATACGTTTGTGTGTCTGATCATTTATAATATAAAAAAATAAATATTTGATATTGTGATTATTTTTTGTAAGTGTACTTTGTAGCAGTCAGGACCATTGAAATGAAGTGCACGTGGGCTGCTTGCCCAACTCTCAACAAATGTATTTGTAACACTGAAGGCTGAAAGCGAGGGAGTATACGGGGGCACAAAACAAAGAGATGGGGGGTGTGCAGGATGTGGTACGAGTATATCAAGAAGATTTGATTGGCAGGGTGGGGTTAGGGGGATTTCTGCAGGGGACAAGCCCGTCTGTGCACGCCACCCCCTTTTTCATTTCCTCAGGCACATGTGTCCTCCCTTTCCCCTGGGATAGACCTTAACCAGGCAGTGGTCTGATGAGACAGAAGTGTCCCCAGTCTTTGTTTTGATTGGCATGAGGCAGTGTTCTCCAGACATTTGCACACACAGAGTCCCAGCAGCTTAGCCCCTCTGAAACGGAGACAGAAAAGCCTGGAATTAATATTCTTATACCCCCAACTTCAAAGAGAATGTTCTCTCTTAGATTCCATCTTTGAGTCTATAAAAGATTTTGCATTCTTTTTCAGTTGGCAAAATAAAATAAATAACATAGAAGTAAACTGATCCTCTTTGGTATGTTTAGGCAAGTCAGAATTTGTGACTCACATTGTGAAACTATATATAATTAAATATTATATAACAGCAACTTAAAGTAGCTACTAAAAGTGCTAACTCATTACAATATTATTTTGGGACTTTTATTTCTTATATTATCAGGACCTCAGGTTTCACATCAACATTTTACATATTGTATTTTAAGTTGATGAAGCTTACAGAGTTTTAGTGTCAGTGCTACATTAAACTACTATATATAATGATGAATATGTATATTGTATAGTAATGCAATGGGGAATGTTTGTGAGTCCTGATAATGCCAAATGTCTTTGTTACCAGTAAAAAGTGGCCTACATTTATTTTAAACGTATCTAGTCAGCGACGGAGTGCAAGCATATTCCTCTAAAATAATTCTGTGTTATCAGCTTCAAAATCATGAATATTTTTACTCTGGTGTCACCATTGTCCTGTGCATTGGTAGCATTTTAATCTTTTGTTAACCTTTTACATATGTCTTGGAGTATTGCAATAATATCATATCGGGAGTTCAGTATCATGATATGTATCGAATCATGACATGAGGGTATGTTTACATTTATTAAATATTTTTTCATTTGTTAAAGTTTGGTCTATTACAGTTTGACACGTTTTTATTATTTTGGGCTTAAAATGTTTCATCAACCTTAACAAAAATTACAATGTTAAGTAGTCATTAATTTTAGTCCATTTTACTATAATATTCAGTTTTAGTCAAATTGGCTGAAAAAAAAAAAAAAAAAAGTGTATAATTTAACACTGACTCTGGATTAGTGTCCTCCATTCTTCATTCCTGTGTTCAGGACTTGCCCAAGGCTCCATACTCGGCCCATCTAAACTGATTCCTCTTCACTCTGAGGCATTGAACTTGACCTTTTAATTACATGCATCGCACCCAAAATTCACACGGTCAAGGAGGCTGATGTGCACCACACTCCTTTAGTTTCTTTTCTCGTAATCGAACTGATTGTCATGTAATTCGAGCCTGCACTTTGCATCTCAACCGCTGTTAGCGGCTGGGAACGCCTGCTGTCTCTGAGGACTCATTAAAGAAGGATAATGAGATTGAAATTGCTCTTTTATAGAAATTGTTTTGCCCCACAATTTTGTGTTTATAAGATTGCGGGTAATATCCTGCGTGCAGTCGCTGTTATCTCTGCCATGTAGTCTTTTTTCAAAGATCATTTGTGGCGGCGTACGTGGAATTAGTGATTCTAGCATAAAGAGAGGGAGGACTTGCTAATGAGTGCATGAAATATTCTGGCCACATGAATTTGTGTTTGGCAGCATTTGCATGTTAATGTTTTCGCCCTGAGCAGAGACACACATTACCATTTAATTATTTGAATATTTTTTCATTAGATTGCATAAGCTGTGAATCTGTTTACATTGGACTTCTTTAATAAAACATGCATTGCCTTATATGAAATGAATAAAGCTCTGTTGCCTTTTGTAAAAGCTCTGTGTATTTCAAATCACAAAGCTCTTACTGTATCAGAGAAACTGCAGCACTTCAGACAGGATATACTTAGGTGGAAGAAACGGAGATAAAGTGATGAGAATAAAACTTTAAGATGAGATTAAGCACAGTGCATAACTTCTGATCGTCTGTCTTAAGCCCTCAGCAGGTCTTTGAAGTTTCTTTTCGTCTGCTCTTTCAGCGCTTGCCTTTTTTTTTCTTTTTTTTTCCGATTCATGGTGGTTTCTTTTTAAGTTTGAGAGACGTTTGTTTACTTCACACCACAGCCAGACTGTAAAAACTCATCTCAACTCCAAATTGCAGCTTTTTCTACCAGGTTTCTAGATGGTTATAGAAATGGGAATGGAGCAAGAGATAAGGGCGAGGGATATAGATGAGGTAACTGTCAGGAATTGCTCCTCAGAAGACCACCGCTGTGTGAAACCTACATTCTGCTTGTCACCCACACTATCAGTTTCATTGAAGCTGAAAATGCCCCCTGTTGCTGATGTGCATAGAGGTGGTCAAAACACAAAGGCACGGATGAATAAATACCCATGTTTTGATGAAGCAAATAAAAAGATTCTAAAAAAAGAAAATGTGAGTGGTGTTAATGCTGTTTAGTAGGGCTGTGTACTGGCAAGAATCTAGCATAGAGATGTCATGTTTTCTCGTATTTCAGCCCTATTTTTAGTGTCCTGACTTATGAAAAAAAATCATGTTTTGTACATGGACTGTATAAAACAAGTGTCTGTGATGTCACCCCTAGGTTTCTGAAGAACATTTTTGAAGCCCAAAGTGGGTGGAGCCAGCCGTCGCCATCTTGGCAGAGCATCACTCCCGGATAACCAAAAAAAGGCAAAGAGAAGGGATGTGGGTGGAGATAGACAGCAGACAAACAGCTAGTAGTGACAGCAGCGGCAATCCACCCGTCACTCAAGTGGCCACACCCCTTATGCAGAACCAAAGAGTGTAAAAAAAGATGGACGACGCCCCTTCACTATCTTCCCTTGTAGAAAAGTAAAGCTGTCAATGTCCGAATATGGCGCTGACATCTTGTTAACATTTGGGACCTGCGTCTGCGCAGTAGTGACCTCAGGACCGGAGTCTGCACAGTAGAGAGCAGGAAGTAGAGCCACAATATCAAAACTCCGCCCACACTCCCGCAGTATCTGTTAGTACGGTTTACTGCAGAACAACTCATTATGTGGTGTGAAATAAACAGTTATGGAAATGAACTAAATTAAATTAAAGCTAAAGCTCTTCTCCTCCTGAAAATCCAGAAAAAAAAGTTGGTTGGTGCCTCAGTGACTTCGATCATAGAAACTGTCAATCATGATGTCACACCCTCATTTTTATAGCATCAAATAATTAACTAAAACCAAGCTTATTTTAAAAAACGCACACTAGAAAAGCATGATTAAAAACTACCTAAAATAACAAGAAACCATCTTTGGATGTGTAGTTAGTGTAATTAGATTAGTGTAATTGGATTGTTTAGTTTGTCTCGCATCCCATTCGATTACATGGAGGGGGTGGGGTTTATGATCCATACTGGGACCAACCACCTGGGGGGCGATCCAAGACGCTTAGGCTTCACTTTTCAGGATGCGGCACGCTTGTGCAGAACTTTAAGGCTTAATATAATTTAAACGGATGAGTTTTAAAAAAAATTCGCAAAACACTTTTTTTTGTAGCACAAACTTTAGTGTTGCGGTTCTTGTTTTTTTTTTCTCTACTGTCCCTTTTGTCTCTTAATGCCCAAACCGTTCATTAAAATAGTTGAACAATACAGTTACTGGAATCCCATCAGTTTTTCATGAATGTGTTCAAAGCAGTGGAGTTGGAGTTGATTAGTTTGTGTGTGGGAGAGAGAGCGAGAAAAGCGAGAGGGGGTTGTGGGAGCATTGATTTAGTCATAAAACAGACTTGTGATGTCTCGCTTCCCCCCAATATGCTAGTCTCTCCTTCCTGTATCTTCCACCCCATACCTCATTACAGACACTAGAAAACCACTTCAAGGTTCAGCTGTTTGAGGCAGAACAGACACCCATACTTGGCTAATGGACAGGCTTGTTTGTCAGTTTCTCTGCAAAATGATTGTTGACTGTTTTAATAATTCATAGTGATTTGTGTATGGGTGTTGCCAGTAATGTGTTTGTGTGTGCGTGTGTGTGTGGCAGATTGTCCTGCAGCAGGAGGTCCTGATAGATATCTTATAAGTTCTCCAGCTCTGAGGGGGCCTGCCGCCATTACCATACTCGGGATGGTCCTGCTGCGGAGCAGTCTGCCAGGTGTTTTATTGATGATCATGTCACTGGCCTGGTGTGCCTCGCTTTTGCAAGGAAACTTCAGATAAAAGCAGAACAGAGAGGAAGAGAATGAGTGAATTTATCACTAATTACCATTCATCTCTCTTCAGGCTCTCTCTACACCCTTTTTGGCACTCTGCATTTGAAATTACTCTGTTGTAAGTAAACTAGCAACATACAGTGACATACTTGTAAAGACAGGAAATGACTGATCGTGAGCTAGCCAGATTTTAAATGGCACCGCCTTTAGCAATCAGTTAAAAGGTACTCTATAATTAGCCATGTAGTATTTGTTTTGGTGTTTTTTGTTGTTGTTGTTGTTGTTACATTGCATTGTGCACACAGCTTAATTTTGAGTGAACTAGTCAGATTCAATTGATCAAAATCAGTTTGACGGGTCATGTTTTTTTTTATTCACAGATTAAAAATCCAGCATAATTATTATCTAGCATAATACATATACTAAATATTACAATAAAGATATGGCAGAAATATTAAGGAGGAGTTTTCTGCGGTTGTCGCGGCCGCCGTTTACATCACACTGCAGGCAGACACAGCGCTGGCTTTATCTGGCCTTCATGATGTTGCCAGCGGCATCATAAACAAACATCCCGACGCGGCGTTCATTGTCGCGGGCGATTTTAACAAAGCAAACCTAAAGAAAGTCCTGCTAAACTTTCAACAGCACGTATCCTGTCCTACACGAGGAGCAAACACACTGGATCACTGCTACTCTCCGTTCAAGAACGCCTATAAAGCGCGGTCACTTCCAGCGTTTGGCAAATCGGATCATGCCGCCATTTTCCTCACTCCCGAATACAAACAAAAGCTCCTCCAGGAACCCCCGGTGAGGCGGGAAGTTAAGCGTTGGTCGCCCCACTCAGAGACCGCGCTTCAGGCAGCTCTGGATGATGTTGACTGGGACATGTTCAGCCGACGTAAACGAGTTCACAGATGTGGCGCTTTGCTTCATCAACACGCTTACAGAGCAAGCCACGCAAACAATAACAATAACGTCCTTCTCAAATCAGAAACCGTGGGTGGACAATTCAATACGCTACGGCAGTGAACGCATACGCACTGCTGCTTACAACGCCGGTCTCCATTCAGGGAATATGACTGAATACAGAACGCCCTGTTATGCTCTGGCGGCGTGCAGTTAAAGCCGCAAAGCTCGATATAAAGACCGAGTGGAGTCTCATTTCCAACTCAACGACTCAAGCGCGCATGTGGCAAGGTCTGAGGTCCATCTGCTCCTTTGGATCTAAATCCTCTGCAGAGGGAGCGCTGATCCGTCGCCGTGAACGAGTTAAACTCTTTCACGCCGCTTTGACTGTAACCGCGGCAACGCGACTCCGCCAAGTGGCGCGTTAGAGGAAATTACTCAGAGCAGTAACAACCACGTGATCTCTGTCTCAGAGGATGAAGTTCGGAGAGCACTCAAGCGTGTGGACGTCAGGAAAGCTGCCGGGCCGGATGGTATTTCAGGTCGTGTTCTGCGGTCCTGTGCTGATCAGCTCGCCGGGTTGTTTACATCTATCTTTAATGAGTCCTCGCTACATCTGTGGTCCCCACCTCCTTCAAAAAATCCACCATCATCCCTGTCCCTAAGAACAGTAAACCCTCTTGCCTAAATGACTATCGTCCAGTGGCTCTCACGTCTATAGTCATGAAGGTCTTTGAGAGACTCATTAAAAACACCATTTGCGCCTTCATTCCTGGCACTTTGGACCCTCTTCAGTTTGCCTATCGTCCCAATAGATCGACTGAAGATGCCATCTCTCATGTCCTCCACTCCTCCCTCACTCACATCGACAGCAAAAGTGGGAACTACGTAAGGCTGCTATTTATTGACTATAGCTCAGCCTTTAACACCATAGTTCCCACCAAGCTAACCTCCAAACTCCTGGATCTCGGCCTGAATCCTTCTCTCTGCCACTGGATTGAGGACTTCCTCACTGGCAGTGAGAATAGGCCAGTCCACCTCCACCTCCATCACCCTGAGTGTGGGAGCTCCACAGGGCTGTGTCCTGAGTCCCCTGCTCTACTCTCGCTACACGCATGACTGTTTGTCCACACACAGCTCCACCTCTATCATCAAATTTGCTGATGATACTGTTGTCCTGGGCCTCATTTCCAACAACAATGAGACGGCATACTTGGACGAGGTGGAGCATCTAACATCATGGTGCCAGGACAACTGTCTCTCTCTGAATGTTGGCAAGACCAAAGAAATGATTGTGGACTTCAGGAAGAGACAGCAACGGACATACTCCCCCTCATGATCAGCGGGTCACCAGTAGAGAGAGTGAGCAGCTTCAAGTACCTGGGAGTAAACATCTCCGAGGACCTGACCTGGACTGCTCACATTCAGACACAGGTGAAAAAGCCAGGCAAAGACTGTACCACTTGCGCCAGCTGAGGAAATTCAGGGTTTCACCAGCTATCCTGAAAACTTTCTATTTAGGGGCGATAGAAAGTGTATTAACTCAGTGCATCACAGCGTGGTATGGGAACAGCACCAGTCATGACCGCAAAGCCCTGCAAAGAGTCGTGCCGCTTATCCGAGTGTATCTCAGGTCAGCTCTCCCGTCTCTGCAGGATGTCTACACCAAACGCTGCAAAGGTAGAGCTACCAAGATCATCAAGGACTCTAATCACCCTGCAAACCCTCATTTCACGCTGCTGCCATCTGGTAAGCGCTTCCGAAGCCTGATGGCCAAAACTGAGAGACTCAGGAGGAGCTTCTTCCCCCAGGCCATCAGACTCCTGAACTTAACATCACGTGACTTGATACACTGACATTGCACTGCACTTTCTGTTCTCGTTGTTACTGTGTAACAACCTGTTATAAACCTCTACAAAGTCTACAGTTTACTCACTGCACAGTCTACTTCAATTATTTTATTCCACTTTATTCTTATTTTTTACTTTTTTTTTCTCTTGATTTGATTATTTATAATTCTACAGATTTACTATAAAAAAGTACTATAGTACTTTTTTTTTTATCCTATTTCTATATAATTCCCTCCTTGTGTTTTTAACTGTGAATTTGCACTGTCCATGGAGCGGACCTCTTTACATTTCACTGCCGGTTGTATATTCTGTATATAACTGTGTATGTGACAAATAAAACTCTTGAATCTTGAATCTTGAATCTTGAGTATGCTTTTCGGAATTCAGCCCCTCTCTATGGTTCAGACTTTTTTGTAACAAAATATTTAGTAATATGCTGCTGTGCATCGCGTTTTCAACTGAATTATATGCAAGTTAAGATATATTCTAAATGGATTTAGCATGTATTTATTAATTTCATTGTATTGCACTTTTTTTTTGTTTTGTTGCAAAAATAAGCAAATAAGTAAAACTTAAAATGAGTGTTTCCATCACTGAAATAAGTGCATGTACTCCTTTTTTTAATGCAGTGAATTTGGAAATCTCTTCCGCATATCGATTACATTTCATCCGCTGCGTTCATGTGCCCTGACTGACAGCTGACGTAATGACAGTATTTATGGAGGAGGGTGTGTGCTGCTGAATGTAGGTCAACAAAAACTGAAAGACAATAGCTAGCAGCGCTGATTCCTACAGGTGTCAGGAAGCCTAAGAGAATGTCACGCCGGCCGTTAGACATGACAGGTGCTTCCATGTGCCTCTGAACCACACACGTCTTGTAGGGTGTCAACTGCACCTTGCTTGAGGTGTTTGCAGGGTTGTGTGTTTTGCAGATTGAGGTTGAGCTGTAGTTCTCTAGTTTTTACTTCACTAACTAGTGGGCATGACACTCACAGATTGGTGCTGCTCTGCATTAATTTTATATTTTTTACATTACTGTGTTGAGTAAATTTTGGGTTCCAGATAGCATGATGGGTGTGTGGGTGTGTGTGTGTATGTGTGTGTATGTGTGTGTGTGTGTGTGTGTGTGTGTGTGTGTGTGTGTGTGTGTGTGTGTGTGTGTGTGTGTGTGTGTGTGTGTGTGTGTGTGTGTGTGTGTGTGTGTGTGTCTCTCTCGCTCTCTCTCGCTCTCTCTCGCTCTCTCTCTCTCGCTCGCTTCGCTCGCTCTCGCTCGCTTCGCTCTCGCTCTCGCTCTCGCTCTCTCTCTCGCTCTCTCTCTCTCGCTCGCTCTCGCTCTCGCTCTCTCTCGCTCGCTCTCGCTCTCTCTCTCTCTCTCTCTCTCTCTCTCTCTCTCTCGCTCTCTCGCTGTTGCTCTCTCTTTTCCATAATGGTCAGGCTGTTAATCAAATCAATGCCTGGTCTCTGCTTGGCCATCACATGTGCAAGTAATAGTTCAGTCCTGAAACTACCTTTATAGCCCTGCAATTGACATTCCCTGATGAGGACCTTTAAACCCGAGTGCAATGAATACTTTACCAGATCACACTTCATTAACACTAACGGCATGGCCTAAAGGCCAGAGTTAAAAAAAAAAAAAAAATTATACAAGGTGACAGCGATTTATGTTTTGATGTAGCTTTGTAGTCAAAGATGTTGAAGAACATTTATTTTGGGGGGTTTCTCTTTTATTCCAGTGGAATAAGAGGAAATAACAGGAGTTGAGACCCATGGTTCATTTTGCAAACTGCTAGTAACATGTGAGTATTGACTGACTTTCCTCACAGAAGTCAATTCCTGCTAGGCTATGGTGACCTTTTAACGTGACGTTGTAGTAGTTCTGAGCTGGTCAGATTAGATGTGACTCTTAAAGACCTGCAAACACACTTCATGCTTCACATTATGTAATATGGAGCAGCCAAAATGCAGCAAATGGAAGCCCTTATTGGATCACTCAACAGCTACCACGTGGCACCATCAAGAACTGACTGTGTGTGTGTTTCAGTGTGTATGGGGGGGTTGGGGGGTGGTTATTCGAGGTTTCGACTGAAAATCCAGATAGATTGCTTGAACGTAATTGAAGGCTGAAAATATAGGCTCTCCAGAGTCATTTCACAGTTTTCCTCCCCTCTCCAGATGAGCTTGGATGAACACCAATACCGGCACTCTACCATTATCTGCAATTACCATAAAATCATCTATGTTCAAATACCGCACTGTCATCCTCCGTCTCCCAATAATATATGATGTTTTATGGGGTTTCATTCAGAAAGGCAGGAGTCATCCGGTCCACAGAACACACACAGGAAGCACTGAGGGTTTGGAGAGTTCATAGAGATGATGGTAGGAAGTCTGACTCTCTGGTTTGGCCACTTAGACGGGAATAGTAGTAGACAGGGCCTAAAACTTTTTCCACACCTGGCAATGGCCGGTGACTTAAGAAAATTTATCGGCAATAAATTTTTTTACCAGCCATCATAACAGACAGTTGTGATACCAACATTTAAGATACCAGCGAAAATTTTTTCACGATTTTTTACAGAAATTTTATGAAGTAATCAAATGTGAAATAACACTGCATAGTCTTTACTGTTTATATTAAAGATTTTTTTGTCTTTTGTTGTTTGATTTAACATTAAGGACACAGACAGCAGCAGGAATATTAGGCTGCTGTCACTTAAAGAGCGAATGCACGGATCCAATATACTCATACATGCTCGTTTTCTTTCTCAACAGTTTACGTTTACTTAAGACATAACTGACTGTTTACGAGGAAACTCGCCAATCAGGCATTTCTAAGTGAAAGAATATGTGAAAAAGAGTTCAATTCTATATTTGCACGCTTTCTGAGCTGTGGATTTCTAGGCGCACGCTTCGGATGTTTGCGCGCAGTAACGAATTGAGTTCCCTTTTGTGTCTTCTTTCGCTTAAATATTTAAAATGGCAAAGCTTAAACTTTCATGACCATGCAGCATTGGCCCGTCAACTGTCCCGAGCGTCGATCACATTCTCACAATGTTGCAATACTAACTGGCAATTGACACCATTTCATCTATTCGCCAACACCGAATTTTACTCTCATTTGGAGCTTGGCAAGTGTTAATTTTAGGCCCTGGCAGTAGAGCAGCATGCCTTCTGCAATAACTAAGCTGAATTTAACTTTGTATTGTTTTGTTTGGTTTTGTTTCCTGTAACTGCTGCATTTATAATTCTTACTTTAAGTTCAACAGGTTCACTCTATGTCTCACATGACTTGAGCAAGGCTGAAATGATTAGGCTTTAGACCAGTCACATGGCGCTTATGTGAGACGAGTTACTATTTCTCTTTGTTTCCCTTTCAACAGACTCAAATGTGCAGTCTATTTTATTAGTGGCTCAGACGAGCATCACTATTATTATTCAGTATTGTTATTATTCTGCACTACGGACATAACTGATACCTCATATCATGTGGCTTGTTGAGGGAAAATGTGTGTTACTACTGTCTAAAAATTGAAGATGGGAGCAGAGTCATGTCTAGAGACCAGAATGTCATATAGACTTGATAGACTCTTTTGACTTGGACCAATTAGAAATTACCTAGCAGTGGCAACCATCCATAACACCCTAGTACCACATAGGACCCACCCAAGCACCTTAGCAATGACCTAGCAACCACCTAGAAACCAAATAGCACACCCTAGCAACTGCCCAGATCACCCAAGACGTGGCAACCACGCAGAATGTTCATCAACCTACCACCCAAAACACACTAGCAACCTCCGAGCAATCATCTACAACACCCTAGCAACCACCCAGAACTCCTAGCAACTGTCCAGACCACTTAGGAACCATCTAGAACACACTAGCAACCCCTCAGAACACCTATCAACTGTCCAGACAACTTAGGAACCACCCAAAACACACTAGCAACCTCCTAGCAACCATCTAGAACACCCTGGCAACTCCCCAAAACACCTAGTAACTGTCCAGACCACTTTGGAACCACCCAGAACACACTAACAACCATGTAGAACATCCTGGCAACCACTTAGCAATGCACTGACAATCATTCCCATCAACCTATAGCTTCTCTGTAGTGTCTAGTTGCATCTGACCCTATAACTAAGGAGAAATCACAAATATAAAGAGAAACTAGCTTGAAGAATATCCTGTGTTCTTTCAGTCATTTCCAACATATATTTTGCACTTGTACCCGTTTTGTAAATGAAGACTACAGAGTAGTTTTGCATATCCCAGATTAAGCCCCAGCCGTATCCTGCTGAGCTGTGGTGTTGCGTGAGGTAGCGATGTGTCCTATGAAGTAATTGCTCTGTTCAAGAACACCCCCGCTCCTCTCGATAAGAGGTGAGGCACGTAAAAAAAACCTCATCCACCCCACCAGCACAGGGGGAATTAGCATACGTTAGTTGCCTGTAGGCCGAGATTATTGTTCTGTCTTGAATTCAATTTCTCCTACCTTAGGACAAGCCTCTGTACTAGGATTAGCTCTCTCTGTGCATCCGTCACTCAGTGTCCTCAAAGGTGTGCTGTCTTCTCCCTGGCTTTGTGGTTAGCATGTGACATGTTATCAGTGTGCACCGCATGGATTGGGTTTAAATGATTCACGGACATGGCTGGGAACTGGTGTGTGTCAGAGGTTTTGAAGCTTAAATGATCGCTGTGAACTGAACAGTCAGCATATGGGCATCTCTAGGATTCATCCGTGTAATGGTGACACTCTCAGAGTGTTATAGATGTTGAAATATTATAATGTAGTTCCTGTGTGAACCATGCTGCCAAATTCCTGTGATAGTTATGAAGACATGTTTGTGACCATATTTGATGTGGGGTGGATGTTGTTTGCTGGTAATGGATATGTCGGATGTTAGAGGTTAGAGATGTGTGTAAATGTTCTACAGACATGTGATCGGATGAGTTTGACTATGCAAATTGTGGCTCTGTGCAGTCTGATCAAATGACTTATGAGCCAGTTTAAGTGACTCTTTTTCTTAACTATTGGTGAACTTGTATCTATATCATTACTAACTTGCTATTTATTTGACAATGTGTAGTGCGAAAAATACATTTGCAACAGTAATGATAAACAAATACATAAATAATACATATATTACATGTATTACATTACCTTATTGTTCTGAATAGAAGACAAGCCTGATTATAAAACGACCCCTTTTTCAAGATGTACCTTTTGGAGAAAGGCTTTTTGATAAAGAAAATGCTTTTATTTGAAAATCATTTTTATACTGCATATTTTTCATATTTAAATTCTTGAATTGAAAGTATAGTAAATACTGGTAAATGTAGAAATGATCACATTTACAAATAAACACTTTTTGGCATACCATAAAAATAACCTGTAGCCTATCCATCTCATAGTGAAAACCATGTAGCCTACCAATATTTCATTAACAGTAGAAACATGGGAACCATTGTAAGACCCATCTACTTTTTACGACCAAGGACCACTCACTTTTATCGTCTCTAATTCAGCATATGTCTGTTTACCTACCCTTAACCGATAAACACTTAGACACACGTTAGACGCTTTATTTTCACTTTTCTAATATTTTACTCATTTTTATTGAAAAGAAATGCTTTTCCGATCTGATATGTGATGGGAAAAGGGAGTAGAGCGAGTTCATCAAAAGGCGGATTCAAGCCTCCAGACGAATTGCTTAAAAACTCTGCCGTGCGTCTTACCCCTACACTATTGCCACTGTAAATGATTCCGTGTTTTATGTAATTTTGTCTGTCCCAACCAGATGTTAAGTAAACAAGTATATTTGTACTTAATGTAAAGGCATCTACTCCAGTAACATTTTTCTGGAAGACAAACAAGCCCGATCCATGGAGGCCCCACTTTGCAACTTACAGGACTTAAAGGATGTGCTGCTAACATCTTGGTGCCAGAGACCACAGCACACCTTCAGGGGTCTAGTGGAGTCCATGCCTCGATGGGTCAGGGCTGGTTTGGCAGCGAAAGGGGGACCGACACAATATTAGGATGCCTGTTATGCCTGATTTTTTTTTTTTTTTTTTTTTAATATTATAACAATCTTTCAAACTGATCAATTTATTACATCCTTGCAGAAGAAAAATATACATTTCTTTCAAAAGATAACATTTTTTATTAACCCCAAACATTTAAATGGTAGTGTTTGTGTATATTATTTTTATTATTAAAAAAGTAAGCCCAGAGTCATCCCAGTCGGTCTTGCCTTCTTCCAGACTGACACTGAATATATATGAATCCCTCACTAGTTTCAGTATTACTG
>CM031952.1:14687268-14707268 GCA_018749465.1 Paracanthobrama guichenoti | reverse complement strand
GCAGCAGCAAGTCTTGCTCACCGTTTCCTCATTATCAGTTCATATAAATGTCCTGCTGTTTCGCTGACTGACGGGTTAAGGAGAGATTTGTTTTCACGCAAATCTTTCTTATTAAACTCCCTTCTGTCCACCGAGACTCAAATCCGTTTTAAACTATCGTTTAAATGCGGTAAGTGGCCACGGGCCAGTAGGAGCAGTTTCCAGTGGCAACACTGAAGGCCACTGACTGAGCTGCCTGTTTTCTGTCTTACTCTGGCGGCAGCTGTTTAGTGAATTAAAATAATGCACTCGCTGATTTTAGTCTGATAGCACGGGGATTATCACACAACCGAATCGCCCTAGAGCAGGCACTCGGATTCAGAATTTTACCCAATTTGTTTCTCTTAACGCACAACATGGCTTTGCCGAGGCTTTTTGGAGCCTTTAAATGGATGCAGAAATCTGCCTCCTGCCTTGTGACCTGCCTTGCTATGAGTCTACACCCCTTCACTCATTTATTTATTGGCATGATGTTATTATGTGTGTCTGTACCTGTCCTGAATCAGTAATTGGCAAGGACAGGGTCCTTAATGAGCTTCCTTTTATGTCGTCCACTGAGAGATGCCCTCAGCCCTTTAAAAAGTCATCCTTAATTAAGAGGTCAGCTATTCTAATACATGTAATTAAACTAGAGCTTGTCTTTCTTCACAGAACCAAGCTCAGCTCTTCCGTCCAGCTTCTTGAAGTGCATCAGAGACCGGTTTAAGGAGGATTATGCTCAGAAAAATTACTTTGTAATGCCCCATATGGGATATGTATTGGTATTTATGAGGCAAGCTTTTATTTGTCTGCCCTCCAGTAAACCCACCAGATTGATTCATTGTTTTCTTAACCGCACTGACCGATGCTTACCAAGTGTGTCAGAGGCCAGAGTGAGTTTCCTTATTCCTTGCGATGCATCAGCACTTTTGCGCTGTTCCGCTGTGGCTGCTGATTAATACATATGCAAAACACGATTTTGCTCTGGGAAAATTCCACGCTAAACTGCAGTTTAATCATGCTGAAGATGCATAATGCACAGAACTCATGACATGGTGGAAATGAGTTTGAATGCGGAGATGAAGCCTACCAAATGACTTCTAGTTCTCTCTACATTTAGTTAAAGTGCCCCCATTACTAATTTTGTTTGGGGGGTGGGGTGGTCTCCTACAACAGGTTTACATGCATCAAAAGTAAAAAAAACCATCACCAATGATTCTCAAACTACTCGACGGATTAATCAGTCTCTCTAAATCCCTCCTTTCTGCGAGCCTACTCTGCTCTGATTGGACAGACGGCCCAGTCTGTTGTGATTGGTCTACCACTTACTGCACATTTCAGAAGCTAAACTCCCATTACCATAACTGAACTTCAGCTCCAACCACCGGCTTCCTAAAGCGATTGCATACACTGTAAAGACAGTAACGATATGGTTTTACCATATCAATCCGAGTCCAATGATGAAACATTGAAGAACTAGTTAATCAACCCGAACCTCCATCACAAGGACGACTCAAGCAGGACGTTTCTCGATACGATACTCATTTGAGGTTCATTATGTTGCAGCTGTAATTCCTCACCATCAGCATTAACAAGTGTGTGTCCATCAACAAACCCATGTGTGTATTTCTGATTTATTGTGATGCATACGCAGGATCTGTCAATAATGGTGCATATGTTACCCCAGCACTAATGTGAATGACTGATGGAAAATAAACGTTTGTAAAACAAATCTCCATCCTTTATCTTTTGTCAAAGTAGTAAGAACGACAGACAATCTGCATTAATACACACAGTTTTAGGTAATAGTGGCCACAGCTGATGAGCAGAAGTATTTCAGTAAGACAGTCATAACGCAAGTTAGCCGGAAACTTACACAATATAAAACACAAAACGACGTATTATGAACACCTGATACAGCAATAATTAATCATACTTGCAGGCTGTGATTCAGAGGAGCAGCTGGTCTAAATAAACTGAGTACTGACCCATCTTTCAAGAGCAAGTGTTTTGCAAATCCCACGTTGAACTCAGAGATTTGAGTAGCATTCGTCAGTAAAATGGCGTGTTTTAGGGCGGGACAAGTTGATGTACAACATAGGTGGGCATTATGCAAATGTGTTTCTAGTGATGTAGAACTGTCACACAGTGGGATTTGAATTACAAACGACTCATATAGGCGGTTCAGAGTCGATTCTTTCTTTTTGGAGACAATAACTTATCGTGCACTTTCAACTTTACAACTCACAAACAGCATGAAAGGGAATATTCGAAAAACCATAATAGGGACACTTTAAACTTAGGATAGTTTAACACCTTTGAAGTGTCGGTCAGATTAAAAAAAAATTGTCTTTCCATGCTCACCAAGGCTGCATTTATTTGTTAAAAAAAAATACAGTAATCCGCAATAAAAGCCAAGAAGTTGTCATTTAGATAATTGGTTATGCATGTGTGTAATAAAGGTTTCTGAATGCGTTGAGACTTAGCCAGCAGGCCACTGCCCTCTCTAATAAGAATCAGCAGAGCTGATGTCTCCTCATTAACCTGCTGGTCTGTCTGATTCAGTGTGGATCTTCCACACCATTGTCTCTTTATAGCCCTGATTAACAGGCTCTGATCCACAGTCGAGCATAACTGTTTTAATCCATTACAAATTTCATTTCCTGACAGACTCAGGCTACTTGCAAAACCAGAAAGTTTCTGGTTTTGGTCCCAAAGCAATCTAAGAATGATGAGTAATGCTCTCTCAGGGTGGCTTACACTATCAGATTGTCAAAATGAAGAGCATTAGATCCTCTGTTTTCTTGTCTCACCTGAAGGAACAATATGCCGTGCCATTGGCCCGAAGTGATTTATTATTATTTTTTGTTAACCAAGAAAAGAGAACAGGCTTAAGCCACCGCTCTGCTTTGTCTTTTCTTTTTCTCCTTCTGAGTGCATGTTTGTGTCTGAAAGTGTTAACTGGTCAATTTGTGACGGTCA
Source organism: Paracanthobrama guichenoti (assembly GCA_018749465.1). NCBI lineage: Eukaryota > Metazoa > Chordata > Actinopteri > Cypriniformes > Gobionidae > Paracanthobrama > Paracanthobrama guichenoti. The sequence continues at coordinate 14,704,268 of CM031952.1, read as the reverse complement.
GTGTTTATGAAACCATTCTGTAGAGAAGTCGAAGCAGTGTGTGGGTGGCACTTTTCTCCACATGCTCTGCTATTTACCTCACAACCTCCATTTTGTGGCTGTCATAGACCACCAGGGGAATGTATATGACATTTTTACAGTACGTGAATAAAAGTTTACAGTCATAGACGCAGATACAGTATAAGAACTTGCGTTCTTAGTCATTCTGTGTACAGAATGATAGAGTGTTCAGTTTGAGGAACCCTCAGACTCTCAGCTAACCCATGGACTCCCAGTGTAAATTTTTTCACTGCATTTATATATTGCTTTGACATGTCGTGGCAACACACTCACATTTTCTTCAGAAATATCTAGTACTGCAATGTTTTCACAGGCCATTGACTGAAGGATTTGATGTCTGACTCAGTTCATATGTTTATAGCCCAAAGCAACTGGATGAATTTCGAGAAGGATTTACACAAGTCTAATCCCAGTGTGCATTTGTGTGTTTCATGTGGTTCCAGGACAATAGTGTCATGGAAAATGTTCCGGCAGTGCCTTCACGACGTCCACCCCATCAGCTCCGGGTTGGAGGCCATGGCTCTGAAATCTACCATCGACCTCACCTGCAATGACTATATCTCTGTCTTTGAGTTCGACATCTTCACTCGTCTTTTCCAGGTAACCCCTGAACCCCTCACCTCCCACAATCCCATCCAAAACCTTTTATCTCAATGTCTCACCATGACAGACGCATTAGATCTGCATTTAAGCTAGCATTTAAATGTCAGCTACTTTCTGAAAACCGATACGGAAGGAACACCCTTCTCTCCAGCGTTGGTCGATCTACTCATTCTGTGGAGAAACCTTCTACATAGATTTCTCACAGATAACCACAATTAAATTGAAAACATCAAACACGTCTCAACATTTTCACAATGTTTTGAAGTCATCACGTCTCTGTGCGCTGATGGAAAATGGTGCTAACACTGGGGATCACCTCTGTAAGTGAGTGTTGAGTGGGAGGTTTGTTTTATGCAGAGGAATCCCTTAGAAAAACACACCTCATCTTTAACCACAACACACACATGCTTACAAACCTGTGTTTGCACAAGCACTATTGCGTATCAGTTGCAAAACACCCACATTTTGTCTACCTACTCAAGCTTTTGCTGCAAGAAATACTCAAATTCCCATAAATGTGTTGGAAGGACCCACATCATTTCATTAGAGTGGATTTGTTTATGTGTGTGAGTCAATCAGTGAGCAATATGGAGTTTTATCGTGCTTCTAATCGTCACGTGACCTTCCCCCAGCTGAATCACCACACATGACCCCCGCTACCTTACAGCCAAAACCAACAAAACTGCACCCTGCTCATTTGAACATCCAAACGTCTCTTTGTAGCTCTTCTCCAGATTTATGGAAATTGCTTGGAAAGTCTCGATTGGTTCAGTCAGCTTGTATGGGAAAGAGGAAAACTTTTCCGTTTGACCACATATTCACAGTATCAAGAGTCCCAGCTGCTTTTCATTTAATTCTGACATGTCAATATGAGTTTATTTAAGAATGCACAAAAAAACAAAGTATTGGACCATTAAGTCAGTCTTAAAAAATGTCTAAATGCCATTGCATTATAGGTCAGGGGTTATCAAACCACACTTCAGGGGCCATAAAAGGTTACTAGGAGATCTACAGAAAATGTGTAATAAAATATGTTTTATAAAATATGTATTTAGATAATTATTCAATAAATATTTATATTTAAATATATTTTGTATGTTTAACACAACCATGTCAAAATATGCTGCTTTGGAACAATACTTTACAAATAAATCTGAATTAAATTGAAAAGATTCCTCTCTATGCAAAATGTATACATCTAAAATTAACCATTTATTAAGTAATTTAATAAAAAGTTAATATTTACAGATAATATTTGACAAATTTTCCCTTTGTAAAGTGACAATATAAAAGCATTTTTTTAATGTAAGAAATTGTCATTTAAATTATAACATTTTTCTCACACAGTATAAACAGGTCTATACAATATAGCTGTTTGTGGTTTAGACAGGGCATTATCATATTCTGGAGTCCTTCGCATTAAAAATTCCTGCATTAGATATTGCAACTCAAACAAAACAGCATCTGCAAACAAATGATGGTAGATCTTTTCTCGGAACTAACTTCACTTTTTTGTTTTGTTTTTTAATGGATGAAGTTACTTCCCCATTACCATTTATGCATTAACTATAATGAACCTTTTAGTTCCAGAAAGTGTCCAGATACTTCCTTCCAGATAGATTCCTTCATTTTGTTTTAAACATTGTGTTTGTGCTCTTTCTTTAAACTGAATAGCACATGGTTTGACCCCCCCACTGTTACATTAATTGTATGTAACATAATTTATTTATTTATTTTCATTGTGATTGATTATTTGGTATCCAAATACTTTAGTCATCCTTTTGGACAGCATATTTAAAACACTTTTTGTTAAATATTTAGTTTGTGTTTGTGCCAAGTTTCTTTTAAAATAAATGTTACTAAATTCAATTTCGATACAAATCTGATTTACTGATTAGATAGAGCAGTCATACATTTTTAACTGTCTCTTAAGTATTCAAATACTTTTTGAGTAAATTGTTGTATGTCCAGCTACAAGGGGCAATAGTAGTTTAGTTGGTGTGTTGGTTGGTGTGTCTCGATTTAACCATCTGGGAGGTCGATGATGGTAAAAATGAAATGTATGCTGGCACATTCCAGTCTGACTTCTGTTTTCTGTGCTATTTGAAGTATCACGGATTACAGACTTCCTAAACTCACTACCTCTCTCTCTAATACTTTTCTCTCCCCTGTAGCCATGGGGCTCAATCCTGAGGAACTGGAACTTTTTGGCGGTCACGCACCCAGGCTACATGGCTTTCCTGACGTACGATGAAGTGAAGGCACGTCTGCAGAAGTACATCAACAAACCTGGCAGGTACAGACTTGTCTATGTCTGTGTGTGTGCAACTGGATGGCTGTAATAGACATACCATCTGCTGTGTGGTGCGTCGGGCCAGCCAGCTGTTTTTCTCCAGTCTGGCAGACGACCCCGCTTGCATGGGAAAGTGGGCGAGGCGGAGATGTTAGCTTAATACAGGAGCCTCTTTGTCTGTGCTTATGCCCTCGCCGACATTTGTTTGTTATTTAGCATGCACTGCTTCTAGGATCTAGGATCAATGTAACCTGGAAATGAACTCATAACCTTTGCATTGGTAACCCTGATTGTACCATACCAGTATGCCAAGGGTGCATGCCGTAGGGAGACAGCGGTAGTTAAATCCAGTCTGTTTGGATTAGCTGATTAGAGAAACAGCATCGCATCTGTGCTGAAACAACTCCGAGGTCCAGAGCCAGACGGCAGGCGCGATTACACACTGGTTAGAGTCGTTTAATGCAACAGCAAGATAATAGCAAGGCCATAAAATAAGAAACTTTATGGGAAAGGACACCCCCTGATTTTCACCAGGAAGATGGGCCTTTTTAAATGGCTGATGTAGGTTGGAGAGATGTGGCTAAACAAACAGACAGAAGTCAAGGACGGTGGGTGGTCGTGCAGAACTGGATGCAAATACCAATCGACTGAAGAGGAGCAGCAGCTGTGTGTGTGCGGTTAGAGAAGGTCTTGGCGGCACCCAAGGGAACTATATGTGTATCACGCTGAGTTTCTACCCACAACAGTCACCTGGCAAAATTGACCTTTTGACATGCTGGATGTTGTATTTATATCTGGAAACACTCGCTGCCTCAGGAGTCACAGCAGCTCAAAGCATTTTATGATCTGTGTGTATTCGTGTGTGATTGCTCTGAGGGTAATGGTGACTTTGCTTGATTCCTCTGACAATCATTTCCCAGTTTCTCCTCTGGTCATCCACGTTGAATCTTTGCTCTCGGCCTACCAGGACCCGTGTCTGCCCAGTGCCGCAGTGCATAGAAAGTTAAATTACCTCAAGAAACAAGCACTCATGGCTGGAAGTCTATTTTTGAAGAAAGCTCTTGTCAGGTGAAAGTAAATGATGACGGAGCCAAAATGACAAAAAAAAAAGTGTTAGGAAAGTGGTCTTCTAAACTTAGTTTTGTGTGATGAACATACATAAATTGAAGTCATTATTCACTGAAAACCTTGACATCTGTCCTGTAGGTCTACATTGCTTTTTCCTACATTTCCGTCATGATCCATGAACAAATGAATCAGACATTTTTAATGAACTGCTTGATCCAGTTCACAGTCATCAGTTCAATGTCCAGTTTATGAACAGTTTTTCACTCGGCACCAGTTCACTAAACCAATTTATTATGATTTATTAATGAATCAAATTGATTTAATTCTTGACTTCAGTGAAAAATTACCAAAATTTTCCTCTTTCTCACACAAAGCTGTCGTATGACAGGGGTGGGCGATATAACCAAAATCTTATATCACCATATGAGTCATTTTATTTAATGATAACGATATATATATCACGGTATATATTTTTGCTTTAAATGGTTTTTATCATATCAACATTTTTGATACCACTGCAATTTCATCATTCTTATCACCATTTGCAATATCATAAAAAAATGAATGCTAGCCTAAAAAAACCTCTCAAGCTTACTGAAGACAGATAAACTACGATAAAGAGCAAAGAAAACTACAATAGAACAAAAACAAAAGCGAATCAGACCTACCAGAAAAACTTCAAGCACTAGAAATGCTACATAAAATGTATAAAGTTATCAAATATATATATATATATATATATATATATATATATATATATATATATATATATATATATATATATATATATATATATATATATATATATATATATATATATATATATATATATATACTGTACTGTATACATTAAATATACATTTATTCTTATTAAAGTTACAAAAGTGATTCAGTCAAGAGCAGTGAGAGATTTTCTTGTTGTTGTTGTTGTTAGCAGCAGTAATGAAGACAGCAGGTAAATTTGGATGTTGTCACTTTAAGACCGACTGCACAGATCCAGTATACTATTACTTGTGCGTTGTTCTTTCTCAGTTTCTCAGTTCTTTCTCAACTATTTACAGTCACTTAATGACATAAATGACTTGCAAAACATGTCACTTTGACACATAGGCTTGTGCATTTAGCCATTCAAGCACAATTATGCGGCAAAAAGCACTCAAAAATTCTGTTGCCTCTCTCATAGTATGACTTCAGCCTAGTATGACTTCAGAGTGATTATAAGTCAAACGGACCACTTTTATGATACTTAAATGGTAATTTTTATGAATATTTGCAACCTCAAAGCTTCAGTCCCCATTCATTCTAATAGCATGGATTTTCTTTCTTTTTTTTTTTTTTTTTTTAAACTGAATTGACTAAAATGAGTATCTTGGACTATAATCTCTCCTAGGACAGATGGTTTGGCTCAGCTGTGCTTGGATTTCAGAGTAAATATTGACATCAAATCAGTCCAATTTAATTACAAAAAGAAAAGAAAAAATTGAAGCCATTTTTGTCAGTTTCAGTGTTGGTATAGTTGCTGAGATTTGCTTATCCTCTAAATAAAAGGTGTCAAAAGGCAAATAATAAATTATGCTTTTTGATCAAATACAAATTATGTAAAACTGTAAAAATGACCATAGCAAGTCTAGCGTTAAACAAAAGAGATATGGCAGAGTTGAGTTGGAAGTAGACCTATAGAGCGTGTTAACAAGAGTGTAGAGACTATGCAATGTTTCCCCGTGCGTGAAAAGAGCTGTGTCCAGTGTGAAAGCAGCACAGTGGAGCTTTATGGGATTAATCACATTTAACACAGAGAGCTCCATTCATCCCTAGCAGCTGCATTAGAAATAACTCTAATGTAATTCAGAAATCCTGCAACAATCCCTTACATCAGGCCATGACCTTTTCGTGTGATGAGTCAGTGTGTGTGGTCTTGTGTCTCAAAATAGTGGCTCAAGCATGTCAACATTAGTGTTGCATTTACCACATCAATTATTTTGGCCTTTCTAACCTTTATCCATTTTATTTGCGTAGATGTTAATTTTGTGACATCACATTAAAGCATTAACATTTAACATTGCAAATCAAATTCTGTGCACCAGCATTCAAGACACTTTGTACAAACTTTTCCACCTCCTGCTGAGAAATGTCAACCTGTTCTCCATCCATTCCTCCGTCAGCCAAAGTTTTTCCTTTTTTCCAGCCTCAGTGCCAGCCTGTGACACCCTGCCGCTGTGGGATATTGAATGGAAAGGTTCAGTCTGGTACCAGCTAGTCTCTTAATCCTGGCTGAATTTGTTGTTCAGCAGTTGCATAACCAAAAGACTTATTTGAATAACTCCAAAAATGTGCTTTTCGTTTCCTTTTCCTCTTACATTTCTCGGTAAAGGGGCAGGCAGAAGTAAACGTTTATGGTTCAGTTTTTCTCTCCAGTGTTTGTCAAAACCTTAGATTATTTCATAATTGCTGTTATGATATCTAAACTGTTATGAATTGGTATTGTTTTCAGTTTCTACACAAATAAATAATTTCTTTAACGTAAGAAGCTCAAGACCACGCCAACAACCTCCAGCGGCTAAAAGAAAGTCGCCTGGAATCCAACCAACAAACATGAACTATGCTAGCCATTATATGTTTATGGCCTAATGTCACCTGCATTGTCCCTTGCAACAGAAGCATGCCAAAAACATTTGTGCTTTGCAGTTTTTAATTATTCTCTTTCTCACCCTGCCCCCAGCTACATCTTCAGGCTGAGTTGTACGCGGTTAGGCCAGTGGGCCATCGGCTACGTCACCAGTGACGGGAACATCCTGCAGACCATCCCACATAACAAGCCGCTGTTCCAGGCGCTCATCGATGGATGCAGAGAAGGCTTGTGAGTACCTCAGACGGCATAAACCATTAACTAAACGTCAGAGCTTTGGCCTAATGCTTGGTGCATTTTGAGCCATGGTGCTCATGTGGGCGTTTTGAGTTCAAGTCCCTGTTCTATCCTCCAACTATTAATCGAAACCATTCAGCTCTACTTAACGCCCACTATCTCAACTCAATCGCTTGCTTTACTCTTGTTCTCTTTCAGTCGATGGCACATTGACATCTCTCATCTTTGATTATTCTTTGATTTAATGTCTAGACAGTGGGACTGAAGATGGTTGAGTTATAATGTCACTATATGAATAAGTCTGAGCTCATAAATATTTTTTGCATGAGTTTGCTGATGTTCCACACTGATTTGGCATTGACATACAATATCATTCTAGTTTTACGTTTGATCAGATATCTTTAATATGTTTGAATATACCTTTTAACATATCCAAATTTATCTGCATACAAACAGTACAGTGTAAAGCAATATATTTAGTCACAAATGCTCATTAAAGTTGGATAAATATGTCCAGCATAATCAACATACATAAAGTATACCCATATAAGGTGATAAATACTACAGTATATGGCATATCTCAACTGCTTGATTGCTTGTATTATCACTAAATGAAAACTATTTTAAGAAATTATAAATACTAACATCATGCTTTTCTGAAAAGCTGCTTTGAAACCATGTGTTTTCATTGTGATAAGAACTATAGACTTCAAAGACTAACACATATACACATATTTAATCAAATGAGATTTAAAAATGAAAAAAGGAAAAAGGAAAATTACTTAAATCAAATAGTCAGTGGAGCATTGATGGTCTATTTCATACTTCGGCTACGTAAATAAATATAAGTAATTATTGTCTGCATATGAGCCAGCAGTGGTACATATTTTAATATTAACTGACTAAGTTTGATTGAGTAGGCCAAAGATGGGGTTCCGGCGCCCCTGTGTCCAGATCTACTCATTTTGTCCCATTTTCCTGGAATCATCTCCCGTAGTTGTTCTGTGAAGCATCCTATTGGCTCAATATGTTGTGGAAAGCTGGCAGTATGTCTTGTAAACACACACACACACACACACACACACACACACACACACACACACACACACACACACACACACACACACACACACACACACACACACACACACACACACACACACACACACTCTCCCCCTCTTACTCTTCGTTGGCAGGTGTCTTACTGGCATGTCTGTTTGAGGTGTCATTTACAGGTTTTAGCTGCATGTATCTGTCACTGATGCTGTGTCAGCTCTCTCTAAACCACATCACACTGGCTTGTGGCTCTGTCTGCCCGGCCTAGTGCCACATGCCAATCTCACACCATCTGAGCTGTACCATGCTCGCCCATTAATTTCAGATAATGAATCCGATATGCTTGCATAACGCGAGTTTCTGGTAAAAGAAACACACACAAGAAACTGATTTCTAAAGAAGTTCAACTGCCATCATGAAATTTGTATGCATTTTGTAGTTATTTTATTTTATTATGCTTTCAGCCATCAATAACTGTGATCAGTTTCATTTACAACGTTTTGCTGAATTCTCTCCTCATCATCAGCCCAGAAAATGCAGAAAAAAAAGTCTGCAGATCTTGTCTGGACCTCTCTCTCTCTCGCTCTCTCTCTCTCATCTGATTGCCCCAGCCGAGAGGTTTGATCCCTGCTGTAAGTGCAGCGATTCAGACATTGGCTGTGATTGGATGGGCTGTGGAGGTGGCCCAGTTTCACAGCACTGCTAATAGAGATGCCACAGAGCCAGTTTCACATGAGGACAAGTCTCTTAACCTCATACTCTTTTTGCTGTCTTTCTCTCCATCTGTAGTTATCTGTTTCCAGATGGGCGCAGTTATAACCCAGATCTCACTGGCCTGTGTGAACCCACCCCACACGACCACATTAAGGTCACACAGGTTAGTAACTGATGCACATTTGAGTTGGCTATATGTCCACAATTTTCTTTTTCATCCTAGTCAATCTTTTTTTTTTACTCTCTCTTTTCTGTCTTTTCAGGAACAGTACGAGTTGTACTGTGAAATGGGCTCTACGTTTCAGCTGTGTAAGATCTGCGCTGAAAATGATAAAGATGTAAAGATTGAGCCATGTGGTCACCTCATGTGTACTTCCTGTTTGACATCATGGCAGGTATGTATTGCAGGTGTTTTTATACTTTACACTAGTGTATTTCATTTGTCTTCTAACAGTGGCTAGAGAGGAGAATTCTGCTAAGGCTAATTTCATACCTAGCATTTTTATGTATTGTAAATAAACAATACATAACATTTTCACACATGCATAATTTGACAAAATTGCAGCTTGATTTACAAATGATGCACCAAAAAATCTTCTAAAAATGATATTTACCTTGATATTAGCTTTATCTGGAGGTTTCTTTGTACATTTGCATCTCATATTTCATCTAAAGCATGCTCTTCACTGACACTGTTGTCTCCTCAGTAACTTAGTATGTCAACTTTATAAAAAAAAAAATATATATATATATATATATATTTTCACAAATGTATTGAAAGGTTTGTTTATTTCAAACTCTTTTATTTGTAATCATTTATTTATTTTATCTTTTATATTGATAAAATGTATGATAAAAAGTTTCAAGACAAATAAGAGGAAAAGTTATATTATATTAATTATCTTTATTATATTATAATATTATATTAATTATCTTTATTATATTTACATTACATTACATTAAAGCAAAGCCTCTGAAGTGGAACACCATAAACACTATATCTGAATATATACATAAACATGATACACGTGTGTCACCACCACACAGCTGCAGCTTTTCACACAGTTGTGCTCATGCATGAAATAAACGTGTCTTATTTGCATGCGGTATGGTGAAACGCTTTGCATCACATGTAAACGCTTCAGTACTCAGCTAATGGATCTAGTTAAATGTGCTTTAATGGCAGGCTATGACCTGAATACTGAGCATCATCAGGGCTCAGTGGAGAACGAACAGCAGGTAATCTGTCCCTCCATCGCCCTTGCATTTGTCCTGATCACAAATGCATGCGGCATGACAGCGGACAGGTGAAGGAAAGGCAGATAGGGTAGGAAATGTGTCCACTCTGGTTGCATTTATCTTCTGGGTGTTTCTGTGTGTGTGTCAGTGTATGATTGTGATTTGAGGATGTTTACGTGTGTGATGTTAGAGTGATGTTACATATTTGGGGTGAAGTGTGTATGTGTTTACATTTTAAGTACTGGCCGAATTACCAGAAATGTTCAGATCTAGGGTGTTGTCCGAGCATCAGAGCTTCTCTTACGATAAACAGATACTCTGGGGCCAGCTAAACTCAGACGCCTCAGCCAGATGCATGCTTCATGTTTTTTGTTTTTTTTTCCTCTTTTTATAATGGAAACTTCAGTCACTCATGCTGATCTGAGCATAAATCCTGAATCAAGTCGCTCATGTGATGCTTATGTGAGCCAAGCAGGTTTGAGTCTGGCCAGAAACATGCCCTTGATCCCGTTCCCTGTTTCTCTCCCCAATAATATCAAATAATTTTTCACTTTATCACTAGAAAATTTAAGGGAGAAGCAGTACTTTTGTAGTGTTTTGTGATTTGTGTTTTGGCACAGTAGTTTTCCCGTTGCTACACATGGACCTGCTGAGGCTGAATCTCAGATTTGTGATCATTGACCGTGAACCAGTGTTCTTTACTGCATGAATATTGAAGTGAAGCGCTCAAGCTAATTGAATTATAGAAGAGCACTTCATCGAAACAATACAGTGGCACCCTAATATTATTTGGCCACTTAAAAATGTATATGTCACAGTCTTAAATAATTAAATATCAAACCATTGTGCCATTTGTTTTAATAGAAAGATTGCACAAGCTTACAATTTTCAAGCATAATATTTCAGAAAAATAGTTTTTATATTATAAAACAGTAGACATACTGTTCAAAATTAAGATTTAAAGTTTTCAGAGACTTTCTGGTTGTGAATTGTTAGTGGAGCAGTTGGTGTGTTGCTCTAATTTTAGATCCAAGTGTTTGCTTGTGTTTGTTCCATATTTTAGTGCGGGAATGTGTGAAGAAGGATGTCATCTTTCCTTCAGGGCAGAATTGTTGTCACTGAACACACACACATTGTCACAACACCATCTAAAATGACATCTAAAAGGCCTCAGCTGTGGTCCATCACAAGTCCATTCTTGAACAACAAGAGTCATAATATGAGTGCTTGTGCGGCTTTTCAAATCTCCTCTGCTGTTGTTCACGCTCTCATTTTTTTTTTTTTTTTAAAACAGCCAGGGTGGTTTTCCTTTTAACCTGTCACCTGCCTATAAAAGGGACCTGACCATTAAATAAACCATTGAACCGGTTGAGAGTGTAGAGAAGTGTGGCAGACAGGGAGATTAATATTCATTGCTATTTTTCTGGTAAGTTTACGAACACACAGCAGTGAAATCTTGAAGGTGACTGTCCCTTAGAAATCTCACCCTTTTCTTATTTTAATAGCCTTGTTTAATGCAGAGTCAGTTTGGGTGTGTTTCTCTCTCTTTCCGTTTAAGGGCTCTAATTAGGATTAGGTTTCAAACGATGCTTTGATGTCTTTCCGCGCGACCCCTCAACCAGATGGCAGCCATGATCATCTTTTGTTCTTGCAAATATCGACACACTTTGATTCTCAGAGTTCAATGGAGGAAATGAAAGATGATTGTTGTTCATTTTGCCATGTGTAAGCTGTCTCCAGGCCGTACGGATCCATGTGACATGGAGGAGTGTCCTGCGTGTGTGTCTGTCTTGCTTTGCTTGAAAAATAGAAATTGGGTATCCGGCCTGAGGGGGTAGCATGTGTGTTCCAGCTGTTTGTAATCAAACATGGCTCTTCAGATCCTGCCAGTAAAGAGTTTCCTCATGGCCGAGGCATATTTCCACAACAGTCTGTCAGTGTTTACAGTGCTATACAAATAAGCAGACCAGAACCGTTGAGGTTGATATCAGCGAAGGTACTACACCATGCTCATGTCTGTTTTGAGTACGAAGCAGTTTTTTGGATTTCAACAAGTGTTTGGAGCCTTTGTGTGTGTGTGTATGTTTGAGAGTGCACTTTACAAGTGTGTGTGCTTGTGTTTTAAAGTTCACTCAGTGTGTCCTCGACTCTTTTCTCCAGGATTCCGACGGTCAGGGTTGCCCGTTCTGTCGCTGTGAGATCAAAGGGACTGAGCCCATCATTGTGGATCCATTTGACCCACGCAATGAAGGGGCCAAGTGCTTCTTCCTGGACCACTTCAACTCCCCGATGCTGGACCTAGATGACGATGATGACAGAGAGGAATCATTGGTCATAGACCACATCAAGAAGGTACAACATCTATGAGATTCCCAACATGATATCAGAATTAATCCTAATTACTTAGAGTACCATTCAAAAGTGTGGGGTCGGTAGGATATATATATATATATATATATATATATATATTATATATATTATATTTATTTATTTATTTATTTATTTAATAATGTAAAGCAAAGTTTCATTACTCCTTCAGAAATCGTTCTAATATGCTGATTTAGTGCTCAAGAAACATTTCATAATATGAAATATTATAATAATATTTTTGTGGAAACCGTGACTATCAGGATTTTTATATATTTTGAAAAAGTTTTTGTAACAACTTACTGTCACTTTTGATCAATTTATGTTTATCAATAATGTGCTCTAGCTGAATAAAAGTATGAATTTCTTACTGACAGCTAACTTTTGAACGGTAGTGTATGTACTAAATATGAATTCATATTAATTATGCATGCTTAAAGGCACAATATGTAAGATTTTTGGATTAAAATATCCAAAAACCCCTAGAATAATGTTATATATTTTGTTGACCTGTGTACTTACATTATCCTAAATGTTTCCAAGAATGTTTAAATCCAGAGAAATAAGCATTTTTAACCAGGACACAGACCATGTCTGTACATCGCCTATTAATGACATCATACCGCGTTGCCTTCTTTTTCTGGTTTTATTTTGTAAAAACCATGGAAACACCAAAGACGCTTAAGTATATTTTTATTAGACAGGTGAGCAACTATTTGGATACATTCATCGACAGAAAACTAATCATTGTTGTAGAGCTCTTATTGTTCTAGTGTTTACATCTCGTTTTCTTGATTTACCGCGGATACCATGTTTTACCATGCCTATTGTCGATCTAGATTACCGCAGTGTGAACAAGTGACTCATAGTAGCCTCTGAGCGAACGCAGAGTAGCGTTATAAAGACTTTCAACACACTCAAATGTATGTAATATGATAAAACAGCGCCGTGTTACCCCACATGTGTAACTTTCTGCCCGAGTCCCGTCGGATTCTTTTCCACTGGCTGTAGAGGTGAAGACAACAACTCCCATGATTCTGTGAAATCAAGGCGTCATCAAGCTACGCTTTTGTTTTGAATAAGTGACCTCTAGCGGCGAAAACTACACATTGTGCCTTTAATAATATATTTTTTTCAATTCATTAGGGTATGTTATTAAAAAGATTTAAAAAAATATTGACCGTGTTTCAATCCTTCCCATCCATTCTGCCACTTTTCATAACTCAGTCCATTCCTGATGGATAAAATCAAATCCAGACCTTTTTTTTTCACTCTGGATTACGTGTCGAATGCATTTCATGTTGACATCAAAGTCAAATCACTGTCTGTTATCACAGGTTTACAAGTTTTTAGAAGTTTGTTTCTGCCTAAACCTGCTCAGTCAAGACTTCATTCGTCACTGTTGTCAATTGTTCTAGTGGATTTAATCTCATTCTTCACTGGACTTCAAAGAGACCTATATCTTGCTTTTATATAGGTGCAAGAGCCTCCTGTGCTTCACCAGCATAAATGTCAGTCTCTTTTATTAGAAAAAGAAACTTGTTGGAACCTGCCTCACGAGGACACAACCTCCACAGCTCCACTGAGTAGATTCATTAAATGGTATAGCTTGGAGAGCAGTAGAGGGCACCTTGTGGCAGGAATGTTTTTAAATAGAAATGCGAGATGTTCAGGGTTTTTGTCTCTCCCCATAATGCCCTTGCAAGAGAACTTGTAGTTGATATTGGCTTCCTAGTGAGTGAGAACTTGTATGTTCTAAGAGTATTTCACAAAGAGCATGTTATTCACGTTTTGATTTCCTGTATCGTTTTTTTTAATTTTTTTAGCAAATTTAATTAGCAGCGCTTTCCCCTTGTATAAATTTATTCGGTGCACCATGAACAAAAACTGTCCAGCTGCAATTGCTCAGTTCATGGATATGCTAATGAAACTATTAGTTGATTAGGAAGTTGCCTGCCCTAAGCAATTCATGGAGGTAATAGGCCATTAGGATAACTTTGTATGATGGGTAATAATTGTCATTTTTCTTCTCTTTGTACTGCTTTAGTGCTTTTTTTATCTCAATCAAGACCTGTGCAACATCAAGAGTTTCTGTATTTAACTTGATTTCAGATTTTCAAAAAATACATGCTGATTTTAGGATGTTGTTGCCAGGCTGTTGCTACTGTATGTGGTCGCTAAGGTGCTCTAAGTGTTTTTATCTGGTTGCTTGGCGGTTGCAAGGTGATTTCTAGATAAGTGAGGGCCAGGACCTGCTGTGGCAGGGTTGAGCGGTAGGGGACAACAAACTTCCAAAGAGACCTCAAGATGGTTTAAAATTATTTCAAATAAGACAAAACAAGCTTTGAAATAAGCCAAAGCATCAAAATCAACTGGCATCATATTTTTAATTTGTTCCCTCAAAAACTTGATTTTAAAAATGTGATTCTAGACCTGGAAAAATAATGGACATTAATATAAAAAGCAATGTAAATTTATTGGTAATAAAAGAGTATAAACCTTGACGAACATTCCGTTATTAAAACTTCTGGAATTGTGGAATTAAATTATTTTCAGTAACACTTTACAGTACGGTCTCATGAAAACACTTAATTTTACAGTTTCATTGTTACATGTATTACTATAGTAATAACCATAAATTATGCATAATTACTCGCAACTAACCCTAAACCAAACCAAACCCTAACCCTATAGTAAGTACATGTAGTTAATTAATATTACTCAGTACTTAAATGTATAATTACACTGTAACAATGACACCTTAAAATAGTGTAACCAGTTTTATGTATTAACTAACATGAACAATATTAACAGTATTAATCTTAATACAAATCCAGCTGTTCATTGTTTGTTCATGTTAGTTCACGGTGTTCTTGGAGTCAAAAATGTTGTGAACACTGATCAAGGCTGTTATTCTAGAGGATTTCAGCCATTTTATTGCTTAGAAAGTAAAAGCAAAGTGCATGATGGACTATGCACTAAACTGTGAACCTTATATGATCAATTATAAAAAATGTGCTTTGCAAACACTAATAAATGTGTCATAAATCACACACAGTGTTTCTCTCTTTCTTTGCATAGTCCATGGAGATCCAGAACTCGCCGATAATGTCTCCAAACTCATCCCCTGTGTGTGAACGCCGGAAAACCGCTGCTGATCACATGGGCCCGCACTTGAACATTCCACCCGTACCGCCCCGCCTTGATCTCATCCGTTCTCCCGCCCCCAGCCCCACAGGCTCTCCCAAGGTATCCTATTGATCAAGATAAATATTTACAGTCATGTGAAAATGTTCGGACACCCTATTGAATTCCATGGTTTTCTGTATCAGGACGTAATTAAAAAAAAATCTGGTACTTGGCAGGTCTTCATTTGGAAAATAAATCCTCAGATGAACAACAACACATGACATATCACACTGTGCCATTATTTATTTAGCAAAAATAAAGCCAACATCGAAAAAGCCATGTGTGGCAAAGTTAGGACACCCTTACTGTTAACATAGGAATGAAGAGGGTAAGTAATGGCCAGGCACTGCTAATCATTTGCACTACAGTTACATTTAATCATTTAGCAGACGCTTTTATCCAAATGAGGAGAGCAATAGAAGCAATCAGACAAACAAGGGGCAACAGTGTGCAAGTGCTGTAACGAGTCTCAGTTAATCTAGCGCAGTACACATACACTTTTTATATATATATATAAACAGACAAACAGAAAAACATAGTTAAGTGCTAGTCTTAATTGGTCAGGTGTGTCTTTAGACGTTTTTTTGAAAATGGCTACAGACTCGGCTGCTCGAATTGAGATGGGCAGGTCATTCCACCAGGTGGGAACAGTCCAGGAAAAGGTCCGTGAGAGGGATTTAGTGCCTCTTTGGGATGGCACTACGAGGCGTCGTTCACTTGCAGAATGCAAGCTTCTGGAGGGTGCGCAAGTCTGAACAAACGAGTTTAGGTATATTGGTGCAGAGCCTGTGGTTGCTTTGTAGGCAATTACCAGTGCCATGATGCGAGTGGCTATTGGTAGCCAGTGCAGACTGATGAAGAAAGGCGTGACGTGCGCTTTCTTCGGTTAATCAAATGTCTTTGATTAACTGATCACCAGCAAGTGTGATCCCCTCTATATAAGCTTATGTTATGTTAAGGTTATAACATAACTGTTAGGTTATAAGGTTATGTTAACTGTTACTGCAATTGTCTGGAGCACGCTCCCAAGAATTTCACTCTCCGTGGCACATGTGCTTTGGTGATGTGACAATAAAACTGACCTGACTTGACTTGACTTGACTAAGCAGAAGTTTTGGCAGTTTGCTGGTCTGGAGCATTCAGGTGTGTGTTAACACAATGCCAAGAAGGAAAGACCTCATCAAATGACCTTAGAGAAGCAATTGTTGCTGCCATCAATCTGTGAAGGGTTACAGGGCCCTTTCCAAACCATAAATGTTAAAGTTTATGACAGTACAATTAGAAAAAGATGAGTCAAGCCTCCTCTCTCTCTAAAAAAAAACATGGCAGCACGGCTTAGGTTTGCAAAGTCTTAGGTCTAAAACAAACCAAAAGACTTCTAGAACAATGTCCTTTGGACAGACAAGATCAAAATGGAGATGTTTGGCCATAATGCACAGTGCCAAGTTTGGTGAAAACCAAAAGAGCATATCAGCACAAACACCTCATACAAAAAGTCAAGCATGCTGGTGGAGGGGTGATGATTTTGGGCTTGTTTTGTAGCCACAG
>CM031952.1:14619768-14682268 GCA_018749465.1 Paracanthobrama guichenoti | reverse complement strand
CACCCGCAGGTGAAGTTACAGCAGGAGGTGCATGTAAATCCCGTCTCTTCTTTTCATGCGCGTTCTGGAATCGGCCTGAATTAAGAAAATTATGCGGTTAATGGGAAGACATGTAAGTGATGACTGTGGGGGTTTTAGTTGAGCAGTCAGTGTGGTGAAATTAAAAGTACAATAATTTGACTATTAAAAAAGAAAAAGAAAAGCTAAACATTTGTTCACAAATAATATATATTGTAAATTGTTACTGCCTTTAGTTATTACTTTGGAATAAAAGCAAAACTTGATGATTTAGGGCCCTATCATACACCCGGCACAATGCGGCGGCACAAGTGTTTTTTGCTAGTTTCAGCCTGACGCAGTTATCATTGTCACCACGTTGTTTAAATAGCGTTGGCTTTTTAATTGGCTTTCCCATGGGCGTGCTGGTCTGAAAATCAGGTGTGTTCAGGTGCATTGTTGGCGCGTTGCTATTTTGAGGAACTGAAAACAACTGCGCCATTGACCAACAAAAACCTGCTCTGAAGTCAATAGTACATTTATTTTTTGTGTTATTTAAAGGGCGTGTTTGTAATATCTAGGCAGTGCACAACATTATTTACAACATTGTTATTACACACACAGGGATGCACAGCAGCACACAAACATTTTTAAATATTAAAAATAAAAGGATTACAATGTAAAAGATTATTATTGTGTACATAAAGATAAAAATGCCTACATGTCGTAATGGATAGTCATTGCATGTATCAGAATTACCTATTTGCAGTAATGAGGAATTCAATTGGCTACTTATTTAACCAAATGTGGCAATACACACATTTAAACTGACTCGTCAGGTTGAGGGTGTCTATATTTCACCATGTAAATAGTGAATCCGCCATGGTGCAAGTGCAACTGACTTTTAAAGGGAGTGGGAGATGAGACTGATTGGTTTATTGCACATTACGGCCAAAACACACCAATGACTCATTAAGATGTGCCAGGTCATTAAAGACAAGATTTCCGTCATTAAACTAGCAAAAGTGGATTTGGATCATTAAAATAGGGCCCTTGTACTTGTTTTTACATTTAGTGTACAAATACACAATATAATTGTAATAAAATGTTTATTTAACTAGGAAAATTAAGTGTAACAGGGACCTACATTTACATTTTGATATATAATTTCATTTTTAAATGCCACCGCACACCACTTGTGTATGTGTATGTGTATGTGTATGTGTATGTGTATGTGTATGTGTATGTGTATCCGCATCCGCATCCGCATCCGCTGGCACCAAGTACACTATATTCTTTGCGATTGGCATCACACACATCAACATACGTTTACTTTAGACTAACACAAACACACCACTGACTAGGAACTGTTGAGGGCACTTTCCACCTCCTCAAAGAAAGCAGAACTTGTGAACCTCTCATCTCCCTCTCTCTTATAGGTGTTTTCACACTGCTATGGTTGGCTTCTGTTAAAAACTTGGCAAATGTACATCCATAAACACTGTCATGATGTCTTGGAAACACTTTGAAATACTTGAAAAAGATCTTTTAATGAATCGCTTCATCATCACCACAGGAAGATAAAGTGCCTAATGCGCCCTCTAATGGTGCATTGCGGTAGCAGTTAACGTTTGGCTGGAATATCACCCATCGTATCCCAGCAAGAGCTAGTTCAGTAGGTGCCAGCCTGTTTAAATATTGGACGTCTTTGCCTACTTCAGCCCAGCCTGGGAGTCTTAAGTTAGAGCATTCCGTGATTTTAAACTGGCTAATCTCACAGCGACCAGCTCACACACTGCAGAGTGCTTGTTTCAATGATTCAGCATGAAGGCGGAGAACATCGTCCAAATCTCCTGTCAAGGAGTGCTGCGCCATCACTTATAATGCTGTCATCTATGTAAATATTTACATATGGTTATTCCACACTTTGCTGTAATTTGGTAGCACATGAGTTGTATTTGCTAATGCAATAATTCATATTTGGAGTTAGGGATCTGTTAGTTGTTCCTATCTGTATCAAACTTTCCATGGTACAAACATGAGTGATGTCTAAAATCATGCAGTTTGAGTTGGAGTCACTCTAAAGAGTTAAAGAGTGTGGGGTCTTTTTACACCTAGCACCCTATCAACCATTTTGAATGCCCAAGCCACTCACAACTTCCCAACATTGTGGCAACTACTTTTGCATTAGGTGAACACATAAAAATCATGACATGTAGGGCGGAATGCTGTTACTGTGAACCTTATCTGTGTGCCTGAAGCATTGTGGGATTGGGTGGTTCTGATTCTGTGGTGTCGTTTGTGCCTGTACATGTGTAATCATTTTTGTGTGATCTACAGACACACCAACCCCTTCACGAACCACCGGAGTCTGACAGACAGAGTGGAGGATGAGTATCAGATTCCATCATCACACCCCGTCTGCATCACACAGCCGCCCGTGTGCATCCCCTTCCGCATCCCAAACAGGTAAACACACACAACAGTGAAACAATGACTGTTTTAACGTCCCGCCCGCATTTTAATGTGTTTTTTCTCTATAAAGGGCTTTAGAAAACGGCTTGTCGGATCTCTCCACAGACGTAAAGAAACATAAACCTCCAGAGCATGGTGAGACATCACACACACACACACACACACACGTATACAGTACACACACACATCTGTCATCTTCATTTTCTGCATGACCATTTTTTAGTGTGATTGTGGGAGTTTGTGTGTGTGTTTGTAGCATCAGGGACTAAAGAATACATTTGTTTTTAATGTGGCGGCCGGTGGTTGTTGAAGCCAGCTGTGGCTGACATGGCTAACTGTGAGGCCATTTTTAGGTCAGTATAACTCTGTGTTGTGTTCCTCAGGTGGGTTTGACTCTGGTTCATTGATTTCGGGTGTGGCTCACACCACACAGTGCCCCCTCCACAACAGGACGCCCTCAGACTACGACATTCTACTGCCCCCTCAAGGTAGCACAGCGATTAGCAGACTGTTCAGTGGTGTTCATTTGTTGGTTTCTGCTTTTACACCAGTTGGAGCTGCGAACACCAATGCAGTACTTATTCATTATTGAGTCACTAAATCTTATTATTAGCTTATATTATATGAGCTGTTTGATGTAGTTGAGGTGTGTTTGTGTGGTGCTTCTATTCAGACACTTAAGATGAATTGGTTTTTTGACTTTTTTTCACCTTCACGTCCATAAACCTTTGATGTTAATATCATTTTATTATGCTTTTAGCTTTGTTTTTGTATATTCATGAAGATTCATGAAGAAATCTATTTGCTTTTCAGTTCAATTCATAATCATACTATTGTCATAAACTTGCAGTAATAACTCTTTCTCAATTGCTTAGTAACTAAAATCCATTCTTTTGGCCAAATAATTGAAACCATAATGCAGTTTCCCAAAATAAAGACTGTTTCTCTGCTTTCTAAATCTGCTAATTTAATGTTTACACTTCCTTTGGTCATAGTAAAAGTAAAAAATATAAAAATTTGATTGGTAATTATCCATGTCTACAATTATTTGATCAAAAATACAGTTGACAAATGGTATTATTCAAAATGTAATTTATTTCTGTTTGCAAAGCTGAATTTTCTGCAGTCTTCAGTCTTTGATTAAATAGAAAGTTCAAAAGAACAGCATTTATTTGAAGTAAAAATGTAAACTTATTTACTGTCACTTTTGATCAGTTTAATGCATCTTTACTGAATATAAGAATTTATTTAAAAAAAAATTCAGAACCCGTTCGATCCATGCCTGAATGATATTTTAGCTCCATCTGTTGGTGAGAAGAGGAGAGGCATGTAGAAAGACTCAACCACTCTCTCTTTCTGTTCTCCAAGCATCTCCAATGGAAGACCCATTCAACTCTCTTCCTCCGTCCCAGCCTCCTCCTCCTCCCCCCATCAGGAACAGTTTCACAGAACCCTCCTCCTCCTCACCCTACCCCAGACCTGCCCGCCCCTCGTCTGGACACGACCACTTCCTGCTCAGCCCTGGTGAGGCCAAATCCCATGTATCTGTGACTATTAAAGGGGTCATGAACTGTATTGTTTTATGTTTCCTCTGGTGCACCTGTAATGTTAATATGATTTTTTTATATCAAAATAAAAATCATATTAACCTTTACCTTTTGAGACTTCAGACTTTTGTCTGTAGTGAGACAGACAAAGTGAGACTTTTATGTTTCCTGTGAGACTTCAGTGTAAAGGCCCACTGCTGTGATTGGCTGCTGTGAGACTTCACTGTAAATGCCCACTGCTGTGATTGGCTAATATCTTTGCATATGAAATAGCTAATATTACATGTGGAACGATCTCGAAATCTTTGAGCACGTTTTTACTGTTACAGCTCTCAAGGTTGTTGATTATAGCACTATATTCAGATCCATAGCATTATATTTAGATCTATAGCATTATATTTAGATTGTGGCATGAAAGGTTGCAGTGATGAGCATTGTAGACGATCACAGACATGTTGAGCTCATGAATGCAGTGATCTCGTCATTGCGACTCGATTTCTACACACTATTGAATGCTTTCATCATAGCTAACAGTGCAAACACAATGTAAAAAAGAGATTTGTTGATTATAACAGGAGTTTTGGCATGAGTTCAGCATTACTGTTGAGTCTGTATCATAAAAATATGTTTGCAAACACTGTTGAAATTGTGACTGATTTACCAAAGAATCCACAGTGAAATTTACTGAAAAACAAATAATGTTCAACTGACGCATTCACATTTTTGAAAATAACCACATTCCTAGCATTAGGATCCTTTGGAAGGTAATATTATTTTTAGTCCAGTGATCCTGTATCGCTCTTCTCTACTCTTCATCTCACTAACACGCCAGTGGGCGGGGCCAAAGTTGCAATGATGAAGTAGGCGTTGATCTTCTTCTGCAGAGGCGGTCTTTCACCTGTAGATAGGCATATTCCACAACGAGCAGTTCGCTGGGCTTGTTAACAATAAAAGCTATTTTTGGACTAACAAGGATGTTTTCAGTTCTGAAACGTATTATTCTTGTAGTATGATGACCTCTAGGCCTGTAACGATAACTACTTTTTGTTTTGCGATATATCGTCCCAGAAATAATTGCGATTAAATGATATTTTTGTCATTTTAAGACTATTTTATGCCACTGAATATACAAACCCGATTCCAAAAAAGTTGGGACACTGTACAAATTGTGAATAAAAAAGGAATGCAATAATTTACTAATCTCATTATCTTATATTTTATTCACAATAGAATATAGATAACATATCAAATGTTGAAAGTGAGACATTTTGAACTGTCATGCCAAATATTGGCTCATTTTGGATTTCATGAGAGCTACACATTCCAAAAAAGTTGGGACAGGTAGCAATAAGAGGCCGGAAAAGTTAAATGTACATATAAGGAACAGCTGGAGGACCAATTTGCAACTTATTAGGTCAATTGGCAACATGATTGGGTATAAAAAGAGCCTCTCAGAGTGGCAGTGTCTCTCAGAAGTCAAGATGGGCAGAGGATCACCAATTCCCCCAATGCTGCGGCCAAACATACTGGAGCAATATCAGAAAGGAGTTTCTCAGAGAAAAACTGCAAAGAGTTTGAAGTTATCATCATCTACAGTGCATAATATCATCCAAAGATTCAGAGAATCTGGAACAATCTCTGTGCGTAAGGGTCAAGGCCGGAAAACCATACTGGATGCCCGTGATCTTCGGCCCTTAGCCGGCACTGCATCACATGGGCACCTTACACATCTGGAAAGGCACCATCAATGCTGAAAGGTATATCCAAGTTCTAGAACAACATATGCTCCCATCCAGACGTCGTCTCTTTCAGGGAAGACCTTGTATTTACCAACATGACAATGCCAGACCACATACTGCATCAATTACAACATCATGGCTGCGTAGAAGAAGGATCCGGGTACTGAAATGGCCAGCCTGCAGTCCAGATCTTTCACCCATAGAAAATATTTGGCGCATCATAAAGAGGAAGATGCCACAAAGAAGACCTAAGACAGTTGAGCAACTAGAAGCCTGTATTAGACAAGAATGGGACAACATTCCTATTCCTAAACTTGAGCCACTTGTCTCCTCAGTCCCCAGACGTTTGCAGACTGTTATAAAAAGAAGAGGGGATGCCACACAGTGGGAAACATGGCCTTGTCCCAACTTTTTTGAGATGTGTTGATGCCATGAAATTTAAAATCAACTTATTTTCCCCTTAAAATTATACATTTTCTCAGTTTAAACATTTGATATGTCATCTATGTTGTATTCTGAATAAAATATTGAAATTTGAAACTTCCACATCATTGCATTCTGTTTTTATTCACAATTTGTCCAGCGTCCCAACTTTTTTGTAATCGGGTTTGTACATGTATTGTGCGATATATTGATTATTGCGACAGGCCTAATGACCTCTTATATGTCAAAAGCTCAAGGAAAATGTATTTCTCAGTTCATGACCTGATATAGTATGACAGTGTAGTATAAATGTCAAATACTGCTGAATTTGGGGTTGTATTGGTGTCTAATTATCAGTGTGATTCACAGACACGTTCATAGACGCATTGAATAACTCGGCTCCTAATCCCCCCGTACGGAGACTAACCGGAGACAACATGAAGACGCCGTTCAGGGCTCCTCAAGACTACGATCAACTGCCACCCACCTCAGGTTATATTTCATTGTATAAGGGCTGTTATAAAACAAATGGTTTTGGTCTTTGATGCTGATTGGTCAATACAGAGTTTAAACTAAGCTATAATAAAGATTTCAATGACAGTTGATGACAGATTAATGTATCCTTAATACTTTTTATTTATATTAATATATGCTACAGTTTTATTACATTTTTAAAGATATTTGTATTCAGCAAGGATACATTAAATTGGTTTATAACTTTTGTTTCAAATAAGTGCTTTTTTTAAAACCTTCTATTCATCAAATAATTATAATATCACCGTTTCCACAAAAAATATTAAGCAGCACAACTGTTTTCAACATTAATAACAATATAAATGTTTCTTGAGCAGGTAAATCAGCATATTACAATGATTTGGATGGATCATGAGACACTGAAGGCTGGAGTAATGGCTCCGGCATATATTGAAATAGAATACTTTTACTGAATTTTGGTCAAATAAAAGCAACCTTGGTGAGCAAATGAGACCTATTTGAGCTGAAAAAATGACTCAATATCACAAGCACTTCCAGAATGAGCCAAATATACCTGTAATATCCTGATAAAACAGCTGTGAGCACAGTGTGTTGTTCTGAATACATAATAGCCGTGCAGGTTTATTAAATGAAGCCATTAGCCATTGAGATGAATGCGCTCAATGAATTATTAATTATTAGCGTGTAATGGTTTTTTTAATGTGTTCCGAGTCTTTCTAGTCGGCTTGCTACCATCCACTCTCAACAGCCCATTTTGACTAAACGCTCTTTGTTTCCTGTTTACAGTGGCCGGAGATTGCTTCAGGGCACCTGAGAGACCTCCAAAACCACTTCCCAGGATCATACCACCAGACATCCACAGAAGGCCGCACGAATCGTCCCGGGAGAATGTAGACGCCAAGATCGCCAAGCTGATGGGGGAGGGCTACTCGTTTGAAGATGTGAAACGAGCGCTGATGATCGCGCAGAACAAAGTGGACGTGGCACGGAACATTTTGCGGGAGTTTGCGCTAGTCGCCCCCAGGCAGGGCCTGTAACCCACGCCGATACAATTTCAAACTATGACTGACTTTTGAGTGTAAAAACCGCAGGCTGACTTCCGCTTGCTTTTGTTTAGCGCACCCGGCAAACAAGACAAAAACGTGTGCTTTTTTCGCCAAAAAGGATTGTCGCGTTTGTAACGACGGGATCCTCTGAAAAAAAAGCCTTGTGTTTACAGTGGCGTGGCTTATCTGCAGCACTCAGGTCATCGTCATTACAGCTCGGGATGTTCAAGAGAGGAACTGAAATAGAATTTTTCATATTTGGAGGTGTCCATCCAAATTTTAGGGTGGGTTTGCTGCTTCCTTCGAAGCAGTGACGTTTGTATTTCTCTGGATGGAGATGAGGGCAGCTCTGAGCGCTTCGGTTTGTGTTGCCAGTGTCTGCGGGCTGTTCATGCCTTTCCTGCCACTGCTGCTGCCGCACACACACACACACACACACACACACACACACACACACACATACACACATCCAGCCGCTCGTTCCCGGCCTCTTGGGTATCATGAATTTCACAGTAATGGCTCTCGGTGTGACCATGTCTCCTTTATCTCATTAGTTTGCCGTGATCAAGACAAACCAGATCAGATCGTTCGAGGCAGAAAGAGACGGAATATCAGGTTCACAGTTCTCTTTCTGTCAGCTTTTTTTATTTTATTTTAGGTTAGCCGCTTTTTATCAACTCTTAACGGGCACCTTCAACATCTGAGTGCATTCCAACCTTCGCAAGCAAGGGCTAATATTTTCTGTAAATAGAAGGGCCTGTTAACTCGTGAATAAAACAAACCCTATTTATTTTAGATTCGGTGCAGTGCCGGAAGGGAGGAAGCCACCCAAACCTTTCCCCTTCCCTTTGTTCGGTTACCCTCAGCCCACTTGCACAGTGACGCCATAAGCAAAAATCAAGAACTGGACATGCACCGTTTGTATTAGCATCCAGAAAACAAAGTCATTTTAATGGTGTCAAATTGAATTTGACGTAATAGTGATGCCCACAAACTGAAGATTTAAAGCGACAGTCCATTCAAGGCCTTTTAGGAATTCCGGGAATGGAAGCTGGACCGCTTTGACTGGCTGTGTCATTCCTCCCTATCAGGTTTTCTCTTGAACTTGAAACTTCATTTTTGCACTGGTCTCGCTCTCCATCTTACACTTGAAAGTCTGAGAACTGAGTGGACCCTCTAGCGGAAGAGGACGTGACCTTCGACAGGTCTGCAGGGGGAACGGTTTCTGTTCATTTCCCCTCTTCTTTTTACCAGAGATTTTAGTTTGTTGGAAAATGCCTTGTGGATCATTTAAAAACCAGTGATGTGTGCAATTAATTTATACTTTGTTAAAAGTTTTCTCTGAGATTATTTTCATCTTTCAGTAATGTATGTAACCCGTGATCTGTTCTTGTGGAAAAAATGTTTTATAAAAGCCAGTATTAACATCTGCTATATGTGATTTTTTTTATATTTTTTTTTATTTTATGTGATTCAATCCAACCCTCTCCATTGACTTTGTATTGTGTGAAGCGTCCTCCTTTCTGACTAATAACAAAAAACAGTTGTTGTCAACAACAACTACACCCTAAGTTTTTATAAGTTGTCGACCCCCACAAAAAAAGCATTTAAGGAGACCAAAGTGGATACAGGCAATAAGACGTGAGGCATCAGCAGGAAGAATGGGTACATTTTGGGATCCTGACACTCCGTATGCCTAAGTGTGCAATAAACATTTAGTCACTGGTAAGTCAAATATCAAAATGTCAGTTTTATATATTATATTTTAGCATATCCTGTTGCCGATTATGTTCTCCTCCAGTGGGCGTAGTTCTCAGAGTAATATAACCCGTTACTCTCCGTCTCAATTGCATGTTTATCCACTTTTGTGTCCTTAAATGCATTTTTTTTTTTTTATGTCGACAGCTTATAAAAACATAGGGTGTACAGCAAACAAGCTAAAAAAAACAACTGTCACATAGCAGCTTTTAGACATTTAGTTTTTTGTTATAAGTCAGAAATGACCAGGAGACAGCTTCACGCAATGCAAAGCCAATGGAGAGGGTGTGGGCGTGGTTTTCAGATTATGGCGCGTGTCTCTGTTGTGCATGAAAAAAGAAAAATCCAGAAATTTTCTTCAAAATGTACACTTTTATTGTCAACAAAAGTACAAAAACAAAAGTCAGTATTTACAATACTTTATGGCCTTCTTTTGCGGTTACCCTCTTTGGTTTCACTGCTGACCTGATGGTTCAAAATATGCGAGACGGGTACGCCAAACATGAACATTAAAAACACATTTGTGGAGATGAAACAAAAAGTGAAAGTTGAGTGTCTTCTAAATATGCGTGACGAAGTGAGACTATAGTTTAAATAAAAAGGGTCTCTTTAGTGACTAAGCAGAACCTTGCATTTCTCACACTTTATAAATAGCCAAACACAAGCGAGACATTCAAACATATTTACAGCCTCTTTAGACCATGATGAACGGAACAATGCTTCAAACCATCGCTAAAGACTACAGTGTCGGACATCAACCTGACGAACATCGTAGATACAGAAAACAATGAAAAAAATATGCAGTTTTTGTAGCCTGAGGGAAGTGCAAAACTGAAAGGCTTCACATTAATATTCTGACTGGAGTTTGCCTTCCAATACTGACTCTTTCTGTTAAGGCAGAATAAAGGGGCTATTCTTTTATATTTACTTGAAACCAAAAAAATAAAGGCTCTGCATGCAAGGTCGCTACCACCCAGTCTGATACCGAGAGCGGATGTTTGCTTGTTTATTTATACTATATGCGAGTCACGTCAATGTCACTACGTTAAACTCTAGCGGGCCGTGTTTAGAGCCCTACAACTATGACATCATGCAATGCAACCTGAAGGCCACTGGGTGTAGCGGGATATTTCCCTACACTATGCTAATTTTCTAAACCCGTTTTCACTACTTAGCCACTTGAAACTAGAGGAAATAACATGAATGTCACAGGGCAGTGTCGTAAAGAGGTACCAATAAATAAAACATGAGCGAACAGATGTAACAGCAGTGAAGTCATCATTCTTCCAGCATCCGACCGCGATCTTAGGAGTTTTTGATGAGGGACTGTGCAATATTATCAATATGTAGTCCCACAATCCTTAATTTTTTTTTTTTTTCAATAATCCAAACGTTAAGCAGAGTGAACGTACTCCCCTGACTTATTTACACAGGCCTAAAAAGTGTACAGCGAATTTACTTTTTTTTTTTTTTTTTTAACTATAGGGGGAGCAAAACAGCTGTACCCACCACATCAGCAATGCGCATGAAACGAGAACATTCACTGGGAACACAAAAAAAAAAAAAAACCCGACAGAATCGATCAAAAGTAAATGCAGTCCTCAGTGCAGACTAAATTTACAACACAAGTGGTTTCTCTTTTACACTCTTGGATTGTGGTGGGGGATTTTCTTTTCTTTCTTTTTTTTTTTTTTTCTTTCTTTTTTATAGGAAACCGTTCGTTTGCAGTAGGAAATATTCTGGAAACATTCTGCGATGCGTAGCGCACACGAGCAGCCTGACGGAGACGTCACCGTCCAATCAGATGTCTGGAATTAGATGATTGAAGTGTGTAGTACTGCACATTCAGTGTGACAAGGCCTCTTTCCTGGTTCATACCTGACGTGACACACAAAAACAATGAATGTGATTTTGAAAGATGAGAAGAAAATACTATTCATTTAGCCTTACATATTGCACTTATTTCAAATCCAAATACAAGGTTCTTGCCAGGTACCTTTATTAGCTACTGTAATGTACTATTATTACATCACATTGTAAGAATAGTGGTCTGAAACCTTGCTGATGAAAACGTATATGCGTGATTCAAATGAAAGACATGCACATCTGTCATGACTAACATGTTTTAACATCTATTACCCCAGTGGAAAAATGATCATCAGTATTTTTCCCCCAAAGCCTCCGTGTGGTGATGTAAATGAAAAATTTCTCACATTAAGCCACGAAAATGAGAATATGAGTATCAAAACAGTCACAATGTTCCTATTTGTGAGAAGTGGAAACTGACTCAACTTGTATATGATACTGTGAGTGACAATAACCTGCAATATTTTTTGGCTAACAACATGTCTACACCAGACACGAGCGGCACGACACGACAAAAGACAATATAACCCATTATAATCAGGGATGTTGCCTACACTGGATGTGGCGTAACGCGACGACAAATCCCCGACAGTAAACTGATGCCTCGTTCTATTTATGACGCACTGACATGAAGGACACGTGCTTTGCAGCGGTCGCTCTGTTGCATCCAGTGTAGACAAGGTGTAATAATAAAAGTAAAAAAACAGCCAAATAAATCATTCCATTGTCATAGAGACCATACATTATCATGCAATGCATATTATACATCTAAAAATTATAAATATTAATAATAAATATACATTATATACGGATACTGTGGTCAATTGATAAAAAAATCAAAAAACTAATTGCAGTTTTTAGATTTTTCTATTGTAATAATTTCAGTTACTCTAATGTAGAAACAACTTTACAACACATATGTAAAATGTACTGTCTTTATGGCATCATTTTAACGAATGAAGGCCAGTATCACTGATACTAATACTCATGTCTCTATGAAATTATTAAACATTAAATGACAGACATTCATCATCACAGTATAATTGAAAGCTATCGATTTCAACATTTATTAGGCTTTTTACTTTTAATCTAAGTGAACTTAAAACAATCTTCACATAAATATGATAAATGTCATTTACCTGTGGCCTTCCTACCTGTCTAACAGAAATATACAGAACTTGAATGAAGTTATCAAACTAACTAACACAAACAGTGCTCCAGCCAATAGCCAACAAGAATGATTTGGGGGTGGAAATCATTCTTGTCGGCTATTGGCTGGAGCACTGTTTATTATGTTTTGTTGTCCAGACTGCACCAGTTTGTTTTTGTTGCTGTTTTTGGCGCTTGTGCTGACTACAGAGACCGTGTTTTTACAGTGTGTTCAGGGGACAGGCAGCTAGCGGATAGCGAGAGATGTTTGCTGTATGTGACAAAAAATGTTTGGGCCTAAAAACGTCACCAAAATACATGCATGTATGTATGTATGTATGTATGTATGTATGTATGTGTGTGTATATGTGTGTGTATATATATATATATATATATATATATATATATATGTATATATATATATATATATATATATATATATATATATATATACACACACACTCACCTAAAGGATTATTAGGAACACCTGTTCAATTTCTCATGAATGCAATTATCTAATCAACCAATCACATGGCAGTTGCTTCAATGCATTTAGGGGTGTGGTCCTGGTCAAGACAATCTCCTGAACTCCAAACTGAATGTCAGAATGGGAAAGAAAGGTGATTTAAGCAATTTTGAGCGTGGCATGGTTGTTGGTGCCAGACGGGCGGTCTGAGTATTTCACAATCTGCTCAGTTACTGGGATTTTCACGCACAACCATTTCTAGGGTTTACAAAGAATGGTGTGAAAAGGGAAAAACATCCAGTATCACGGCAGTCCTGTGGGCGAAAATGCCTTGTTGATGCTAGAGGTCAGAGGAGAATGGGCCGACTGATTCAAGCTGATAGAAGAGCAACTTTGACTGAAATAACCACTGCGTTACAACCGAGGTATGCAGCAAAGCATTTGTGAAGCCACAACACGCACAACCTTGAGGCGGATGGGCTACAACAGCAGAAGACCCCACCGGGTACGACTCATCTCCACTACAAATAGGAAAAAGAGGCTACAATTTGCACAAGCTCACCAAAATTGGACAGTTGAAGACTGGAGAAATGTTGCCTGGTCTGATGAGTCTCAATTTCTGTTGAGACATTCAGATGGTAGAGTCAGAATTTGGCATAAACAGAATGAGAACATGGATCCATCATGCCTTGTTACCACTGTGCAGGCTGGTGGTGGTGGTGTAATGGTGTGGGGGATGTTTTCTTGGCACACTTTAGGCCCCTTAGTGCCAATTGGGCATTGTTTAAATGCCACGGCCTACCTGAGCATTGTTTCTGACCATGTCCATCCCTTTATGACCACCATGTACCCATTCTCTGATGGCTACTTCCAGCAGGATAATGCACCATGTCACAAAGCTCGAATCATTTCAAATTGGTTTCTTAAACATGACAATGAGTTCACTGGACTAAAATGGCCCCCACAGTCACCAGATCTCAACCCAATAGAACATCTTTGGGATGTGGTGGAACGGGAGCTTCGTGCCCTGGATGTGCATCCCACAAATCTCCATCAACTGCAAGATGCTATCCTATCAATATGGGCCAACATTTCTAAAGAATGCTTTCAGCACCTTGTTGAATCAATGCCACGTAGAATTAAGGCAGTTCTGAAGGCGAAAGGGTCAAACACAGTATTAGTATGGTGTTCCTAATAATCCTTTAGGTGAGTGTATATGTGTGTGTGTATGTATGTATGTGTATGTATGTGTGTGTGTGTGTGTGTATGTATACATGTATATGTATACATGTATATATATATATGTATATGTATATATATGTGTATATATATGTATATATATGTATATGTATATATGTATATATGTATATGTATATATATATATATATATATATATATATATATGTATATATATATGTATATGTATATATATATGTATATGTGTATATATATATATATGTATATGTATATATATATATATATATATATATATGTATATGTATATGTATATGTATATATATATATATATGTATATATGTATATGTATATGTATATATATGTATATGTATATGTATATATATATATGTATATATATATATATACACTTTTTTGCATTATTTAAAAAAATAAATAAATAATGCATATATATTGCATTTAATTGAAAATGTATTGCATTTTATAGATAGATTTTTTTTTATATATATTATTATTTTTATGTTAAATATTCATCTCAAATATCATGCAAAAAAAAAAAAAAAAAAAAGTTTCATGGCCCGTAAGAAAATGTCTCTGCCAGTCGGTTTTCTTCATTCACCCACCATTGGCAGGTGTGAATTTTACACCCGGCCCTGTGCTTTGAAATGTTCAAAATATAAGAGGAAAAAATCCTCACCTTCTTCGTTCCTTTTGACGCCTCTCCCCTCTTTTAGACATCTGCTTTATGATTGTTCTCCTCCAGTTTCTTACTCTCCTCTGAAGTGCCTGCCTCCTTCTCTCCGGTCTTCCAGCTGCCTTGTCTAACAGGACAATTTTACCTTGATTAATCTTTCAGCACATTTCAAACTGAGCTCTGCGGCTACAGTTCTGGCTCGCTCACTTCTCTTGTCAATCTGACCAAATCATGATGATGTATAACAGCAGATACTGTGACTTCTACAGCAATCATATGTACTTTATCCGACATACAGGGTGTAATTTAAACGTAGAAGATGATTTAGGCCTGCAGTATACTCCGTTTTTTTCACACTTAACTTGTTTTCGCGATGTCATGTTGCGTCTTACCTTGTTTTCTTGATGTAGAGCCAGTAGATGAGTCCCACCAGAGCAGCGGCTAGGACGAGTCCAACCACGACACCCACGATCACTTTGGCCTGCTCCGTTCCATCTTCATTTTTATCTAAGGGAGATGAACAGATAAACACTGTGACTTCCTCTAAAGCATTATGATTCTTGACAGGGAAAGGAAATCCTGGAAAATAAAACAAATGATTGACAGAATGTGCTACTGGGAGCTGGGAATATTTCAAGATGATATATTTCTACAGGTACAACAGCTAAAAGAAACGATTAAAGACGTCAAAGCACAAAGTTTGCATGATGTCAGGATGCTTGACACCCTCCGACTCATGATCTCTAATAAACTCTAATTCATTTCAAGTGAAATTCAAGTGAATGAAATCAGCTCATCTTACCTGATTTAGGCTTGTCCTCCTCAAATACTGAAATCAGATATAAAATTAAATTAACTTTGGGTGCAAAATGAATCCAAACTGGCATTTAAGACAAATTTGGTAGATTAAAAGCCACCACCCAACTGTGGTCTAGATGCAAAATCAATTTAAATCAGAAGTATTATCCAATCAGATTCTAGTAAGGAAGATGACCACAAGCATGCAATAGTGGTCAGAAAGAGAGGAGGAGGGAGAGAAGGAGGAGGAAAAGAGATAGCAGTCCAAGCACCCTGACACAGACAAACAAAACCCGAGCCAAAGCGAGAACCAAGAGAGGAAGAGCGTCTCGTGCCCCGTGAGTGAACAACAGGACCTGAGATAGAGCAGCCAACCCAGTCTTTCCAGTGTGTTCACACCAGGACACTAATACTAATAATATTGAAATAGTCCACTAAATCCCCCTGCGTTTGAATGGTGCAACAGGCAAAACTGTGTGAAACATGCTAGTTTTCACAGATCTCCTCACATGCACTAAGAGATGTTAGATATGGCATCTACTTATCAGGGCTGTCAAACTAGACTATTAAAAAAAACATGCCATTAATGCTAAATCTATCATTAGAGCAAAATAATATAGTCTGTTTCATCTATTTCTGTTGGTCAAATAGACTACTTCAGTGTTTTTGCACTGTAGAAGTGTGTCTGATCCCAAAGCACTTTAAGGTCTTATTAACCGTCTTAAGTATGTAGCCTAATGGTTCTTATTAATCTAAATCTGTTCTTGACAGCCCTATAATATGAGCCTTTTTAAAGGGGTCGATTGAGTGGTTAGTAAGCGGTCCTCACAGCAGGAAACCCCTTCAGAGCGCGTTCAGTACTTACGAGAAAACACGCTGATGTCTCTCATGTCATATCCAAGCTTATTAGTCACGTGACAGCTGACGGTGAGGTTCTTACTGGGCACTACGGTCAGTTTGTATGTGGCCTTCCCGTTGACATATGTTGTTTCATCCTGCAAGACAAACAGAACATTGGCATTTATTTTTTAAATATCTTTTTATAACCATTATATATTGATTATAAGAATAAGCAAAAGTAAGCAAAGAGGTCCGACATAATTCAACCTTCCTATACATTTTTGCTTAAGGCGCTATTTTATACACCTCACCACTAGAGGGCGTGAAAGATCCTCAGCTTATTTAGTGTCATGTACTTTGCACCACACCCACCCAGTGCTAATGGAAGCTCTCACAGCAAACACACACACACACACACACACACACACACACACACACACACACACACACACACACACACACACACACACACACACACCCCTTAGGGTCTGGAAGCACGAGTGCAGTGTGTGGGGGGCTAAAAATCTCACTGTCAGTAATCACACAGCCATTAAACGAGTCTCCCTCACAAACACATTTCAATATCCATGTCATTAAGGCAGACAGTGAGTGCTGAACCCTTCACAGAGCGCAGGAAGAGCTACTGCGATCCACAGGAACACACAGCAAAACAGAAGTAACATATTTAAGACATGGCCTATTTAAGACACAATCCAATCCCAATTTTTATTTTTATTATTATTATACACTGCTGTTCAAAAGTTAAGGGGTTGGTAAGATTTTTTGAAAGAAGTCTCATATGCTTAGTAAATCACAAATACAGTAATTGTTCATTTTTGAAATAACTTCTCTACTTTAACCCATTTTAAAATGTAATTGATTCCTGTGATCAAAGCTGAATTTTCAGCATCACTATTCCAGTCTTCAGGGTCACGTGATCCTTCAGAAATCATTCTAATATGATGATAATAGCCTACAAGAAACATGTCTTATTTTTATCAATGTTAAAAACAGTTGTGCTTATGATTTTTGTGGAAACCATGATATTATTGATGAATAGTAAATTCAACAGAACAGCATTCATTTGAAGTAGGAATCTATTATATCACTATAAATGCCCTTAATGTCACTTTTGATCAATTTAATACATTCTTGCAAAATAAAAAGTAAAAAAAAAAAAAAAAAAAAAAAAAAAAATTATATATATATATATATTGGCCATTCGTCCACACCATAGACTGTGTCCGTGATAGGTTTCTGAGGAGCATTTTTGAAGCCTAAAGTCAGCCGTTGCCATCACTCCTGGATAACTGAAAATGGGCAAAGAGGTGGGATGTGGGTGGAGCTAAGGTGCCAGGTTGCTGAAACCACGCCCACCTAGCGCGACCATACTGGCAAGCCACCTGTCACTCAAGTGGCCACACCCTTAATTATGCAGAACTTTAAGGCTTCATATAATTTAAACAGATGTGTTTAAAAAAAAAAAAAAAAAAACTGTTGTCACAGTTGTCATGAAGGGCAAAATGAGCTATAAACCAAAACCACAATTTGTACCAGGCTGTAAACATCTTTTTTGCTGCTGTAAATTTGGGCATTTTAACATGGGGAAGATACAGATTTGTGGTCTCTAGTGGCCAGTCAATAAATTGCAGTTTGAGTCACTTCCGTGTTGGTCTTCAAGAGAGACCACGGGAGGCTGCTGATTGGTCCACACGCAACCGCAGTATCCAGTCACTGAAACCAAACTTTTTTGAAAACTGTGAAAAAGTTGAAAGTGAAACAGTGAAACCAGAGATTTTGGCTTGTTACGTCAGAACTGGAACTGGCAATACGTTATGGTTATACTGCCACCTGTTGGTTTGGCATGCTCTTGACAGCGCTTCATAGCGTGTTTTTGCGTTTTCATGTGGATGCGATTTTTATTTTTATTTTTGATAAAAGTACTTGTGCAGTAACTAAGGCCTAGTCCACACGTACACAAGACAATTTTTGCTTTTAAAAGGGTATATTAAACAATTACTTAAACATACAACTATTTGTTACATACTTATTTTACTGTTTACAGCAGAAGGAAGACTAACCCGCTTGTCTTATATTTTATAGGAGCCAAAGTACATATGGGGTGACTTCATAACCCTGCAGGAAGCAAACCAGATCTAAGCCAGAGTTAACTGTGTATTTGCATCGCGGTGTGCCTGCGGTTCTGTGACGGTGAGTGCTGGTCAGACTGCTTTGCATCAAAACCCAAACACTGCTACTCATGAGACACACACACACACACACACACACACACACACACACACACACACACACACACACACACACACACACACACACACACACACACACACACACACACACACACTATGTCTGGGATATCTCGGCTACCAAAAAGAGACAAACGCTAAGTCTCCACAACATGGGACGAATAATAAAGCTTTGTATGTGATTCCAGACATGTCTGTCCCAGGACAACTGTTCCTTTTTAACATAAATTGAAAGTTGGCTCTTCCCTTCTGGGTGCTGAAAACCTGCAACTTCAAACACCTGTGCACCTTTCATCTTGTCTAGACTGGAATCGAAAGAAATATCTG
The DNA here is from genome assembly GCA_018749465.1 of Paracanthobrama guichenoti. Classification (NCBI taxonomy): domain Eukaryota; kingdom Metazoa; phylum Chordata; class Actinopteri; order Cypriniformes; family Gobionidae; genus Paracanthobrama; species Paracanthobrama guichenoti. Next base: position 14,663,187 of record CM031952.1, on the reverse strand, counting down.
GGCATCTTTCCCGCTCTCAGGGAATGGTACAGGGTGCTTTCAGGGTTCTGTCTGTGATGAAAAAATCCGATTCGGTCTGGCAGTGAACATATTTGACTTACGTTAGTTCCATTGACACTCCACTGCACGTCTGGTTTAGGTGACCCTTCTGCCTCACATGTTAAGACCTTGTGTTTGCCGTCGTTGCTGCGATGCTTTGTCAGACTTGTAATTTTTGGAACACCTGGAGATATCACATTTATGCTTTATACATACAGAACCAGTCAAAAGTTTGGAATCATTAAAGGGATAGTTCACCCAAAAATGAAAATTAGCCCATGATTTACTCACCCTCAAGTCATCCTAGGTGTTCATGACATTCTCCTTTTAGACAAATACAATCAGAGTTTATTAAAAAATCCTCCTGTCCAAGCTTTATAATGGCAGTGAATGGCTGTTTCTATTTTGAAGACCATAAAAGTACATCTATCCATCCAGTTAGAGGAAGTTAGAGATTACAGTTTGTAAGGTTTTAAACATGGATATTTTTCTTACACAAACACATCGCTTCCCCGGAGCCGTGTGGAGCGCTTTTATGATGGATTGGATGCACTTTTATGGACTTTAAATATAACAGAAACAACCATTCACTGCCATTATAAAGCTTGAAAGAGCAAGGACATTTTTAATATAACTCTGACTGTATTCGTCTGAAAGAAGAATGGCATACACACCTAGGATGACTTTAGGGTAAGTCATGGGCTAATTTTCATTTTTGAGTGAACCATCCCTTTAAGATTTTTTAATGTTTTTGAAAGTCTCTTTTGCTCACCAAGGCCGTATTCATTTGATCAAAAATAGAGTAAAAACAGTAATATTGTGAAATATTATAATTTAAAATAACGTTTTTTTATTTGAATACGTTTTAAAATGTAATATATTTCTATGATGGTAAAGCTGAATTGTCAGGATCAGTGTCACATGATCCTTCGGAAATCATTCCTATATGCTGATTTGAGCTCAAATAAAACATTTTTCAACCAGGTTTTTCTGGAACACTACCATTCAAAGGTTTGGGATAAGTAATATTAATATATATATATAAACTCAAGGACACATTAAATTGATGTTCTTTTACCTTTCTATTCATCAAAGAATCCAGACAAAAATGCATTACAGTTTTCAGAAAAATATTAAGCATACAAAAATGGTTTTCAACATTGATAAGAAATAAGAACCATTATTAATAATTAAGCACCAATAATAATTGAGCACAAAATCAGCATTTTACTATGATTTCTATATTATCATGTGACACTGAAGACTGGAGTAATGATGCTGAAATTTCAGCTTTGACATCGCAGAAATAAATAACATTTTAAATGTTCAAATTCATATGTTCATTCAAAACAGAAAACCGCTATTTTAAAGTGTAATATTTCACAATAGTACTGTTTTTGATCAAATAAATACAGCCTTGGTGAGCTTAAGTGACTTCTTTCAATCACATTTAAAAATCTTGTATATCAAAATAGAGCAGATCCTTTTATGAAAGTAACTTGGCGCTTCAATTAACAATTGCGTCAATTACATTGTTACATCAGTAGGTGGCGATAAGTGACTGTTAAAGAACGCATTTGTCATTGAATCATTCAAGAGATTTGTTCAAAAATGATGATTCATCCGGTAATAAAACGAGTGAAGTTTGAGTGAGTCATTGAATCATTCATTCAAACCAATTTTGTTTTTAAAATTATTATAATTCATTAAACATTTTTAATTAGACTGCAGCAATTACCGGTAGTATTTGTCAGAAATTATGTTATTTCTGTCAGGATCACTATCGTCAAAGTGATAGACAATTAGCATATAGTTTAGATTGGCGGGATGGTTCTGTTCTGGGCAAGAACTCCCTGCGCATCCATGCAGTCTAGCATGGATAAACCCCTTAGGGTAAACTGAACAGAAGCAACAATGTATTGCAGATATCATTAATGTCAATATTAAAATGTACAGCCTAATTCGGGAATTTAGTCTGATTCAGGGGAATCAGATGCCAAATCCTGACTGACGAGAGGAGGAGCTGGGGATGGAGGATGGTAATTAGCTCCGGAGAAACGTGATAGCAGCTGATAATACTGAAGGAGCTTATATATGTGTGCTGTGATAGGCATCATATTCCTATTGGTGGACGTGATCAGCTGATGTGAGCTTGACTAGCGTGCCCTGCCAGAACTAACGCTATACGTTGGATTTTATTTAGATGTCTGTTCAGAAGTGTGGGAGAATCGTGATCTCTATTTGAAACAAAAACAGGGATTCTCAATTTATCCAGAATTGTGCAGCTCTAGTACAGTACATACTGACAAACAGAAATATGGCTAGTGTGAGTGTGTATAATAAATCATACCTTCTACAGTAAGCTCGAAGGACAAACTGTGTCTGATTCCTTCAATGGACACATTGCACACATACAGGCCTGCGTCGCTATACGTCAACTGAGAGAAGTCGGGCAGTTTGTCTAGTTGTCGGTTATCCTGGAGAAATTGAACAAGTTGTTTATTTAGCATGACTTGGAGGACTAAAATGAACCGACCCAGATCTGTTCGATTCCTTACAATCGCTTACCTTAGTCCACGTCACCTTTGCTTCACTAGAGGTGTTCTTTTCCAACGAGACCACCAAGTTTTCCCCGAGCTTCTTTAACACCTTGCCTGTAGGAGTGAGGCTTACATCCAGAACTGAAAGAGTGAGACAGACAGAAAATAAGAGATGACAAGCATATATCGGTCCGCTGCAGGCTCCTTTTTTGTACACCTGTCCCTCAAAATATTTCAACCACTGAAGAGGCTGAAACGCATCACATCTCTGCCAACTGAGAGCGCCTTTATTCCTGCCCGAGACATTGTTTCCTATCCTCACATGCACGTCTGAGATGCCACCCGCTCTGAACCCGTGCTGCACAGATGGCGTGAAATACATTTAAATCTCCAAACGAAGCATCACTAAATCCACATTATGGAGATCATCAGGCCTTTTGAACCAAATAGACACACACACACACACACACACACATTCACCTCAATGAAAATTATTGAAAGGCCAGAGTGTGTGAGCTTATCAGCGAGCAGGAGCCCGTAACATCCTCAGCTCCAGTCAAAAACTCCTAATTAAGCTGTCTGCCTGGTGTCCCGCCCCCTTAGCTAATCCTACTGAAGATAGATTTGATTAACGTTTCACTCATGAAATACGCATTAATTCGTACTATAAAAGAAAAAATTAATTGGAAAGGAAAAGTTTGGTGAACTCTAGATGCTCATCTGTTCAATGGCTGAGTCAGTTTATTCAGGCTTCTGACTCGAACAATGGCTTAAGTTTGGTTGAGCTAATGTTGCTGCATATTTTACTCTGCATAGTGTGTATATCTGACAATTTTTTTAATCAGGCATTATAAAAACATGGTAAAATTCTGTTTATTATTCACATTAACACATTCCACCAGTGTTGTAGTACTTGAGACTCTTGGACTCAAGACCATATTTTAAAGGTCTTGGTCTTGTCATGGACTCGTGTTTTGGACTTTGTATTTACTCGTACTCGAACATATTAGGAATTGGACTTATTCCCAAGTCCACTCAAGTCCCATTCAAAATATTTCAGGATTATTACTGTATGTTAATAATTCTTTAAATTGATGTTTGATTGACACATCCAATGATTGGTGATTTTCTTGTTTCTAACTGCGCATGACTTGAGACTAAGGGTGTGTGTACACACTTGGCATGTTTGGTTGGATTAAAACAAACCCTGGTGTGATTGCACGGTTAGTGCAGTTCATTTGAACATATGTGAACGCTGCCATCCGAACCCTGGTGCGCACCAAACAAGTGGACAGAGACCGCTAAAAAGATGGGTCTCGGTCCGCTTCCAAACGAACTCTGGTGCGGTTCGATTGATATATGAACGCAACACGAACCAAAAACAGGACGTGATGTCACAAGATGCGACGCTACAAGTCAGCTGATTTGACGACGCGGAAAGATCGTGTATCCAAAATGAGTAGAGCGTTGGAGCAACGAGGAGGTAAAGTGTCTCTTTTCAGCAGATCTTCGTTTCTGCATACAACAGAGGAAATCCTGGTGCTGTTTTGAATGTTTTGTACATTTGATGAGCTCTTCGTGAGTTCTCAGCTGGTAAAAATAAAACCATATGTACACGCATAAAATTATCGCGTTTAATCCAGCACACAGCATTGTTCTGAATGTTCGGTAAGCAAGCTCCGTCGCGAAATATACGTCATAAAAGCCGACCAATCAGGTTGTGAGTGTATCCCTATGCCTTTGGTTCGGTAACTTTAGGTTCGCTGTTAAAAATGCCAGTGTGAACGCTAAGCGGACCAAGACTATATGTTTTGTTTTTGTTTTTTGGTCCGGACCAAACAAACCGAACTACAAGTGTGAACGCACCCTAATGTTAGTGCAAAGACTCCCACCAGGTTCTCTCCCACACCTGTGATCCGCCTGCTCTCGCTTCTATTTTACACTGTGTCCACCTGCCATCAACCTGTAGTGATCCCGCTTTCCAGAAAGTCATATGGCTACATTATTTGTCTCAACTGTATCATTTTAATACATTTACTGTTTACAAAGTAGGACAAAAATGTCACAGAGAAAACCAAATCTTGTTTAATTAAATAATAAAATGAATACAGATACGATGACAGATGACAGTCTCAACACTGAGCATCTCCCCCAAAACATGTCTGACAGAAGGCCACCCGCCCTCTCTCCCTCCGGCACATTCACATTGCTTTAAAAAGGCAGCAATATTTCTGCAGTCACTCTGTGCACGCCCTCCGTAACAAAAAAGTTAATCAAATTAAGTTCTAATGTTGTTTGTGGATTTTCTCTGGTCTCTGTCTCGACTCGGACTCAACCCTCTCTGGTCTCTGTCTCGACTCGGACTCAACCCTCTCTGGTCTCTGTCTCGACTCGGACTCAACCCTCTCTGAACTCACTCTCGACTCAGACTCAACCCTCTCTGGTCTCTGTCTTGACTCGGACTCAACCCTCTCTGAACTCGGTCTCGACTCGGACTCAACCCTCTCTGGTCTCTGTCTCGACTCGGACTCAACCCTCTCTGGTCTCTGTCTCGACTCGGACTCAACCCTCTCTGGTCTCTGTCTCGACTCGGACTCAACCCTCTCTGAACTCACTCTCGACTGGACTCAACCCTCTCTGGTCTCTGTCTCGACTCGACTCAACCCTCTCTGAACTCACTCTCGACTCGGACTCAACCCTCTCTGGTCTCTGTCTCGACTCGGACTCAACCCTCTGGTCTCTGTCTCGACTCGGACTCAACCCTCTCTGGTCTCTGTCTCGACTCGGACTCAACCCTCTCTGGTCTCTGTCTCGACTCGGACTCAACCCTCTCTGGTCTCTGTCTCGACTCGGACTCAACCCTCTCTGGTCTCTGTCTCGACTCGGACTCAACCCTCTCTGAACTCACTCTCGACTCGGACTCAACCCTCTCTGGTCTCTGTCTCGACTCGGACTCAACCCTCTCTGAACTCACTCTCGACTCGGACTCAACCCTCTCTGGTCTCTGTCTCGACTCGGACTCAACCCTCTCTGGTCTCTGTCTCGACTCGGACTCAACCCTCTCTGAACTCGGTCTCGACTCGGATTCAACCCTCTCTGAACTCACTCTCGACTCAGACTCAACCCTCTCTGGTCTCTGTCTCGACTCGGACTCAACCCTCTCTGAACTCACTCTCGACTCAGACTCAACCCTCTCTGGTCTCTGTCTCGACTCGGACTCAACCCTCTCTGGTCTCTGTCTCGACTCGGACTCAACCCTCTCTGAACTCGGTCTCGACTCGGATTCAACCCTCTCTGAACTCACTCTCGACTCGGACTCAACCCTCTCTGAACTCGGTCTTGACTCAGACTCAAATGAGCTGGTCTCGACTACAACACTGCATTCCACAATTATGAAAACATAGCAAAACGTTTACATATAGATATATTTTGCTGGAGATATTTACAAGCCTTTTAAAAAAAAAAAAAAAAAATTCAGAATTTGTAATGCATTTGCTTATGCATATTTATTCATGAACCATAAATGCAAATGTTAATTCACATTCAGCTAGTTGAGGCGTTGGTTAGCAGAGTGATTAAAGAAATTATTCAACGCAATTATCACAGCATCAGTTATTTCTGTCATCCTTTGTCTGCGCTACAGTATATGATCACACTATCATTCATTCAAGTGCTATTAAACCATTCAAGTGTGATAAGACAAAAATCTGAACTTAAATCTGTACTGGCGCGCGTCTGTGAATGTCCTCTCTGTGTGGCACACACACACACTCGTGAGCACAGAATGCTGCTTCAGACACAGAGTTCTCTTTCGTGCTTGAACACACAACGTACAAAAACACAAAAGTAAGCCAGTATCCTCGTAAGCACAGTCTTAAGTTAATAAAGTCTTAAATGACCGTAAAGGGTTATGAGGACATCGGATGCGAGTCACGTGCCATGTGCTTCAGATCTTAGTGACAGCGGCCTAATAAACCTGCAGTTGTGATGTCTGTCATTAATGTTAAAGAAAAGACAATCACTCACTGCTCTTGACTGAACTTTTGTAGCTTTAATAAGGATTAATCAATATTTAATTTAAAATGTATGCAGTGAAGACTGTGAAGTGTTTGATAACTTTATTCAAGTTCTGTATATTTCCTACCCATTACATCAAATATTTAAAATATACTGTCCATGTTGTTTCTACATTAATTTGGAGATTAAATGTGACATTATTACAATATAAAAATATATTGAAACCTTTTAAAATGTTAGCTGCTATGATTATGATGGAATTGGCTGAATTTAAAATAGCGTGCCTCTTGTACTATGCATTTGGAATGACTGACTCTGCTCTTTCTAAAACCTCAAAAAGATCTTTCCATATCTGTCAAACGCTCCATCAGGTCTTTCTCTAGTGTGTTTGTGCCCTTAGGGGGAGATGGGAGGGAGATAGAGAAGAAGAGAGCATCTTTGTTCCCCACTCACAGCTCACTGTGACGATCTGAGTGGACTCCATTACATCATTATCAAGCAGGGAGCACTTGTACACGCCACTGTCAGCTCGGGTAACGCCAGTCAGAGTGTAGACATCCTTGTCCGTCACCGTGACCTTCTTGCCCTGAAGAGGGTGAGAGAGATATGGTGTAATTAACAGGGCAGGCAGCAGGACCCTGGAGATAAAAAGACTGGCGTAGTCGCTGTGGACATGGTCAGCGATCTCTCACCTTAATGTTGAAGTTGAAGCTGGTGGGAGGAGGGTTTCCGTCCGCCTGGCATTTCAGTGTCACATCATCACCTTCCCTAATGGGGCTCTGAGAAATAACCTGTAGACTCACCTTCTCAGTGGGGTCTGAAAGAGAAAGAAGGGGAGAAAACAAACATTAGAAAAAAAAATAAGATGGCTGTCATTGCAGGGATGTGGTGTGACTTTCCAACATGTAGCAAAAGCCACTAAAAAAAACATTCTCTAAGACACCGTGCCATTCTGCAGACCCCAAGGGGCTTAAACGCCTTCATTTCCACAACCATTTGCAGTCTCTCATTCTCGCCCTCGTTTTCGTGCCCAGCAGCCACAGAGCATTTCACATCACATCTTCGCCCTGAGGCACTGAACAAACCTCTCAGCATTCAGATGAGAGAGAGAGAGAGAGAGAGAGAGAGAGAGAGAGAGAGAGAGAGAGAGAGAGAGAGAGAGAGAGAGAGAGAGAGAGAGAGAGAGAGAGAGAGAGAGAGAGAGAGAGAGAGAGAGAGAGAGAGAGAGAGAGAGAGAGAGAGAGAGAGAGAGAGAGAGAGAGAGAGAGAGAGAGAGAGAGAGAGAGAGAGAGAGACTCTGCCATACACACGCTTCAGCAGACTCTTTCCGGCATTATGCCTGACAAGACCTAGAAAAAAAAAAAAACCCATCAAATTGAGCCTGGCTACCAGCTGAGACCTTCAATTCAAGGTTCAGGACTCAAGAGATGGCTTCATATACTGGGTGATGTACAGATACACAGATCCCCGTGAACACGGACCCCTCAAACCAGCTGTAAAATCAAACAAATAAAGCATCAAAGTGCTAGACACAGCATGCGTCACATCTCAGGAAGAGAAAAAGCCCCAGTGCTTGACTACCATCCCAATTCGTTTTTATCTCTGGGCTAATATGGCAGATCCGCCTCTAGGGGGTGCTGGTTTGTGTACAATAGCCATGTACAGTATAGAAACCTGAATCTACTGGCATATTAAATAACATTTTACCTGAACTGAATTTAAAGATATAAAAGACTGGGTACCATGAAATAATAGGGCTGCACGATTATGACAAAAATCATAATTGTTGATTATTCCCTTGAAATTGTAATTGCGACACTGAATGATGTTTTGAGTAGTTTTATACCATTGTTTGAAGCTACTTTATAGCTACTACGTGCTATATTTTTATATGAAAATAAGCTAAAAACATTCTTCCTGAAAACCTTTTAATGCTTTTATATAAGCCTCAAGTGTCATCTATACTTTTTTTTTTTTTTTTTAAAGAAATCAAACCAAAGTAAGAACATGGTATTATAATGTTATACTAAAACTCAAATTAAAACAATAGCGGAAAGAAACCTAAACCTGTAGAAAGAGAGAGTGAGATAGAGAAGTGTTTGACTTCTCTAATCTGACTTCTGATCTGTAATGCTGCCTGAATCATAATCATACACTGTTCGTTCGTTGGCCAGAGGAGAACTGGCACCCCGACTGAGCCTGGTTTCTCCCAAGGTTTTTCTCTCCATTCTGTCACCTGATGGAGTTTCGGTTCTTTGCCACCGTCGCCTTTGCAGCCTTTGGCTTTTGGCTTGCTTAGTTGGGGACACTAAATATTCAACTATATTACTGATCTGCCCGCCTTGACACAATATGATAATTGGCATTTAAAAAGCACTATATAAATAAAGATGACTTGACTAGAAAGAAAAAAAAAAGTATGCAGAATAATGTAATTGGATATATTTTTTTTTTGTATGTAATTGTGCCTTTGAACGATTACGTAATTGTGGCATCCGTAATTGTAATCACGATTAGAAATGTGATTAATTGTGCAGCCCTAGTACACAGACATCTTCTCTGTGACATCTTTACATTGTCTTCACTGGCTGTATGCAAAAACATACAGCTCAACTAGTGGGGTCTGAATGACTGTTATGCAGCTCATTTTTAAAGACATAAATAATAATAAATAACATTGGCTCCTGGCTGATAAATTGCTTGTGATAATCCTCATTTGGAAGTCGGTTTGGATAAAAACATCAGCTAAATTGCTAAAATGTGACAATGGCTTTTAATAATAATACAAGAATAATAAAAAAAAAAGAAATCTACTTTATTTACCTGGGTCCCCTTCAAACAAATATTCATACCCATGTCAAAAACCTGGGGGTTCTTGCTCTCGTGACCAGGACAAAGAGAGGAAGCATATCTCTCCTATCTTAGCTCCTTTTCACTGGCTACCGGTGCAGTACACAATTGATTTTAAGATTTTAGTTTTTGCATTTGAAAGCCTTGCATGGGCTTGTTCCTGCTTGCATATCAGATTTTTTTAGCCTCTATTCTTCTCAGAGATCGCTCAGATCCTCTTCCCAGCTGCTGCTCTAAACTGTTCCGGCCAGGATTTTTCATTATGTTTTGGAATTCCTTACCCATCTCAATCAGATGTTCCATACACTATCTGCATTAAAAACATCTCTTAAAACCTTTTTCTTTTAGGCTCATTTATTATATGGTTACATTAGTATTGTCTTTCAAGTTATTATTTCATTGGCTGGTGTTGATCTGTATTATCCCTGAGGTAAGGGATTTCTTTAGGAGCGTGGCAACAAACGTCTTAAAAGTGTTTATACTAAGCATTTCGCGATAGTTTCAGGCAAAACACGGCAATGGAGAAGCGGTTGCTATAGTTACGAACTCTCACACAATAAACGGAATATAACGGACCACTGACTTTTAAACAAGTTTGATATTTACTAAACTATACAGCTGTGCTACAATATTTGAGTTATGGAGAATATTAAATGTGGTCTGACGGACGACACAGTGCGTCCTCGAGCATTCTTTTATGAGTTCAGCTACGACACCTGACCGGAGGATGTTCAAAATCCTGCTGCGCCACTCGCATCGGTTTCCATTAAATGACATTATATATGTCCAACTCGTTGTTATTGTATTGTACTCATGCATCAACACCACTTTGTTCAGAACTTCAGTTTGGTGATTATTCACTGAATGACGCGTTCTGTGTCCTAGACGCGACGTGTACTAACCGGCTTTAAAATCTAAACCAAACTGAACCACGGACAAACAGCATTTTTTTAAAGACAGGAGAAACACCCAAGCCTGCCACTATAATCAGTCACTCTTGCGCACAAGATGAAAGCCTGCCATGAAATAAGTCATTCAAGTGCACAGTGGAAGTAATGAAAAAAAAAAAAGAGAACTTTGGTGTTGAATGTTTATTTAATTTTATTTAATCAATATACACCGTTTCATGTCATACTTTCAACAGGCTTGTTTTAATTGATTGGTAAAAATGCACATTGGTACTTTCTCAGTTAACATGAAATTATCCATCGCGTTTGAGTTCAGCAGATGACTTAAGGGACCTATTTTGATCCCTTCATTTTTTAAGGGCTAAATGGTTACTAAGGAATTTGTTGCAACACAGAACTTAAGGGAAAACTTAGTGTGTCTTGGTGTGCTGACTTTTTTTCAGATTTGTATTATTTCTTTTGTCAAGCACCCAAATCTTGAGCATTTTTTGCCGGTGATGTGATTTTGACCATGACCTTAGCAAAGACGAATTCAATTAAACAAAACTAACAAGAAATATACTTAAAATGTAGCAAAAGATCTCTACTTCATATGAATGCGGTTCTTTTGATCTTTATAATCATTAAAACATCCTGTTTTCAACACTGACTGATAATTAAAAGAAATGTTTCTTGAGCAGTATATCAGAATGATTTCTGAAGGATCATGTGACACTGAAGACTAGTAATGATGCTGAAAATTCAGCTTTGATCACAATACATTTTAAAATATATTAAAATAGAAAACTATTTTGAGTTGTAATAATATTTCACAATATTGTTTTACTGTATTTTTCATTAAATAAATGCAGCTTTGGTGAGCAGAAGAGACAAAAATAAAAAGAGCTTTTTAGTATGTAATCAGCACCAATTAAGTTACTTACAGTGAATTGGGAAGGTCTCTGCTGCTGACACCTGCTTGATGCCCATCACATGCTGTGCTGAGCAGGTGAACTGTGAGGTCACATCCTCTTTCCTGGCTGTGTACTCCAGACTGGAAGAGGTGCTGGACAGACCTGTTACTGGGTCCTTGGTGACACTAGTTTTTATAATGATCGCTGCAGACACACAAACACACATATAGACACATCAGTCATTAGAGCTGGCAAACACGGTGACTGTCACACTGGAAGTGCCTGACATCACGTAACAACAGCTTGAGTCTGTCAACACTGTCACGATGTTCACTAACCACAAACCAATCAGCTGTGAGCTCGAGACTTCAGCAACCGTTAAAGGGACAGGTTTCATTTTAGAAGAATGAAACCGCATATAGGCCTACATATGGGACCACAAGCTGACAAAACTAATACAGTTTCATAGCAATCAGTTTATGCTTTTTTTTTTTTGTTTAAATAAATCTTCTTTATTTCAGAGAGACAAATTGTTGTAAAATAAGTGTCAGGAGTAGTTCTGCAGCCAAAATGCGACATGCCATAGCAGATGTTCGCAGTGTAGACAGTTTCAATATGCTTACAATATGCGCAATGTCTAGTTATGCTGGTATCACAACATGCCACACATATCCAGTGTTGAAACACATCATTAACTTTTTTTCATAATAGCTTGAGGGAAATATTACACATACTTGTTGAGTCATTTTATGAAACAAGTGCCTTTTCATTGCGGATTTCAAAGGGATGACTAATTAAAACTAACATAGTGCCATCTGAAACTACATTAATAAAAAAAATGGGCTTGTCAAAGATCACATGACGTCACTTCTTGTTCATTATGTCATTTGAAATGAGTTCACTATTATTTTGACGTAAATAAAAATTGCAGATAAATTATCCTGTTTGAATTCAAATTAATGATTTAAATAAATGTGATTGATCTAGCATGAATTAAAAAGAAAAAAACAATACACAATGTATCAATGCGCAATTAAAAAATATATAAAATATCTGACTATACATGTATACGTGTGTGTGTGTATGTGTGTGTGTGTGTGTGTGTATGCAATATTTTAAAATCATATATTTAAGCTTATAAAACACTATATATCAGATTTGTGTGTTTAGTGCACTCAGTTTCCTGATTCTCCTTTCATGTAATGACTCTGATATGAACTCACTCTTGTCGTCATTCACCAGGGACTGGTTGTTCCTCATCCAGATGAGATCTACCGCTGGGTTGGAACTCTCCACCACACATTCCCCCAACTAACACACACACACACATAAAGAAAAAACAGTGCACCTGCTTTAGTGACTATATCGAAACTTTTCATCATGAATTTGGAAGAGGTACTGTGACACTTTCGGTTCCTCCTTTTATAGACGCATAGTATCACATTAGATTGTCACATGACATGTGTCATTTCCACACTCAGCATGATTTGAATGTGTTGTGACTCTGGGACACTTTTCTTTGGGACTTTCCCTAATGAAGATTTATGACCTTCAAGGTACTTGTACTTCTGGTGGGTAAATCCCGGGGTGGCCCAGGGAAAATACATTGATATAATGACATCTTCATGACCTAAAGTGGGCTGGGTTTTAACTCTACAGTTGTGATACAGGTCTCCTATTTCCTCACTTTCTTTTTCTTGTCGTTTTCCTACTCTCTGTTTGAGTAAAAGCGCCGCCAGAGGCCGAAGAGGCTCTGCATTAATAACACGCTGACAGGATCACATGCTGACGAGCTATCTGCCCCAGGATAGAGAGATCAGCAGAAAGAGAGAAGGGTAATAATGGCAGGAAAGCAGAGCAGACAGCGGGATGATGCATGTGCTCAGGTGTTCAGGGTGGCGTGAGAAATCCAAGATTTAGAGGAACCATGAAAGAGGGGGAGATGGGGTGGGGGAAATCACCGTACTGTGATTCCGATCTCCGATAACACACCGGACCCTCCTCAGGAGCCGGACCATGATACATCACCTCTCAAGCGTATAGAGTGCTGCCTGAAGCCTGTAGCTTCCAGTGGGCCGTGGAACAGAGCAGCTGTGACTAAGCACTTTCCTTCCTGGACTCTCGGGGGATTCATTAAGAATGAATTCTGCCCACCACTAATGCCGTTTATTTGCACATGCTTTCTGCATTGTTTTAGCAATCAATTTAAGGATTTCCGTTTCATTACGAATTCTTTTACTTTTGAGGAAGAAATATTTGGAACAAAGAAATGCAATTTAATTGCAAAATAATGTTATTTTAGTATTATTTAGTATTATAGTATGGTACCACTTTAGTTAGCCTCCAATTCTCACTATTAATAGTTGCTTATTATCATGCATATTACTAGGATATTGGCTGTATATTAGTATTTATAAAGCACATATTAATGCCTTATTCTGCATAATCTACATCCCTTAATCCTACACAATACCTAAACTTAAGGTATAAACTACCTTACTAACTGTTAATAAACAGTAATTAGGAGTTTGAGACAAAAGTCAGTTAACAGTTAGTTAATAGTGAGAATTAGTGTAACCTATAGTATTTATTTATTGATACTCTTATTAATTAGCTTTTATTTTATTTTTAATTTCCAGTTAAGTTAATCATTTTAGTATTTCAATTTATTTTATCAGTTAATTTCCAAGACAAAATGTAAAAAATTTTACATATAATTTTTATATTTTTAATTTGATTTCAAATCTATTAAAATTATTTAGCAAAATGTTATTTTAGATGCTGCACACAGAAACTTCAATAATGAGCCTTAAATTAAATGTATATGAAAATAAATTAAATAATGTGTGTATACCAAACAAAAATGTTGATATATTTTATTCAGTTATTTTTCTTATGTACTAATGACAAAACATATCATCTTACATATCTTTGACTACACATCGTCATATGAACAACCAGTCAGTAACATCACAGATTTACATCTCATGAGCCTTAAGTCAGTGAATAAGTTGTAAGCTTTAACGGATTGATTCACTAAAAGAATCAAATCACAAGAGTCATTAGTTCAAGAATCTGTTGGACTACTGGTTGCACTGTATTGTTTTACTTCACTAAAACGAACCAATTCATAAGAGTCATTTGTCTGACTGCACTGCTTGTGCTGTATGGTTTTGATTCAGCAAAAAGAACTTGACTCAACAGAGACTTCAGGAGATTAATTTGCGAATCAGACTACACTGGTCACGCTTTTTGATTCAATGAAAGAACTGACTCATGTGAGCCATTCATTCAGCAATCAGAATACAACAGTCATGCTGTGTAGTCGGTTTCATTAACAAATTACTTTTGAGATTTATCAGATTATACTGGTGGCACTTTTTTCACTAAAAGTAAAAGCAGCATTTTATGAAAGCAATATCACTGCAGTCTGATTTCCAAATGAATGAGTTTCATGAGACGGTTATTTTAGTGAATAGACTGTTTGTTTTTGATTCACATGCTTGTGACTGTACAGAATTGCTCCACCTCTGCGATCCAGATTTCACTCTGTAAAATCCCCAAAGATTTTAAAGAACCAATTCTGACTAAGATTAGCAATATGACTCTCCTTGACATTTTCATGAATAACTGGACTTTCTGGAGACCTTCAGCCACCCTGCAAGTTTTCAAGAGAAGTAGCTATTTTAAATGTTATATATTCAGAGGAGGTGCTCTTTCTTCCATGTCCTTCCCCTCTCTCTGTCTAAGCAAGTCTCAGCACTTTGAACATGACAGACCTTGGTGGGTGGCCACGGAAAAAAACAGACCCATAATGCTGTATACACAACCCAAGCCTTCTCCACCTCACACCTCCGCCAGACTCTAAGATCCTAGCGCCTCTGAACTACATTAAAAAAAGAGAAAGAGATAGAGGGAGAAAATAAAAAATAACGACCCCCAACTCCATTTACAAACACGAGTCATAAGGACTGTGTGGGAAGCCTTGTACGTGCTCCAAGTAGTTCAAATCAAAGCTCCTTCCTCTTCTCATGCAACCGAATAATATTACTGTCGCCCTGTGTTTGAGATGCAAACTCCAGACAACATAAAAGTGGCTGTTTCCTGTGTAGCCGTGGGTGACAATTGCTCGAGCACTGCCTAAATCAGGTGTGTGCGCCCCACAGACGTGTTTGCTGATGTCCGTATCATTAGCAGCGTCTACGAGCCGCCTCTGACTGTGATAACAGCAGGTGTGTGTCAATGTTGAGACTACCAGAGAGACATGAAAACAATGGCACAGGGTTTGATCCTGCACATTGTTAGTACACTGGCTGGTGTGTGTACTAGAGCAAACACCGTCTACGGGCGAAGGCGGCAGCAGAAGCGCTGGGTCTTAAAGGGAAGAGTGTAAAGACTGACTCACCTGTGTCAGCTTGCCGTTTTCCAGTTCTTTTGCTTTGTTTTTGATTACAGGGGTTGATGGTTTTTCTGCAATAAGAGACAAAGCATTGTATATTGGTATATAGTATCATACTATGATATGAATACTGTCAACATAATGCATATTTTTCTGTTTGCATAGAATGTGGGTGGTTACTTTTTAGTAAACTTTTTTCATCTGGATTCGACATTTAAAAAAAGTAAATATTTAAATTACAGACATACATAATTTATAGACACACACACACACACACACACACACACACACACACACACTAGACATCATGATTTATACTGTATATCCTCTCCCCCTACACAAACCTACCCATCACACAAAACTTTCTGCGTTTTTACATTACAATCCTTGTTGGTACATTTTTTGTTCCCAATAAGGAAAACCATTTATAAATCATATTAAGTGATGTTTTTTTTCTGTGATGGGTAGGTTTAGGGTTAGGGGATAGAATATACAGTTTGTATCATTATGTCTATGGAATGTCCCCATAAAACATGGAACAACGAGTGAGCGACCACCCATTTCATTTGTCAAAATATGCATTAGTCACAACCAGAGCACACGGTGACCAATATTGTATCCTAAAATGCAAAGCCCTCCATTTGGCCTTCTACTTACAGTGTGACGAATGCACTGGAAGCAATATCAACCACAAGTTTGAATTCCTTTGGACGAAATAGTTTAGTAATAACTTTAGTGATAACTGCATGCCATTCACTGAATTTAATGACTACAGTGCACCCGGAAAGTATTCACAGCGCTTCACTTTTCCCACAGTTTGTTGTGTTACAGTCTTCTTCCAAAATGGATTAAATTCATTATTTTCCTCAAAATTCTACAAGAAATACCCCATAATGATGTGAAAGAAGTTTGTTTGAAATCTTTGCAAATTGATTAAAAATAAAAACACATAAATATTCACAGCCTTTGCTCAATACTTTGTTGAAGCACCTCTGACACCAATTACAGCCTCAAGTCTTTTTGAGTATGATGCTAGATGCTGTCATGTGCTTTTTACTGAGGAGTGTGAGAAGGTTCTCCTCTCTCCACAGAGAAACGCTGGAGCTCTGTCATAGTAACCATCGGGTTCTTGGTCACCTCCCTGACTAAGGCCCTTCTCCTCGTTCGGGTGGCCAGCTCTAATAGTCCTGGTGGTTCCAAACTTATTCCATTTACGGATGGAGGCCACTGTGCTCATTGAGACATTCAATGTTGCAGACATTTTTCTGTACCCTTCCCCAGATCTGTGCCTCGACGCAATCCTGTCTCGGAGGTCTACAGACAATTCCTTGGACTTCATGGCTTGGTCTGTGCTCTGACATGCACTTCTTCTTCTTGATTTTTATGGCAGTGGGCATACAACTTCAAGGTGCATTACTGCCTCTGACATGCACTGTTAACTGTGGGGCCTTATATAGACATGTGTGTGCCTTTCCAAATCATGTCCAATCAACTGAACGGACTCCAATCAAGTTGTAGAGAAATCTCAAGGACGATCAGTGGAAACAGGATGCACCTGAGCTCACTTTTGAGTGTCATGGCAAAGGCTGTGAATACTTAGGTACATGTTTTTTTTTTTATTTGTTTTTTTATAAATTTGCAAAATTTTAAACTTCTTTCACATTGTCATTATGGGGTATTGTTTGTAGAATTTTGGAATAAGGCTGTAACACAAAATGTGGAAAAAGTGAAACACTGTGAATATGTATATGTATATGTATATGTGTGTATGTATGTATGTATGTATGTATGTATGTATATATATATATATATATATATATATATATATATATATATATATATATATATATATATATATATATATATATATATATATATATATATATAAACCAGAGAACAGGCAATCTTTCTGATCTATAGTGGAATACAGTGCAAATAACATTTCTCTGATATCCATCTAAAAGCATGCAAGCATATCAAGGCTACACATGTTGTTCTCTCCCATATCTGACATCTCCACACCCTTTTTCAATTACAATTTGAGATCTAATGCTTACATTCGGTTTCATCATAGACTAAAGCAGTGCTTAAATAATCGTATATCTCCTGTCTGATTTGCTCTTATTTATTAATGTTTTGTGCGTGTGTGTATTTTATGTATACTCACTGTAAACTTTCACTTCCACAGAGTATTCTTCCAGGTTGGTTAAAGACACCACCATGCAGGTGAAAACTCTCTGGTCAGACAGAGAGCCCCGAGCGATCAGCAGGCTGGAGTTGGCATCGATGCTAACTCTACTTTTGTAGCCGTCTGTGGCGGACACGGTCGCCTGGTCTTTTGTATAATGCTTCACGAGTAGATCGCCGGGAGTGCCGTCATCTTTCGCCTTAACGAGATAACAGGGCCGTTAGCAAACCGACAAACACACATTTAGCACCTATAGAGATTGAACTAGAAATCAATATGACGGTGAGTAGCCGTATATTGCTTGACTACCCAGACAGGCTAGAAGGGCAGAGTAACGGCCCAGATGCTTCGTAGGATAGAAAGAGCAATACTCACATATTTCCATTTGGTGAAAATAAGCCCATGTGGCTTGTTATTTCCATTGTTGCATGGCACTTCAATGGTCTCACCATACAGACCTATAACTGTCTGCACGCAGCTCCCTGGAAAATACAAGACAAGAACATCCTATTTTAGATGCAGGGTTGGTATCAAACAGAGCGGCTGTGAAGCATCTGCAGAAATTACTGTCAAATGCGACACGCGTGCATACACAAACGTCAGGGCATTATCGCGAATCCGAAACAGAGCAACAAGAAGCGGGAGGGAGGATAGGTCTTGTTTTGATTATCCCCAGATCATGTGCACTTTATGCATCTTAATTTTAAATTAGACATGTTCGCAGAACCTTAAAAAAAAAGCATGTTCAACGCAAGGCCACCGATGAGTCACGTGCATGCAGCAGTTTTACCATAAAAACCTGGTCTGAAATGTTCTCATGGGAAGTGAGTGCATGCATGTATGCATAATTGTCTGTGCATTAGCGTGTGCGTTTAGGCACAGAATGAAATAACAGACGTGGAAGCTGAAACATTGTCATCTGGAATGATAGATTGCATGCCATCATTCTTCTGCCGTCACGACAACGTTGTTTGTCACTAGTACCGGTGAGCTCTGTAAACATCCTACTGTCTCATGCAGATAAGCGCTGACAATCAGCAACAGTCGATCGTAGTCTGGAGCGCAAAAAAATTTTGGCATTGTGACATGAAATAGCTGGTATTTTTTTTTGCACAATAACAGTATGAATTGTAGCCTGAGTGTTGAGCAAAACTTAGTACTTAAAGATCACAGGGCCCTTTATCAATGCCTGGTGAGGTTGTCATGGCAATGAGGCCCCATGTTCAGTGGCACGGTGGATTTAGGTAAAGCAGTAAAGGGGGTTGAAAGGTCAGGGCTGAAGGGACTTCACGGTCCGCCCACTTCCATCAGCGCTCCATCTCCAAGAGAGACTAATCAAAGAGCCTGGACAACGAAGGTTCAAATTGTGGTCAAACCGAAGATGCTAGCTGTAGGCAACCGCTCTTCCGCACACAGTCAGCCTTGCCTCCAGGGCAATCGTTTCCCATATTCGCAACTTTTCATTGTGATAGCAGTTTTAATATTGACTGAGTGGCTGCACTGCAGAGGATAAAAGAGCTGATAAGCAGAAACAACACCGATATAGACACACTAGAAAACACAAACATACCAATTCAGCAGAATAGGTCATTTTGAACCACTGAATATGGACTAATCTGCACAGAGACTACATTTCACAGCACTTTACACAACCTGCCTCTGGATATAAGAATACTGGCATTAAACAAGCAATCGATATGCACACAATGGCCAATGTGTTGGCTAACCACAAACCACCAACCAAAACAATTATGTCCCAAACCTGTATGATATTATTTGTTCTGATGAACACAAAAGGAAAAATGTTTTATTGCTTTTTCCCCTCCAAGTAAGCCTGCTTCCACCTCAGTAATAAAGCAGGTACATGCAACAATATATTAAAAAAAGTGCAATATAAAGTCTGTATTGTAAAATGTAAAGTTGCAATTGTGTGATAGTCTTATTATATGATATAACGTTACAATTGTAATGAGTGAAGTTGTAGTGAGAAAAGTAGAGTATACAATATACAGTATATTGTAAGCAGCTGTACAATATAGGTCACATTCATGAAATATAGTCACATTATACGATATAGGCCCGGTTACACTAGCTAAAGCAAGGATTAGGCCTTAGTTCAATTAGGACATTTAAGTAATATTTATAAACACGCTTTAGAAAAAAGCACTACTAGTGTGCATCTTGAGACAAAACAATGGCATTGTCATATTTTAAGATGCTTTGTTAAAACAGCTCAAACATGCATTTTAGTCTTAAGCCTCGTCGTCTGTGAAACCAGGGGATAAAGTGGCAATTATAAGGTAAAAAGTTGCAATTGTACAATACAAAGTCACAATTACACAATATAAAACCATGTGTGTGACGAAATCGCCATCATTACATATTTAGTCTGATGCAGAAACAGGTTTCCATCATTTTTTGTCCTTTTTGAGGCTTGACATACTCGCTATGAACTTAATGGAAAATGGCTACTTCAAAATTCCCATTTTGTGTTCAAAAAAAAAAAAAAAAAAAAGCATATGGGTTTGAAAAGACATGAGGTTGAGTAAATGATGACAGAATATTAATCTATGAATTAACTATTCCTTTAAACAGGCTCGGCAGTCACTCTTTCATCAACAGGTTCATATAAATGACAGAAGTGAGACACATTTTTTCTCTCTAAAAGCTCTGAGCTGATAATAAATCCAGTGGAAGAACTGATATGGTGACAGCCGAAAAGGACAGGTGTGGAAAGCGTTGTGTACATAGCAGGGTCTACATTAATCTAAAGACTATTGACTGTTTGGATAGCACTGGGGCCTGTGCTAAAACACACCACCAGCAGACGGACACACGATACCTGCACAGGTGGGAAAGCACCATGACAACAGATAATCTGCTGGAAGATTCTGACATTGAATAAAGATAATGAAAGAGGGATATATAGAGAACACTGTTTAAACACAAATGGATGAACCCTTCTGAAACCTGTCAAAAATATGATTGCACTGTTGAAAGAAACAACTTAAACTACCCGAAACTGGTGTAAGTTAGTTTAGGTTATAAATGCTAGACTCGCTAGCCCATCTTAAACCAGCCCGGACTATCAAAACAGCTGTGACTAGATTAAACCATTTTTTCCTCAGCAGGGTAGGTCATATTTTATCCCCAAATCAGAAAAAAAATAATATTTATGTATTAAATGCATATCCTGCTGGAATCTTATCCTGGCTGAGATCATCCATTTTGTTCTCAAGCGACTGGACGTTGGCGAACAGGATACTGGGCAAATGTGCTCTAGTCCTCAGTCCATTTCGAACCCCAGCACGCTTCCCTCTGTGCTTTTTCTTCCATCGCTTCAGAGGAGCCCTCTCCTGACTGTTATTCCTGTCTGTCACACAAAGAATCTCAGGTGGCCGTGTTGGGTCGATGGATAAAACATCACAGAATAGGTAAGTAACGTGGTTTCTGATAGTTAAGTGTTTTGCTATCATATGTAATCACTGCAGATGTCATATGTGCAAAAGGCAAAAGTAGTTCTAAGTAAAATACTAAATGCAAACAGCGGAGTGACCAGGACGGCGTCCGAACACGGCAGCGCCATCATTTCAAACTACACCGATCAGGCATAACATTATGACCACCTTCCTAATATTGTGTTGGTCCCCCTTTTGCTGCCAAAACAGCCCTGACCCATCAAGGCATGGACTCCACTAGACCCCTGAAGGTGTGCTGTGGTATCTGGCACCAAGATGTTAGCAGCAGATCCTTTAAGTCCTGTAAGCTGCGAGGTGGGGCCTTTATGGATCGGACTTGTTTGTACAGCACATCCCACAGATGCTGGATTGGATTGAGATCTGGGGAATTTGGAGGTCAAGTCAACACCTCAAACTCGTTGTTTTGCTCCTCAAACCATTCTTGAACCATTTTTGCTTTGTGGCAGGAGCATTATCCTGCTGAAAGAGACCACAGCCACCAGGGAATACCGTTTCCATGAAAGGGTGTACATGGTCTGCAACAATGCTTAGGTAGGTGGTACCTGTCAAAGTAACATCCACATGGATGGCAGGACCCAAGGTTTCCCAGCAGAACATTGCCCAAAGCATCACACTGCCTCCGCCGGCTTGCCTTAGTGCATCCTAGTGCCATGTGTTCCCCAGGTAAGCAACGCACATGCATCCGGCGATCCACGTGATGTAAAAGAAAACATGATTCATCAGAGCAGGCCACCTTCTTCCATTGCTACATGGTCCAGTTCTGATGCTCACGTGCCCACTGTTGGTGCTTTTGGCAGTGGACAGGGGTCAGCATGGGCACCCTGACTGGTCTGCGGCTATGCAACCCAATACGCAACAAACTGCGATGCACTGTGTATTCTGACACCTTTCTATCAGAACCAGCATTAACTTCTGGAGCAATCTGAACTCCAGTAGCTCGTCTGTTTGATCGGACCACACGGGCCAGCCATCGCTCCCCACGTGCATCAATGAGCCTTGGCCGCCCATGACCCTGTCACCGGTTCACCACTGTTCCTTCCTTGGGTCACTTTTGATAGATCCTGGCCACTGCAGACCGGGAACACCCCACAAGAGATGCTCTGACCCAGTCGTCACAATTTGGCCCTTGATTTTCCTGCTTCTAACACATCAACTTTGAGGACAAAATGTTCACTGGCTGCAGATTTATAACTGGTATGTAACAAATTAACTTTGAATTTAAAATTAAATTATATTTCACATAAAGAAGCATTCTTTGTTCCCATAATTCTCTGATTTCACACTGCCCTCATTTTGAAATTGAAAGGCTCTAGTGAGAAATCCCTGGAAGTGAAGGTAAACAAATACCAACCTAGAGCTACTACAATGGTTTTGAATGAGGAAAAGTGGACCAAGAGAGATGTCAAATCACACGGCAACATAACAGATGTTGAAGGTAAGGCTGCTTAATGTTAGCATTCGAGCTAGCAGGCTACATCATTTAGTTGCATTGTTTGTTCAGGCTATGTTTTTTTTTTCCTTCCTTTTTTTAAATTGCTAATGATATTAAGTTAGTGATGGTGCTCTTCAACTGGATATTTTTTACCTTGCAACCAACTTTTAGGCAAAACTGTTGTTGATTGCGTATGATGTTAGCATAATGCAATCAAGTTAATGCAATGCATTTTCAGTCAAGTGACATTTCATTTTATTCAAAAAAATTATTCAGGAAGCTGGTTAGTAGACAGCAGGTGCTTCCAGCTTCTATATTACACTAAGACTTTTTGTTTTGGGGTGGAGAATGGTGCTGTATAATGAGATATTTCAAGTATTTTTACATAGTGGTATTTGTACTGAATTTCATTAATGCCGATAACAAATTATTTTGTGTGACAGGATAAGTCATTTTGTTACTACAGTAATGATAATGCAATAGTTTTGTATGTTACAGTAACGAGTACTGTACATTACAGTACATTTTCTGTATTACAATATTGCGATTTTTTTTTTTTTTTTTTTTTGAGGGAACATGCTTAATTGTCATGCAAATAACATCATAGTGTAAAAAAAGTTAATGGTCCTAAAAATAGGTATAATTTTCTTTACAGCAAGGCAGTAATTGTAAAATTAGGGTTGAGTCATGATGCTCCAATATCAACTAATCAATTTTTTTATGTTGACTATTTTATGCAGGTTTTTATTTATTTTTCAGTAGGGGCAGCAATCTGTGCTTTAATTGTTAGACAGTTTGTACTATAAAACCCTACCAGAAAAGTTGTACATTTCATTATTATAATATTAATACTGCTACGGTACAGCCATACACATTCAGCCAAACCTCTCTATCCTATGTTTTTTATTCCCCCACAACAAGCAATGCACTTTCATGTTTGTGTCAAAGTAAAAATAGTCCTCCTCAGAACAGTACTAGATATTAAGTAAAAACGTATGCATTTGCAACAAAAATCTTAAACATTCTAAAATGTATGAATGTGTCAAAGTCTGCCGTTTCACACCAGACAAATGTGTCAAAAAGTCTCTCATATCTCTGCATAATGCAGAAAAAATGTTAAAGGGGTGGTTATGATTTCACTTTTTTAACTTGGTGTGTAACGTTAATGTTGCTGTTTGAGCATAAACAACATCTACAAGGTTATGATGCTCAAAGTTCAAAGCAAAGGGAGACATTTTCTTTTGAAGAAATCACTTTTTAAGGACTACAACAAATGGCAGGTAGGGACTACAACAAGCTTATTCACAGGTTAATGACATCACTAACCCTAAAATGTACATAAACCACGCCCCCAGGAACACGCAACAAAGGCCATGTTGAAAAGAGGAGTTGTAGTAGAGCTGTCGCATCTGTCGTTTCACCTTTATTGCAAAACTGTATGTAACACAAATGCAATAACGTCATAAAAGCAAGATGACAACTTAATATATAACTGTAATTAAGCTAAACTATACCTGTTCTATCTTCATACAGCATATATTCTCTTGCTCTGTAGACATCTTACAACAATTCCCATGAGCGATTTATAGATTACCATATTATGACAGAACATGCTAATCAATGACTTGAAGATAGTTAACACTACATCAGCTACATAAATTAATCAACTAACCATTCAGAAACGTCCTGTTGCATTCTACATGTTGTCACTTCTTCGTGAGTCTCTCCATCATTGTCTGAACATATTAGGCTGAACAGTTTCAGTGCATGTCTGCGTAGGGTAATCAGAGCTGCTAACATGAGCTCTTGAAGCTCCGCCCTCTTCTTGAAAGAGGGCCGGGAGCAGCAGCTCATTTGCATTTAAAGGGACACACAAAAACAGATCGTTTTTGCTGACCCTCAAAAAGTGAAAATTAACATGCTTTAAAAAAAATATTTTGAGTAAAAAGCTTGAGCTAAAACTTCACATACACACTCTGGGGACAACAGAGACTTATTTTACATCTTGTAAAAAGGGGGATTTTTCATAGTTTTCATTCACGTGACTGTTGCAGATCCCTGGAGAATTCATAGATTCATAGGATTCATAGAAAGACCATTAGAATTAAAGGGCTGATCATGCAGCATAGGCGGAGGGTCAACTGACGTCAGGCTAAGATGCTTAATCGGTGCAACTCATCCTTAAAGTGCCTTAATATACTAAAACAGTGATATTAAAAGATCAAATTCAGTTTACACCTTTGTAATGAAGAATTCTAGGCTATAACACCACATTTTTATAATGGGTTTCGACTGAAAAAAAAAAAACCGCTTAACGAGAAACCTTGTGTTGTATTTATATTTTTTGTTTATCTGCTTGCCTGTACAAAGTATGCATCATCAATAAAGTGCATAATGAATTTGGTCTTTTAATATCACTGTCTTACTACATTAGTACTTACACAAACCTGGTAAAAAATTACTGGTAGTCAAATGGAAGAAAGCCTGGTTTTGCCCTCCAGGTGGGCGTTCCTATAAGGGTGTGACGTCACATGAAAACTATGAATAGGACCCCTTTAAAGTATGGGCGTTGAGAGAGAAAGTTCCAGAGACCAGACATGTCTGAAGTGAAATCAGACAGCACAAGCCTGACCGAGTTGTCTCTGGCTTTCAGAAATGTCTCACAACTGGTTGCCACCTTATTTAAACAACCCACGGCGACCACATCTATAACACTGCAGAGAGTTAAGTCCATCTGACTGCGTTTGTACGCTGTTAGAAAAACCTCTTATCACCAGGGTTCCCACGGTCATGGAAATCTGGAAACAGGGAGTTTTAAAAGCACATGCAAAAGTCATGGATATTAAATGAATGTTAAAAAGGTAATCTAAATATTGGCTATAAATTGCTTTTATAAATAAATGTATAAAATAATATACAATGACAGAAAGACGGAGATTACACTGCTTTTGCTACAGCTGGACGAACAAACCCAAACCAACAGAGAGAATTTGTTTCTGTCAGAACTATCACACCTCAAAGATAAACGATGTGACTTCAAAACAAAAATCTCTGCAGGAAAACAATTTCATCCTAAAACATCTCTCGCTGGGCCATTCAAAGAGTAGGTCTATCTCATCAAAATGGTTTCATTTTTTTTTTTGCAAAATGTGATTTCGCTTGGACAACATTGAAGACGTGGAAATATTTGAGCTCACATAAATGCAATTTTCACAAAATATCAACACCACCTACCACTAGTTTATAGTATTTTGGTGTGGACAAAAACGCATCTTCAGCAAGTTTGTATTCATAGAGAATAAGCTCTGGCCAGCTCAAGTGCTTTGGGCGGCATCAGAAGAGGGAGAGATGATTCACTGTGTCTGAAGTGCTTTTATTGTGCTCACCAAGCTAATAGTGCTAATATGTGCTGAGCATTCGCACTGTCCTCAGGGTCAACTTGCTCCCACTGGGTAATTTCACAGCAGAATTTAGCCTCATTCCTTGCAAATGTTATTCAGATGTTTTGTCTTTGCCTTTGTTAAAAAAAATTGGCCCAAATGAATGTCATTTTTATTCCCATGGTGAACAACAGCTTCTGCTTGAAGAAATCTGACAAGAGAAAAACATTCACTGAAACATAAAAATGTACTGCTTTGTTCTTGAATTAAATAATGTATTTATTAAAATGTTGACCAATATGATAACTGGGTAATTTTATTTATGTTAAGGCAGATAAAAATCGATAAATGGCCAATAATAAAAATGTACATTTCTATAAACCAATAGTTTTAAAAGCTACAAGTTAATTTAGGCAATTTCAGTGACATTAACTATTGAAATTCCGGTGTTTTGACAATGCTAATTATCTCGGATCGCCGAACTCAGCACTAGAGCTTGACAGCTGGAATACTCTGCGCTCTCCAGTTCCTCTAAATCAGCTCCATGGTTTCCAAAGCCCCACACAGAGAGCAGCAATGCTAGGAGAGAGGGAGGTAAAAGAACTGGCACTGGGGAAATCAATGCCTTCTCTGCTTCGCTCTACAGCCTGCGATTCATCAAACGGCGCCTGCCGTGCCCATGATCAAACCCAAACATATTAGTGGCTAAACACGAGAGCAGATTGAAGGAGCTTCTCACAAGCACTCAGTGTTTATCTTACTCTGCTTTCGCTCAAACAGACTGTCGAAAGAGCCTTTGGCACTGCCTCGTAACTTCAACATTCTCCTTAATTTAAAACCTGCTGGGCATAAAGCCACCTAGAATATGACTCGACAGTTCCACCATTCTCTGCCAACCGTCAGAATGCGTTGACGTCAGATATGCTTCTGTGATCCTAAAACTACCTATAAATCTAGTGCTTTATGCTAGAGTTCTTCGGCTCGTCTAGGGAGGCCTGGGTTGACTTCAGGCTGGCGAAAGATCAGAGCATGGGTAACTGATAATGCTCACATGAACCCGAGTTTGGCAACAGATGCTTTTTCAACACGCACTTAAAAACCACACAAACGCTCATCAAAATATAGGCAAGTGATTTTGGTCCATCCAAACTGTATTTAGGCATTTTTTTCTGTGCAATATTAGTGGTTCGGGATGGAGATGGAGCTGTATTTTTAATTGTAGCTGTATTTAGAGATGTGTCAGACTGTTCACGGTTTTCTCAACATCGTGTGACACGAATGTAGCATTTTCAACCCATTGTTGCACACCTAAAGCCCTTTTCATGAATATTCATGAATATTGAGCATCATGAATATTTTTATTCTGGTGTCACCATTGTCCTGTGCATTGGATTACCAGCACCAAATCCAAGCCTATTCATTCCCCAATGTAATGCCAAATTTAGCATTTTAACAGTGCCTTTTTTGTTAACCTTATATCTCAGAGTATCGCAATAACATCATATTGCGAATGTCGTGATATGTTTCGAAGCGTGACATGAGGGCATCATTACACCCCTATTTAAAAACCAATTAAAAATTCATGTAAATGTGTTACAGAATGATCTTAATCTTCATATTTATATATTGCACAGCATTTAAGCACACTCAGTGTTGAGCACCGTTGCTGAAAATTATGGACTGAAAATTAGTGTACTTCCTCGTCTACTTGTACATCCTAGGGAGTTGTTTTTTTTCTCTCTTTCTTGCTGCCGTTGCCTTTGGCTTTCTCACTTGGGGATTGTTAGACACCATTTTCTTTTTAACTTAATTTTTCCTCATTTCACTAAAGCTGCTTTGCAACAATGTGTAGGCTACTGTTTATAGCTTTTATTATTTTTTTTTTTATAAGTAGTCTGGTGGTATTGCCCATCTCTTCCAATTACTGCTGTATGAGCAGTAAAATACCAATTAAGATTAATTTGAAGGCATAAACCTGAAGTGTTAGTTCAGTTAACACTTTTGTATGATTGATTCTACCTTTTGATCATTTTACCAAAAAGACCCAGTGCACTGCAGTAAATATTGTACACTACAATTTTTTTTTTAATATATTGATTCGCCACGGGTTTTACCAACAGCAGAATTTATTCTAGGACTTATTTAATGCAGTTTTTGTTCAATAATGATGTGCATTTAATGTAAAAGTAATGGTGTTTGCTGTGCAAAGGTTTTGAGGCATCCCAAGGGAAGTGTTTTCAGCAGTTCCTAATCTATAAAAAAAAGAAAGAAAGGGTGCTATTGTGGTGTTTTGCTGCCAGCCCCAGACTCTAATTGATTTAAGGCCTGTCTAATTAAAGTAAAGTGAATGAAATGCATCCAGACCGGTGATTTGATGGAATTAATGAAGCTCCGACTAAAGCCAGTAATTGGTTGGAGTTCCATTAGGCGTGGATTCCCTCAGACGTAGCAGCTGCAAACAAGCAGGGCATGTGCTTTTGTACAGAATCACCCAGCGTGGATGCAGAGTATTGACTCCCTCTTAGCTTGAAAGATACCTGTACTATCCACACAGCCTAAATCTTCCTCTTCAGGCATGATACACAGAAATAGAACAGACTCATTGTACGTACACACACACACACACACACACACACACACACAATGTGCATGTGTGGCTTTAATGCATATAAACTTATAAAGACAATAAAGGCAAAGGCAATAAAGACATAATGGGCACTGTACTGTATAATCCAATATAATGCAATATAATAACCATCTTCTGCATATATAATCACGTTTACCTTAGGTGTACACTCTCTCAACTAAAAAAAAAGAAGTGTAGTGGAGATGTAGTTCCTGAGAACTCAGTGATTTGAATGTAAATAAGGCAGCAATTAACATCAGTTCATTCTTAAAGTTTTATTACATGAGAGCAGAGGTACATAGTACACATGGAGAGACACGGCGAGGTACCTAGAGATAGTCTGCAGGTTTGACCTGCAGCTCGAATAAATATATTATTACTAATCCCTCATTATAAACTGCCTTCACAATCCAGACATAACCCAACTGCTAGAAGAAAAATTACAATTTGAGAAGTTTTGCAAAAACTGTGATTGAGAATTCTGTGCCTATAGCGCCTTGAGCCTGATCTTGCAGCTAAGGGCCTCTGAGAACCAGCGCTAATAAAACACAGTGTTTGCATTGGCTAGGTGCTTTCATCTCTTCTAATGCAAGTCTGTTCATCTTCTAATTCAAATATTATTGCCTGCCCAGAGCCATGGATCCACATGAAAATTATGGGGGAATTAACCAACAGAGAAATCCATGTTTTTTCAAACCAGTAAACATCATCCACAGGAAAAATAACAGTAATAGCAAGCCTTTGTGATTTGATCGACATCCCGCTACTTTATTTTTGTCAAAGAATATCGAGACTTATCCAACATCAAGTTTAGAGGATGAATATGACCAATGGCTAGTATGTGACAGATATATAGAATGTGTTTTTTTATGAAATATAGAATAATTTTATATTATTATTATTATTATTATTATTATTATTATTATATTATACTATACATGAGTACTGTACTATACTGTAAAAACCTAAACCATTTTTGCTTTGTGTCAGGAGCATTATCCTGCTGGAAGAGCCACAGCCACCAGGGAATACCGTTTCCATGAAAGGGTGTACATGGTCTGCAACAATGCTTAGGTAGGCGGTACGTGTCAAAGTAACATCCACATGGATGGCAGGACCCAAGGTTTCCCAGCAGAACATTGCCCAAAGCATCACACTGCCTCCGCCGGCTTGCCTTCTTCCCATAGTGCATCCTGGTGCCACGTCTTCCCCAGGTAAGCCACGTACACACACCCGGCCATCCACGTGATGTAAAAGAACACGTGATTCATCAGACCAGGCCACCTTCTTCCATTGCTCCGTGGTCCAGTTCTGATGCTCACGTGCCACTGTTGGCACTTTTAGCGGTGGACAGGGGTCAGCATGGGCACCCTGACTGGTCTGCCACACCATACACAATAAACTGCGATGCACTGTGTATTCTGACACCTTTCTCTCAGAACCAGCATTAACTTCTTGAGCAATTTGAGCTACAGTAGCTCGTCTGTTTGATCAGACCACATATGGTAAGCATTGATTATATGCAGCAGATGGTTATTATATTGCATTATATTGGATTATATACAGTACAGTGCCCATTATGTCTTTAGTGCCTAAGTTTATATATTTGCCTAAAAGCCACACATGCACATTAAAGTTGCCCTTTATATTGGTGTAGGTGTTACAGGATCTGTGAGTGTGTGCGTGTGTATGCAATGAGTCTGTTCTACTTCTGTATGGGTTTTTTTTTGTTTTTTTGGAGGGGGGGTGTGCCTTGGGGTATACTTTTCCCCCAACTCCCAGTTTAAAAAAAAAAGAAAAAAAAGCTGATAATAACCACTTCACTTTGAGTGGATGCTTTTGCCTGTTTTTTTTCTTTCTTTTGTAACCTTTTTTAACCTTCCTCACTATTTTGTTAAGCTAGCCATTATTCCATCTATAAAATGGCATTAGGCGGCAGTGCTCTTTGCTGTCAATGGTACATCAACAGCGATGGTCATGCATAAAGCAGCTGGTTTAGTGAGATGTGTCAGGAGAGTGTTAGCATTAGATAGGCGTGGATGTAATCATCTTTGTGATGGGCGACAGCAATTACAGTGCAGGGAAAGTGCATTGTCAGAGGGGCTATTTGTTCAATCCTCTTTTCCTCTTCTCTTATTCTCTCTTTCAGAGTCCAGACTTCAACTGGCATTCATTGCCTCTGAAGACTGCAGCGCAGCTACTGAGATTTGTGAACTGGGAGTCTCTCTCAACATATTAGCAATATGCTATTAGCTACTGAGATGATTTCCCTGTTGAATAATGTTTAATACGTGATAACTATGTTTTTAAACATGGTAGCTGGTTTCTAGCTGTTCCAGTCTGGTTATTAGTCTGATCACCTAGAGCAGAAAGAAACAAGCTACTATGTTCTAAAACTGTTACCAGCTTAAACTGGATTTTCCAGCAATGTTTGTTTGGGAGGCACGTTCAAAAATAAATAATTAAATAATTAAATAAATAAATCTAAACTACATTTATCTAATCTACATTTTCTGCCTGGATGCTAGGTGGTTGCTAGATTGGGCTGTGCGATTGATAGTGTACTCTGGGTGGTTGCTAGGGCATTCTTTCTAAATGGAAATAGTATGCAGAGGCACTAGTTGGCAATTTTGCGATTAAAACGCATCTAATAGCCGTCCAAACATAGGACTGACATATAGGCTAAAGCAAAACGCTGTCAGTGAAAATTTAACAGATGTCTAACCATAACCCAAGAAAAGACTAGTCATCTAGAACAAGTCATGTCAAAGAACATATCAAAAATGAAACCAAACACCTTGTAAATCACTGTTGATTTTACTTACAGGATGGAATATCATACATCCCGCAAGATATTTTGGCAAAAATGTAATAAAAAAAGACAACATAACCAATATCAAGGTTATTTTGGATTACTCATTGCTGGACTATATCGGGTCTACAGTTAACCGAGACAGTGAAATGGCAGCTATTTCTTGATGGGTAGTTGTGTTGCTGGGTAGGGTGTTCTTGGTGGTTGCCAGGGCATTGGTAGAGTGTTCTGTCTTAATTAAAATAAGATTTTTTTGCTAAGACTTTCTAGAATTGGTTCAGGCTGGTTAGGCTGGTTAGTCTTTCTGGTGAAGCTGGTTGATCTAAGTACTGGTTAAGCTAGTTAATGCTTTCTCCACCAGCTCTATATTTTGTTTTATTCTAGCTTCATGCATTCTTTTTTTTATTAACACTTGAATGTGGGCAAGTAGTTTAATAAAAAAATAGCAACATTTTGAGCAAAAACCTGAGAAAATCGTATTTTTGTCAAAGACGATACGCAAAACACAGATGGGGTAGCTCGAGATCAACATCCCCAAAGCTTCATAGTCCTAACCACTTCCTAGGTTGACATTTCACTCTGTAACATTTGGCCGTTTTGAATCATACAGTTTATTGTGCTTTTTTTTTTTTTTTTTTTTTACATATGCATCTGCTTGCGTATGAGGTCGCTCATTTCTGCTCCTTTTTTTCCGTGTTTTGATCTGGAGAATGCATAATAGCGCCCCCTAAAGTATTACAGTGAAAACACAGAAAGCCGTGAAAACTTGTCAATGGCAGGGAAAGAGTTAAGAAGCCTGGTGGCAACAACAGCAAACCAGCAATGTCTTTTCATCAGGACAGAGCTATGTGACTTCCTTCTAAGAAATGGGTAAATATTTGCTCTGAGGACCCAAGCTAAGCTCCGTTCAGGATGAGGGCCAATACTCTGGAAGCAGTAGATGTGTGTTTGATTATGTTCCAATAAATTTGCTACCCCATAAGAGTTGAATCGACCACCAAACAGTGCCTCTGTGTACTGTTTTCATTAAGACATATGGAAAAACAAACATTCAAGGATCACAGCGCACAGCGATAATTGGCCTTCCACTATGACTAGCGCAAGACGGCCGTTAATGACATTTGCTGAGCAGGAACACTGCCTACAGCGGTCTAATAAACACCATCTAAAATAACTTCATCCCATACTGACAAGAGGAAATCTGCTTTTGGCAGAGCGGCATCCGTACTATTAACTTGACTCTGCTTTTTCAACAAACCCCTCCATTAGCCTATAACCATCATGCTGTCAACATAATACCTCTCGTTTCTGACTAACCACATGAAATAATGAGAGAGAGAGAGAGAGAGAGAGAGATTAAGACTCTGATGAGCTTCCTGTGGATGGAGACAGTCTAATGGCAATGTACAACTATGCACAAAAAGAGTTCCCGTCCATTATGGCATGTCTGAATATGGAGTGAGAAATAAGTGATCGGTTAATGACGTGATCCAGAAAAGTTTGCGTCCGTAGTCTAGCCGAGAACAAGAACAACCTGCTCACAATGCAAATACGAACTGGGGATCAATGCCCCTCACCCACTGAATCTGGTCCCCAGTGCTGTTAACAAGCAAGAAGTAATTGATTAAGACAGCCGGCGCATGCAGAGTAATGAAGCACACAAACACACACCGACGCGACTACGTGCTCAGAAGCGAACAGTAGGTATGCTGAAAGTGTGCGGCTCAGTCAAGGGCAGTGCCTTTATTAGGGAAGTCTTCATTACACCGCAGGCAGGCGAAGAAATCAAAGCATCTTTTTTTTCTTGTCCGGCTCCTTGTAGAGGGCCTCTGGTGGTGCATGCAGGCTAATTGACCCATCCATGGCCCAGGCTTTCAGGAGTGGACGGGCACAGAGCCTGGAGTGCTGAAATAATTGACTTGATGAAATGAAGAGCAGAAATTCTCAGAGGATGGCAGCCTCATCCATGCACAACCTCTGTCTCTCTCTCTCTCCACCACGTCTGCTGCACTAAGGGAGAATTCACTAAACAGTTGGACCACTTTTTTTGCCACCGCAAACTGTATGTTCTTCACAAAACAACCGCAATCCACAATCAAGCAGCTGCTAAATGTTGGAAAATAGTGCTGTGTCATATTTAAATTAAGGTATTGCTATTCTTTTCAGCTATTTGCATGGCAAAAAGTAAGCAGAAAGCTTAATTAAATTACAAATTAAGTATGCGCCTATGTAAAGTTTCTATTGATCATAGAAAAGATCATCAAATGAGCAGTAAAATCTGGCATATCAGACATACTAAGTTGAGGAGTTCACTTTCGGGCATTTTAAAGAGACAATTCGGCACTTTTCCACTGCTGAATCTTCAGCAACATGACAAAAATAACCATATTTTACCTGAGTTTGCAGTCGGTTTTGAATGTAATGCTATAAAAAGATAAAATAATGCTAAGAAACTTTCGGTCACACTTTAGATTTAGACACACTCCAATTCTCAGTATTAACTATTAACTACCTCAATAAACTCCTAATTACTACTTATGTAATAGTTAGTAAGGTATCTGTTAGTCTTGCGTAGCCAGATCTTCAGACTGACGGCAGAAGGTCTGGACTCTATCGCAGCTTTCACTGGCCAAGGACCGCCCAAGAGGACGTTTGACTGATGTGTAACGCAACCAGTTCGTTTTTTTCCACATCATGTTTAGGGGCATGAAATGTCAATGTCCCTGCAATAACAGACTATAAATTACTCATTCAAGAACGTTGTTCAAGTTTACTACAACAATGGAGCCGCAAACCTCACATACTTTTGAAAATCCAGCTAGGCGCTCATTGTCACGGTTGTAAACACGACGGCGTTCTTCTTCCACGAGGGAGTTTGGCGTCACAGCATTTGTTTCCAGGCGGACTGTTAAACAATGTGGCGCACGTCTCACGGACATCCTGTAGAATTCAACCAATCAGATGACGACGTCGAAACTCCTTAAGTGTTTCTAGTGTGCATGAGATGTTCAGCCAAAGGTCTGTGGGCATGACGCCTGAGGCTGAGACTAGGTAGCTGTTAAATTTAGGTATTGGGTAGGATTAAACAATGCAGAATATAGCCATGCAGAACAAGTAAGTAATAATAAACAGCCAATATCAATATGCATACTAATAACAACTAGTTAACAGTGAGAATTGGACCATAAACTAAAGTGTTACCAAACTTTCTATTGAGTTGTCTGAGTAAAACCAGTGTTGCCTGATTCACAAACAACAGACTCACATGAAATGGTTCTTTTTAGTGAATTAAAAACATACAGTGTGATTTAGTGTAGTCAGTACACAAACAAATAACTCAAATAGAGCAAAATAGTAGATCAAAACGGAACATGAACAGTGGAGGCTGATTCATAAACAAATGATTTTGAAAGAGTGTGATTCAGTGTAGTCGGGTTTGAAGCCATACTACCCGTCAGAAATTAGAATCCAATAAAAAGCTTGTGAAATTGAATCAAATGGAATCAAGACTCAGAAGATTGGGAATTGCACATTGCTAATTGCGTACTCAAAGAATTGCATAATTTCAGGCACCAAATCAATGCATGCATAAAAATAAACGGAAGTAACAGAGAGCGCAGTTCATTCTAAGCGCATTCCCCCCTGGCTGATTAGTGAAGTGAGCCTGTGCTGTCTTTTCTCACCTTTAACGCAGCACTGTGCAGACAGACTGACTCAACAACCTCCACTTAAACAAATCCAAGCCCTGCAGTGGACCATGGAGACCTACTCGTGTCTGACTACACCTCTTATAATAGACATCAGTATGCACTGAAATGAAGGTCGAGAGTTTGAGACTGGAGCAGGAATACGTGTTGCTATTATTAAGACAGGTGCTTCTTTTGAAAGCATGCTGCTTATTTTTTTAAGCACACAAACGTAGCCCAAGGCATTAAGGTGAGGTGGGGATATGGCCTTTTTTCGGTACATTGCAAGGACACTTTTCATAACCATGTGGATTTTTAACAGGTGGGAGAAGTATCTGTTGCTTCCAAACATTCCAGGATGGTGACATAGTTAAACTTGGTATGCTACACGATAGGGCTTGTAACACCAAGGGCGTCTAATGGGTTGAATCTCACGAACCCCAAGGTATTTATTCTTTAATGGGTAAATTGCAAATTTTTATTGAATAATTACATGATATGCCAAACTAGTAACAAGAAGCCCCTAAATAAAAATAATACCAAGTCATAACTGTAGCAGATGAAAGCACTGAATAGGTGAAATATTGGTGGCTTGTCAGGGGAGGCAAAGATGGCACAGCCAAATT
Source organism: Paracanthobrama guichenoti (assembly GCA_018749465.1). Taxonomy (NCBI): domain Eukaryota; kingdom Metazoa; phylum Chordata; class Actinopteri; order Cypriniformes; family Gobionidae; genus Paracanthobrama; species Paracanthobrama guichenoti. Next base: position 14,627,312 of record CM031952.1, on the reverse strand, counting down.
TTGAGAAAAGAGCAATTTACCATCAATAAAATTCCCAGTTATTAATTATATCTTTATACTGTATATTTTTTGTTTGTAATTTCAGAAAATATTACTGAAGTCTGAACATCAGTGGTGTTTTGTGTTAAGTGAGTGAAATATTACTATATTTATATTGTCTTTTATATTGTCCTATGCATATACTTGTATATGCACACAATTGTTTTTCATAATTTATAAACTGATTATATTAAAAATAAATTTGAAATTGACAGCTTTAGAAATTAGATTTTTAAAATTGAACCACATTTAACTCCCAAATTTCTCGTTACTATAATGTTTATGTCAAGAATTTATAATGTATTACAGTATATTTTTTAATTGTATTACAGTAATGAGAATCACCACTGAGAATGTTGTGGTCCCACATGCAGCCTATGATTTATTAATGCCAAATATAATATTTTTTTCTTTGTCCCTTTAGGGAACAGCATGACCTGAATATGATTGTGAGATGCACCCGATCACACCTGTAACAGCTGACATGTATAGGCAATGGAGAGAGATAAAGAAAAAGACATGCAGACAGAGACAGTTCATCTTCATGCACAGCTTGTGCTTCACTGAGCAGGTGGCAGGAAGTCTGAGGTACAGCGACATGGACGTGAAAGGGCGAAAAACACAGTATAATTGCCCTAACCACGTTAGAGTCAGTTTCTCAATAGCACTGCCAGCAACACATGCCCGAAAGGGCTTATCTGGCAGGAAAGATGCAATTTCTGCCACGCTGAGCTAACCAAACAAACTTACTCAATTCAAGTAGATTACAGAATTTCTATAAGAAAACCTTGAGGGCTGTATAACAGGACAAATTGAGCAACGTGGGCCAAATAACTATTATATGAGTCAATACAATTTCTGAGACTTATGAGTACTGTGATAACATAGGTTTGTGCAACCTTGGGCAGCAGACTCTAGAGAGCCACTCCCATGCAAAAAGAAATCAATGCAAACATTTTTCTGTCGCGCTGCCTTGGGTATCAGGGTTGGGTTACGGCCGACATCGATGTGAGGGGGAAGAAGGGAGAAGAATGTGCCGAGCTAGAATTAAGGGTTGTTTTTGTTCATTGGACACACAGAGAAAAGAGGAGAGGAACAGCAGTGTGCGAGAGAGCGAACGTGCTGTGAAAGAAACCACGGGGCTTCTGGACTCTCATAGGGATAAGCATCATCATACAACCAGCTTTCCTTTCCCTCTGCTCCTCCTCTTCTCTCTCTCCACTCAGTCTGTCTCTATGTCTCTGTTGGGTGTTTCAGATCAATGCTGGCACTCCCAGTGCTCACTGCTACAGTGCTGTCTGTACTGAGAGATTTCAATCCCATTGATAGTAGAGGTTGGTCTCTGCACTGAGGCATGGGCCAGCATTTTAATCCAGAGGCCACTCTGCTATGCCAAAAAACTCTCAAGGGAGGCATTCATTCTGCTTCTGTGTACAACAAACACAACTTTCTGCCCGGCTTAAGGAAGTTCTGAACCTTTGCACTCCTTACAATCCGCCATATTTGCTATTCAAATGTATTCTAGTTCAATAGCCCTGACATCAGGATTATGCCAATAGGTGTCAAAGGTAATGGAGAAGGCATACATCTACAATGAATCCAGATGATGAAAAAAGTTGCATAGGACCCTAAAGTCATATCAAAACTGACCCTATTTACTTTCTTAAAGACCCCGTGTGGTGAAAATCAAGTTTTTAAATGTTGTTTATTATGTCTGTGTGGTGTTTTTAATATGCTTAAAGACAAACCATGTGCAAATTCATAAGTCGACACCATTGTTGAATATTTTCTCCTTAAACCTGCAGTGAACCAGTCTCAAAAAGCGTGGTTTGAAATCGCTGGTGACTTTCTAAAGTCACAAATTACCTTGTAACCAATGACGTCAACGTGAGATCGTCAACGAGTGGATCATTGAGCTGGTGTGAGTGGAGGCGTGGCTCATTTGCATATTCATAGACCCGCGTATACTAAATGAAGCAAGGGTGTAGAGTTACATTAGAGTAGAGTAACAGCTATTTTAAGGCATGACGATAAAATTATTGACTACAGGGGGACTTTAATAGACATTTCTTTGTCCAGAAGTCTTTGTAAACTTGCACCTTTAAATGAATTTCCTTTTCAGCTGATGTCATCAAGGCTGCTGAAATGTCAGCTAACCCGCAGCTGAGGGGAATTATCAGTGTTTTGTGCTACGCTTTTGCAAAATAATGTTAAGAAATCATATATTTCCATTAAGTTCACTCAAAAGACAAAATAATGACTCTTATGAATGCTTCTTTTTAATGAATCAAACAAAACACAACCAATGAAGTCTGATTCAAGAGTAAATTACTGTTATGAAGTTATTTTTAGTGTTTTAAACCCATACAGTGCAGCCAGCATAGTCCAATTCATTGGCAAATGCCAAATGAGCAGTTCATTTTGTTCAATTAGACTCACAAGTTACTGGTTTAAAACACTCTGGCAAATTCTTAACTGAATAAACTCACTGAATCACAGAGCTCTCTAATCAATACTGGATTCCCTTACTGAACTGCATGTTATAATTACTTTCAAAATAAAAAAAGTTTTGCATGCTTATGGTTTGTCCATTAGACAATGTGCAATTCCCATCCTAAATGTTTAAATTAAATATCCTGTTTTAGTCATATTACAGAAGTAAAACTGATTACGAATGACTTTTTGTATTGGCAATCTTTATTTTAAGCATATATATATATATATATATATATAAAAGGAAGGAATTTTAGGAGATGGACTGTGTTTACAAACCCAAAAGAGTTAAAAGAAGCAGCCACTGTAATTATGGACAACATTTTAATCAGACCTTTCTAGGAAGAGTTGTTTACCGGAACAAAAACAATTAGCATAGTTTGTAGCCTGGCTAGAGCCACTTTTGTAACACAAAAGGACATTAGATGTCTCTAAGGGGTTCTGTACTCTAACAAAATTTACTGTAGTAAAAGGTTAAAAAAATCCATCAAACTCCACTATAATTCAAATGAACAGTATTGCTGAGGGTAGTTGGATAAGGAAGCAACATGCCAACTGTAAAGCAAGTAAAAAAAAAAAAAAAAAAAAAAAAATTTTGTAGAACATTACTTGAATAGTTTTCAATTACCCATCTGCCACGTTCATTTATAGGAGTGGCGTACAGGTGACACATGCAAAATGTCAATGAAAATGAAAGGTTTTAAAAGGTAAAAAGCATCTTGAATGCTGAAATGTCAAGGACTGCAGAGCTTCTCTCTCCCTTTTCAGTAACACATAAACAACACTGTGAACTATTGGCGCACACACACACACACACACACACACACAGCGAAAGTCACCAAGTTTCTCTGCTGAATTTATCACATTTCTCATTCAGAGAAAACAATTTGACATAGAACTCCCTTTGCCACAACAAAACAAAAATCCAATTATCATAGCATTCGAACACAACAGCGCCAAAAGCAGAGACTGAAACAGTCACACAGAGGAACAAAAAAGAAAGAAGCAAATTAACTGAGCATTGTGCGTCAGCCTGAAACAGCTCCTGTGTCTCATCTCCTCCTTTAGCTTTTCTCATTTTGATCTCTTCTTTGCAATGGCAGGTGGAGCTTGTTAAAGAGAATCCTATTTACCTTATCCAAATGTGGATGTTTTTTATAATATATATATATATATATATATATATATATATATATATATATATATATATATATATATATATATATATATATATATATATATATATATATATATATATAATATAAATATAAAATAAAAACATAAACTAAATATTTAACATTTGCTGAGGTGACTGTGTACTTTAATTGTACTTTAAAATGTTACCAAAATAAATGACATTAAATCAATAAAAATGTGTGTTTATTGCAAAGCCTCTTTGACCACATACAAGCTAAATCCCATTTGACTGGTTGTGAATATAAAATCACCTCTGATTGGTCAGTGACTCAAAACGAGCAAGCTTAAGCACCACCTCCATTTTGTTTAATTTCTCCAATTGAAAACTGACTAGAAGCTTATAGTTACCATGTAAAACATATTTAAAGGGGTCCTATCATGGCACTTTTTACAAAATGTAAAATAAGTCTCTGATGTCCCCAGAGTGTGTATGTGAAGTTTTAGCTCAAAATACCCACAGATAATCTTTTTATAGCATGTTAAATTTGACGCTCTTTGAGGGTGAGCAAAAATGTGCAGTTTTTGTGTCCCTTTAAATGCAAATGAGCTTCTTTCTAGAAGAGGGCGGAGCTTCAAGATCTTGCATTAGCATCGAAAATGTCTGAAACTGTTCAGCCTAATATGTTCAGACAATGATGGAGAGACTGACGAAGAAGTGACAACATGTACAATGCAACAGGACGTTTCTGAATGGTTGGTTGATGAATTTATGTAGCTAATGTGGAGTTAACTATCTTCAAGTAATTGATTAGCATGTTCTGTCATGATAATCTTTAAAATCACTCGTGTGAAAACTGTTGTAAAATGAGATGCCTTCAGAGCCAGAAAATATATGCTGAATGAAGATAGAACATGTATAGTTTAGTTTAATTACGGTTATAACTTATGTAGTCGTCTTGCTAAGGGGCGGTAATATTATAATAAGATTCCCTTCCTACGTCACTAGGGGAGTGAAATCTGAGCAGCTTGTTTTTTCACATGCTTGCAGAGAAAGACTTACCAAAACAAAGTTACTGGGTTGTCCTTTTTCACGTTTTTTGGGTTGGTAGATGCCCTAGGGACCTGATTATAGCACTAAACACGGAAAAAGTCAGATTTAATATTGCACCATACAACAGAACAAATAGACCTAGCAGCGCATGTCTTGTTTCTATGTTGTGGGTGAGGTTCATCTCTCGAAAGCACACAGTGGATGGAATGGCTCAGCCTCTACACTACATGTGGAAAAAGACCCTAGTCCATAAAAAATTGAGGATCTTTCAAGAGTCAGAGAACAGCTTTTGGAATAAGTCAAAATGGCTCTAGTGATTCTCCCCTCTCCTTTTATCTGCTCTCTTCACAGGGAAGCATACCACTCTCAAGGCCCAGGAGGAAATGAAAATGCACGCATATATATATACACACACACACACCGAAGAAAACTAATGCAGAGCAAAGCAAAGAACATGGTCATAAAAAACATGTCCATCAGTCATGGAAGGCAGGTAAGTGCACTTTGCAATAATTTCCGTAATGCTCTACATTATGAATATGGTGTGCAGGGTATCCTGTGGGAGCAGCGAAGCATATGCTTGCAGGAAGTCCCAAGAAGTGAAACTTGCATCACCATCCACGTTTGTCTGCCACCCTTAATGAAATGCTATTAAACCCACTGCAGGGCCATTTGGAAACAACAACGACAACAAAACCTCCACGTAAGTAAAGACCTGCTGTAGGGCATCATTACACCCCAATCTCATTTAGTACTGCAGGTAACTTAGCGGATTCATTACCCTGCGTCTGTTACTCATACAAAGGACACTACGGCCCATCTGGAACCTGACACCAAACATCTGAACAGCACAGTGGCCAGATAACATGGAGGAACGGGCATCCTCCCATTACCGGATCCCTACAGCGACTGTGTGAGCAGATGTTGCTGTTTATATATTCAGGTGTAGGCTCTGATTGACCACAGTTCTGGCTAAGTTCCCCACTGTGCATTTAGAGCTGGTCTGAAACGGTACAAGTGGAAAGAAAGAAGGGCTCAGGATTCGTTCCTGCTGTACACCCTTTGAATTGAGGTGTCATCTGAGAATGTGAATGTCACGATCAGGAGTTATTGTTTGATGATTCATTGTCATGCAAATAATTGCCATTAACGATTTAATGCAGTTTTTATGTCACAGTACTGTTCACACATGATCTCTTTCACAGTAATTTACTGTTAATTTATCAGTAAAGACTGTATGTGTGAAAGGGTCTATTAATACATAAGTGAATCATTCTTCAATCAAACTGATTTGTTCAGAAATATTGATTAATTCAGGAACGACTTTCGGTGCATCCCAATTCGCATACCATCCGTCCTAAATAGTATTTGAAAATAGAATTAGTACGTCCTAAATTGTAGTATGTTGAAATGAGTATTCCAAAGATACCTGGATGGTCTTCTAATTCCGGTTAGAAGCTGAAGTGCAGATCCGTGCACACTCTAACGGCTAATATTGCCCACAACCCATTGCAAATTGGACGAGGATTCGATTAGAACTACAAACACAGATATTTTTTTTTTCTTTTAAATTAAATAAAACAAAAAAATAATACAAATACAAATATGATGGATGTGAGAGTAGTGAGGTTTCGGTAAAGGGGCTTAAGTGATCAATTATCAGTATTAACCTGACGAAAATATATTTATTTAATATCATCCACATTTTATCTCATCTGCAACAGCACTGTGAACTAATGATACGTTTGGCCATTAACTTTTAAATGCATCCTTATATTTAAATTGCAAACACGAGAGGACAGTCTCTGCATGAAAGACCCACAAATGGCAGCTCAACGTGCTACTAAATTTCTCTCTGATATGGTAGGAAATTTAATTAAATTGAATGTGGAGGATTTTAACTGTGACAAGATGATTGACAGGGCAGATTAAACGGTGACAGGATGCAGGTAACTAAGCAACAGAGCTGATGAAGTAGTATGTCCCAAAGCTTGCATACTCTTCTGCTACACACTCAAAAGTATGTACTTTTTCTTCACTAAAAGAGTACATACTTTTAGGTTGTAGTATAAGTAGGCAAACTGGGATGCAGCATGTCTTTATGAGTGAATCATTCAGTCAACTAAATCTATTCATTACAAATGATTCATTCAGCAAAGTTACTAATGCGTGTTGCGTTGACACGCACCGGTTCTGCTTTGACTTTGTTTGGCGAAAAATAACAAGAAACACTATCTAAAACACAACATTGAGGGTCCTATCATACACCAGCCTAATGAAACACCAGGCGCAAAGCAAATTGTTTTCGCGTCCATCTGTTCGCCCATGGGCATCTGGTCTGAAAGCAAGGTGTGTTCAGGCGCATTGTTGGCGCGTTGCTATGAAAACGACTGCGTCATTGACCAACAAAACCTGGTCTAAAGTCAATCGTTTTTTTTTTTGTTATTTAAAGGACGTGTTAGTAATATGCACCTATAGGAGTGTCCACAACGCGCATACACTCTGCTTATTACACACAGGGATGCGCAGCAGCACACAAACATGCCAAATATTAAAAACAAAAGGATTCCTCTCAGGAGAAGCGTTTAGTCTTTCCACAATCTAAATAGTGAATCCGCCATGGTGTTAAGCGCAACTGGCTTTTAAAGGGAATGGGAGATGAGACACTGATTGATTTATTGCACATTACGCCCAAAACACACCAATGACTCATTAAGAGAACAGGTGCAACCCTTTTGGACCATGCGGCGGGCGCTCCAGTCATTTTTTCTGTCATTAAACTAGGAAAATTGGATTTAGAAGTGCACCTGCGCCGTACGCTTAG
>CM031952.1:14597268-14614768 GCA_018749465.1 Paracanthobrama guichenoti | reverse complement strand
CAGTGTGTGAAGATGTGACAGAGGAAGCCATTGATCTTTGAGTTTACCCAGGGAGTTAGATTAGTGACTTGTATTAAACCTTCCCTCCACTCACGGATGGCTGGTACTGTTGGCACACGGCACTACATCTATTACTATTAATGTGAAGTATTTGGTGATCTCATCACGTTTGGCTGTGTGTGAGTGTGTTGACTTGCAGGGAGGCTGAGGAAGGAAAAAGACTACTCAAGCGAGCAGGTTGAGTCATACACAGAGATAAGGGTGTAATCGGTATGTGCTGCAAAGTGGCACCACTGCCTGTACATTTGCTCACACATTTATCAGCTAAATGGGGACTTCCCATGATGCTACTGTTTAGAATAAAGCTGATCATGCTGTAATTACTACAGACTAACCATAACTCTAGTTATGCACAAAATATATCGGTACTATACCAGATGTAGGCTGATATATAACCGAGATCAATAATTTATTGCTAACAATGTTACATTTAATATTAACAAATATTCAATTAACATAATGTGGATACCTAAATGATTGATTTTATTATTGACATTTTTTTTTTTTTTTTTTAAAGCAATAAGCCCCAAGAAGCCGTGGTTTACAGTGAATTTATAACAGCTAAGGGGCGTTGATAGGCACAACGCGGAACGGAAATCACTAAAAGCCTTCCTTCCACTGGGAAAAAAATTATCCCTGACCACAGCAACAGCAACAAAACTTACATTATTACCCCATCAGATGGCGGCAAATACGAGCTTAACGAGCGAGTCAGTCAGTAGCAAAGACTTTTATATTGAAAGGACTGTGAACACAGGAACAAGACGCAACTAACAGATGCTTTGATTACCGCTGCAGTGGACATTCAAACTGATATTTTTATTATGAACATAGGACTAACCTGAAGGGATATGCTAAATCTGAATGAAGGTAATACATTCGGTCACTCAATCTCTAACACAATACTCTTCTACATAATACAGTAAGCTTCAATGAGCAATATCAATTGAGAACAAACATATGTTTACGTTGCTAAGAGTGGTTGCTAAGGGTGTTGTGCTGTGATACACAGAACTGTTAGGTGAAGCTGTCATAGTCGTGTTTTATTGTGAATAAAACTGTTATTGACCAATCAGAATCAAGCACTGGAACTAACCGTTTTATAAATAGGATTTTAATATTATCGACCATAACATGAAATCTATTTTCAGCATATTTGCCAGAATTCAGTATCTTCAGCATCATCCAGAATTTTAGTATTGTGCATCCCTAAAAATAAACCTTTTTATCTTAAAAAAAACAAACAAACAAACAAAAAAACCTTAAAAGGACACGCAATACATTTGCTGTTCTATCATGACAAATGGTGATCCTCTCCATTACAGACCTTTCAGGAACTCAGAGTATGTCTAGCATTGACTTTAACTATAGACTCTCAGAGGTCAGAGAATTCGACACAATAATAAGGACAATGGGAATGAAGAGTATGAAAAACAGTATTCAGGGCTTAAATTTTTTCCCTTGTTTATCGCATTTGATGCTGTCATTGCAGCTAGAAATAAATAACCAACCACACACACACACACACACACACACACACACACACACACACACACACACACACACACACACACACACACACGTATATTATATAAAATATAATATATATTGTATATGATTTATGCCCAACAGGTGAGAGAGAAGAGAACATCCCAACCACCCGCTGAAGTCCTTCAGGCCCCGACTTGGCGCACCTTGAGAACCCACAGATCAAAGGTCAAGGGGTCGGATAAACAGTCCTAGCAGCAGGAGTCACGGGTGAGGCCAGCAGGAGATAGCTGATACTTTTTTGCCTCATTGGTCAGAGCCACAGCAGGGTCACCCGGAGCCGCTCAATGCAGCAGCTGCTTTAGTCATCATTATTGTTTGCTAGCTCCTATTCTCTTCAAGTTGAGGAATCTTCTGGATTGTTTTACCGTGTTGTACTGTACATGCCCACAAGCTCTGGAGTGCAGTTGTTACCCCGACAACCTGAGGGCTCGGCTATTTTTATTTTCCTTTTGGACAAGGCAAATAGCCAGAGACCTGATCACTTTGTCCAGGCCAGAGCTATTACTTTTCTGTGAGAGTGATAGAAGTGAACTGCAGTGAAGGACTCATTTTTAAACACTATAAAAATGTTATAAAAAATTAAAAAAATGCATCACATAACACAATGCATTGAGACAGTTCCGTTGGATACTGTTGCTAAGATATTGCTTTGTTGCCATACACAGCCAGATAATAAAATCTTGGCATCTTACTACAGGATAATAGCACATAATGGTCCTAGATGGTATCCGGGAACACAACAGCAGCTGGTCCGATAAAATTGCCTGTTCCCTCAATCACACTAATACTGTTACAGTCTAAGTAGAGTAGTGTGTGTGTTTTAGCTTAAAGTCTTAAAGGAAAGGATGAGCACAACAGCATATTCCTATTTACACATTCCATTACCCTACCAAGCCATCACTCACAGTACTACACCTGAGTACTGAAATATGGCCCTCGAAAGAGGTCATGATCCTTTGTTCCAGCATGGATCCCACCTCTCTGCCACTGAGATTACTACTTGACTAAAAAGAGCTATTTTTATGGGCACACACACATATACATTGTCTGATTATCATGAAATCTCCAACAAAGCAGGGTTTCAGGATTTCAGCCCTCGGGACGGACGTCTATGCTGGCTGGCTGACTTAAAAGGTGTGGAACCATCTTGTCTGGATTTGGGCTGTGGAGGACGGAAGCATCAAATGCGTGGCTTCTAAATACAGCATGTGTGAAATGCTCTCTAATTAAGATCTAAGAGAGATTACTGCATTAATTCCAACGGGAAAGCCCTGTTGAGTAAGAATTAAGACACACCCCTCCTTGTAATTTTGGGTCTTAGCAGCAACTTCTAGAATGTATAACGTGAGGCGAATGAGTGAGGCTTGCTAAAAATTATGAGAAGTCCAATATCAGACCCTTCCTGAAATGTCACAATCCTCATTATCTGACTAATCTTAGGTCACTGGCTAATAGGGAAAGTTATCAACTCTTAAAATACAGTACAGACATCTTGTCTTGTGAGTGGACCACCCACTGGTTTCCTCAGCCACATAGACACACCCTGTCAAGTTGAGCTCCTATGGAGCATTTTTTAAGGAAAGGAGGAGCTGTGTCTGCCCGCTCTAGGCTTATCAGAGAGTATTTGAGAGTGCTTTCATACTGGCAGTTTAGTTCAAAACAGGGCACGGTTCGCATGAAAAATTGGTTTTGTGTAAGCTGTCATGAGGACCCACGAGCACACCAGATCCTGGATCTGAGACTGCCTGTAGGAGGTGGTCTGAGTTCAGTTGCACTGGAACTGTGGCGTGATTCGCGTGAATCAGGGTTGGGCCGATAGACGATGCCATTGTCCATTGCTAATGGCTGGCAGACATCACGATGTGGCATCGTGATTTCCCCACCACTTTGACGGAGCTTAACGCTCAAACACAACCCACTGATGTCATCGTCCATTGCAATGTTTCACTGCAGACATGGTCTGATGCCAATTTGGTAGACATCGCCCAACCATAGCGTGAATGTGGAAGCAGCTCGGACTCGTGCGCATGATTGTTCAGGAAGTAAATTAACACATGCATACGTTTTAGCCGATGAGTTCATTAGTTCAATTGATGAATCCGAATGTAGTGTTTACATGAACGCTAAATAAAGTGATCGCGTTAATGTGCGCAAGATTCGCGTTTGTCACAAGATTAAGGTGTTTACTTGAAGGCTTTTCCGTCCAGTTGAGCTGTCAATCTGATTACTAATGGATTATTTGGTTGCATGTAAATGTAACCATTGTAACACACATGTTTGCTTTTGTAAGTAAAGGAGGGATAAGTGAAAATGTGGTAGTAAACATTGCCACAAGTGCTGCTGATTGATCTTAACTTGTAATGAACCCGGATTCCTTTTATCTAAATTGACTGTAGTAAAGGTTGAAAGTGCTTCTTGCTTCTGAAATATAACTGAACAGACACAAACACCCTCCCAAGGGAGGCCAAAGTCTATGCTTTTGTCTGTTTGCAAGCAAGAGAAAGTGAAAGAGAGTGTGGTGGTGTGTTTGACCTCCCTATGGGCCAGGCTTCTGAAACAGAAGCCGTGTTGATCTCAAAGCTCTCTTAAAGAGCAAGTGTTTGTCATTAGGAGGAACTCTGTTCCTGTTAGTCCTCAGAGATCACATCAAAACCCCCATTCACCTTGAAACACCCCTATCCCTCAGCATGAGGACCAAATGCTGATAACCCTGACAGGATTAAAACCAGGCAGACAGAAACAATCCTCAGTCTTCTCAGACTTACCGACCTGGGGAAGGTCATCGTTAGAAATCAACCACAAGAGATGAAACCGGTTGAGAGCTTGTTAAAAGAAGTCCTGCTATAAGATCACTGTTTAATCTTTTTAGCGCAGGATTAGAATTCATATTAACTACAGGAAGTTCTCATCAGTTTGAGTATCGACAGATTACATTAATATAGTTTTTATAGCATTCAGTCATAGCATTCATGCGATTTGAGTAAAACCAATCTGAACAGTTTTTCCTGCGCTAATTTTCTATATATACAAAAATAAATATTGAAATATTTTAAACATTGGTAATATTGATTGTATCGTATCTAAAAGTATGGTGGACTGTCACTTAAAAATTACGCAAAGAAATCAATTATCAATGCATTATTTTAAAAATAAAAATGTTATTAAATCAATTACTTTATAAATTTAAATATTTACATCACTAGATGCAATGTTTAAAATGTAATTACAATTACAATGTTACAAATAATAAATTGACATTTCACTGGCAGCCATGCTGTATTTTAGGGATGCACGGTTTAAAATATAATTTTATTGGTTGCTCCCAAATGTGAACTGTATGATGGCAATTTTAAATTGACAGATGGATACATTTTTTTTTTTTTTAAATGGATTAAGAAAAGAAAATTGGCCAGTGCTGTATAAAACTAAAACTAAATTCTTAGACATGCTGTTTTTAATCTAATTGCCAAATGCTTTTCTTATGTTATGCTAATATGGGTTAATTAATTGTATTTAGCTATTTTAACATCAATTAAATACACAGTTATACAAGTCATTTTATCATTTTATCTGAGATAAAAGTCTTTCACGGTTTTTCATGGTGTAGGAGTTTGTCTGTGAAATTCCGCAGGTCTTGCTTTTTCAATGACCAATGAATGGAGTTAATTCAGAGACTCATCAGTTCTAAATGTGAGTCACCAACATAGAATCAAAACAAAGTTGTATCATTAGCAATACTAGAATGAGCAGGAAATGAGAATGACCAAACAATCTAAGATGAGTCACTGTCTCTGAAAAGGCCATGCATGATAGAAAAACTGAGCTGGCAACGGACTGTACGACACTTGAAGTGTGCCTGGGGGTGAAAGACTGAAATGTCGGAGAACTCTGACCTGCAGAGGGCATCACAGAATGTCAACTCTAGACATGGTTTGACAGAGCAACCTTTGAGACGCATGAAAGGTCCATTGAGGGCTGTCAGAGTTGAGTTTAGATGGGAATGATGGCAACAAGGGAGAGGGCTGGTGTCGTGGCTCATATCAGCGTGCTCTCGTTCTTACATTTCACCCGTTTCACCAAACAGCCTTGGCAGCAGGCCGCCGGGGGCCAAAGAAGGGGGGCAGGTGTATGTGACGGTGGCCACAGAGGGCCCTGTGTTGGGCTCACTATCAGCAAGGGAGTGCTCGGAGAGATAGGTAAGTCAAGGGCCGAGGTCACCATGTCTCTGGGAGTCTCAGATAAAGCCCTGGGGGAGTTGTTATAGGGAGGCTCTGGAAGAGGTTAGCAGGCTCTTTCCAGGCAGTTTACAGCCCACATGGGCCTGTCGATGCCTTATCAGGCCCGCCGTTCCGGAATCATCCATCCACTCACACCAGCTTAGATAAAGCCAAGACGGAGCTGTATGGGACACCGCAGACCCGTGACAACAAACGGACCGGGGGACAGCAGCAATGCTGAGAGAGGTGCCAGAAATGGAGGACAGAAAATAGCCACTGTACTTAAGCCAGACGAGATAACATCTGTAAAACTCTCCTGTTCGATCAACAGCCAAAAACTCCTTAATCAAGCCGCCTTAAGCCTTAAACTTGAATCAAACCTTCTTAGTTATGGTTAGTTAGCTAATCTTAAGCAAACAACTACAACATGGCCAGATTGTGTATTAGCATTCATTCTGACCTAGAACCAGCTGGCCAGGTTTTGGTGAGCTTATCTGAAAGAGAAAGCGGCTTACATTTTTCGTAATTCGTAATTTCTTATTCCCTTTGAAGAATGGTTGATACAGCCAGACACATCTAGACAGATGTCTTTAACCACTATCCTAAAACACTGTTTAAAATTGTTTATTTAGTCTATTGAAAAAATGTAGTTTTGCAAATCCCTCATAAGCACAACTTTGTTTCCAGGCAAACTGGTTCCTCCCTATACTCCTGGAAGTTGCATAGCAGCCAACCAGATTTAAACTGGCAATTTTTGTGCGCAATATGCATTAGATCCATAAACCGACAAACTTGAGACTTTTAAACACCAACAATATCTAGCAGACAATGTTAACATCTTTTCCAGGACAGCACAGAGAGAAAGTACTGTCTGGAAGAACTTTGATGTCAAGATAAATTAATTACTTTGTTCTGACTTTGTGTGTGTGTGTGTGCGTAAAGGATGCAAGTTAATGACAAGTTAGTTTATCTTCTTCCCACTCTGAAATTACTCTAGGGGTGCGCAGAGGTGGATCTTCATATAATTAAAATATGCTAATGCCGTCCATACATTTATGTCTAACAAATTTCAGTCAATTAAAGGAGCGAATAGCAGACCACGGTGATAACTCACAACCAATCACAAAGAGGTGATGATGTAAACAAATGAGGGCCATTTAGTATCATGAAAGTTCTATAAGGTTCTAGTTCACTAGTTCTACTCAGGTCCTGAAGCTGTACGAGAAATTGGAGGAAGTAATTTCCAAAGCTACATGAGCATTTGATTGTGTTTGTCCAAACACTCATTATTTTCACACTTGTTTTTTTCCCCCCTTATCTATAAGACATTAACTCAAACTCCATTCACTCCTCCAGAATAACACTCATCACTGCATTAGTCACACAAACACTGTCTTTTGCCTGGAGACCCGATTCACTGTCTAGGCCAAAGCCATTTGAGTGTCGTTATAATCAATCATTTGACTGTTAGGGGACGGTTCTAATGGAAAAAGACAAGCAAACAAACAGAGTAAGAATTGAATACGAATATCAGTATCCTTACGTACAGAGCCGCCAAGTAAGAGAATCTCACAAAAGCTTAATGTTTGTTAGTGATTAACATTTGACATTTGAGACCACCGTTTCCATGAGAAAACACAAAGCCGATCTCGTCGGTCTGATACCCGTTAAGCTTGTGTGAATTAGTAGCTAATCCAGCTGTTACAAAACCCAGAGATGGATGAAACTCTGATTAGGGTGGCGGATCAGAGGAGATATATTTGGACCATTGTGAATACCCAGAGGAAGAGAGACGACAGGAGCCACTTTCGTCTCTTCCGTGTGTCTTGGATATAATTGGCAGAAACGCTCACTAGTTAGGACTGAGTGAGAACTGAGGTGGTGTAAATTACCAGTGAGCATAGCGTGACTTCTAAATCAAAGGCTGTGGATTCTCTAGCTTCAAAACAGAGGCTGCTGAGACTATGTTTAAGATGGATATCAGAACTCTCTGCAGACAGGGGTCAGAGGTCGGAGAAAGAGAAACTTCAGAGCTGCCCATAAAATTTACTCTGTCTGTAACATCAGAGGGTAGATATGCACATTGCTTGTCTACATAAATTCTTAAAGCGCCGCCACTCCTTTTACACCTCCTCCAGGACGGATTCTCTATCCAATTTACATGTCTGAGTTTTGGCCCATTGTGAATGACACAGACTGTTAAAAGGAATATTCAGGGTTCAATACAAGTCAAGCTCATCTGACCGTTTTTGTGGCTTAATGTTGATCATCATCAAAAAAAAAAAAAAAAAAAAAAAAAAAAAAGAAAAGTTTTTTGACTCTTCAACAGCAAGGTACTTCAACTATCAGATTTTTGAGTCAAATGGATTTGAATGCAGCTTCCAAAAGACAAAGAATAATAGCCTGTTTTACATTTGATAATTAAACATTTGAAGCGTATGATGATCACACCAGTGTGATTAGAACGCTCAGTGCGTCACAAGATCAAAACTGCTAATTTCAAATCTGTGTTTGTGCTTTGGCTGGCGCTGAGCCAGAGACACGTTCAGCGCCAGCCAAAAAAGCGAACCAGTGTTGCCAAAGGGCTACTTTTAAGCTTCTGTTGCAGGTATTTCTGGTTGATTTCCACCACTATGCATATGATTTCACCACTCCAACACCCCCATACAAATTCAAATGGAGAATTCAGCCACCCGATGAAAATAAATAAATAAATAAATAAATAAATAAATAAATAAATCACACGTCTATTTTTTGGTTACCTTTGTCTGGCCATTGAGCTATAATTGTTGCACAGACCTAGCAACATAGGAGTGAACACAGCATAGAACATTTTTAGCCTTCTTTTAAAATGATTTTTTTTTACCAACCGATCTAACTATGAACTTCAAAGAATGCCTATGAGCCTACGAGTCACAAAATGAACGAACGCCGAGATGAGGTGCAGTTGACCTTGTGATGTCAGGTGCTTAAATATGCTTTAAAATCTTTTGTTTCTATAAGCTACAGAATACATAATTAATAACTTAGCTGGTGCCCCCTCAAAAATACTAAGTACATTACACCCCTCCAGTTTTTGGAGGATTTAAAGGGTCATGAACTGGCTTTTTATACTGTTGTCTGAGGTCAACTTATGACGTTTGTGTGGTTTTACATTCAAAAACATCATAATGAATAAGTAAGCTATTTTCTTTCTTTTTTTTTTATGGGTGTGCCGCAGTGAACACTTGGAAGTAAACATCCACTGCTATGATTGGATAACAGTTTTGCATATTATAATGAGTTTCGATTCCCCCGTCAGTACACGTGGGGAATTGTTTTGAAAACATCCAATGTGGAAAAATGGTAACTGGAATGATTCGCCCATACATCGAAGCCCGAATCGCAGGACAATGAACCAACAACACCTCAAATACAAAGGATACTCCAGCCTGTGATAGCATGGTAAATTAGTTAGACACGTACGCATAATCAGTAGATATCAGACGATCTGTAACAATCACATATAAAAAAACATATTACTCACACTATTATAGTGTGTTGCACCATTCCTGTCGGATCCGATATAGAAGGCACAGCATACTTTTTTTTTTTAAATCTCATTCTGTCTGCAAATCCAGTCTCTTGTTTACAAAATAATCCTTGGTGAAATTAAGTGAGTTTAGTGCCATGCAGGCCTATGTTATTTACCCATTACATGTCATGCACAAATCAGCGGACGGGTCTACAGAATTAGGCGTTGGTCTTCTTCTGTTGAGGCGGCGTTTCACTGCTCTCTGACATAACAGGGAGGCAAATTCGCAGATCCCTCATTTGATGTGCCAGCTGTCAATAAAAGCTTTTATCTGACGAACAAAGAAGTTTTCAGCTCGAAACGCATTCTTATATTACGATGACCTTTTATATATCAAAAGCTCAAGTAAAAGTTGATTTCACAATTCATGATTCCTTTAAATGCAGAAATGTGACGCTTATAATTTTATAAGAAAAAGTACATTCATTAAAATTTAAAGTTATTTAAATAATTTTTATACTTTAAGTTTTTTTGTGTTTATGTTGTGTATAAGTTGTAAAACTGGATATAACTATACAAAAAATGTTAGTAAGTGTTTTTCACACTAAAATCATGTTTACATTCATATTGTTTGCGTCCTATGGCTGTAACTGAAACAACCTGAAACTTGGCCCCATTCACTTTCACTAAGTGGTTCACTGTAGCACTGTTTTTAAAGAATAGGATGGATGAGGGGAAATTAATTTTTGTGGTAATCAACACTATGCCACAACAAGTGCTGTCGATAATACAATCCAGTATATTCCTTTAAGTGAAAGATGTGCCAACTGCTCTCTGTGTCTATCTTTTGGACTGTCATTGTGGGTGGTGCTTGTTGAAGCTCAAATTCATTTCACCAAGCAGAAAAAGCTTTGAGGAAATGCGTTCTGTTTGCCTGGGTAACAGGTTTCATTTAAGGAGGCACACACAATCACTAAGACAGACAGAAAAAGCATTAGTACACCAAGCACATCCTCTGTTTGAGTGATAAAGCTGCTGCCAAGGAAGACTGTGCTTTCCTCCTATGCTTAGAGAAGACGTCCATGTGAGTGTTTGGCTTTTGTTCGGGACATATATGAGGAAATCGTAGACCTATGTAGAATGATGCATCACTGCTGCCATTTGCGATTACTGTAGAAGCAATGTGGCAAGGGCGGCCCCTCAATGAAAGAGCAGAGAACAAAGAAAACACATCGCATATTATATACAGCCATTCAGTCGAGAGTGGCAAACAGGGACCTGCGGTTAATCTGAAAAGATTTCTCTGAGAGTCTCTATATTGAAGAACATCCATATTTAATCACAGTATCTGGAGTAAAACATCTCGCCGTCTGTGAATCATACACTTGCTTTATTACCGTATTTGCTAGAAACGTCTCGCCGCTGGCGACGGGAGGATGGAAAACGGAATGATTTTGTAATGGCTTCTGGCACAGCCATTATTCAATATGAAATACCTTGAAAGTTTATTTTACTGTGCTCCATCTCACACTTCGAGCTGCCATTTCATATGCGGCTAAATTGATTCAGCGGTGTTGTGCGGGGTGAACAGTTCCGATGAATTTATCATGCAAAAAGTAAGCCTGAGTAACAGAGGACGTTGGGAAAGGAAGATACAAAAGGTGATTGTGTGGGCACACGTTGATTGGTTTTTAAACAGGTTCTCCAGTCAGATAAGATGCCCATTAATGGCCACAGACTCGAGCTCTTCAGAATTGACTGAAGCTTCTTTGAAATCAGTAGCCTGACACTTTTAATCGATACTGGCTTGGTCTTCAACAAACAGTTGGAATGACTAATCCCACAACAACGTGATTCAGAAGGTTTTTTGAAACCAAAGTTTTCTCAATCAAATAACAATGCAAAAACAAAGATCGAAATATGTTGAGGAACTTGCAGGTCTAATGATTATTGTTCCAGTCTTTATTTGTATGTAGAATGTCGAGCATCAGGTAATGCAGCTTTTGCGCCATGCGATTGAAACCGTGGGAGAGAGAGAGAGCATGAAAATGATGCGGAAGAAGAAAAAACACAATAGCTGAAAATTGAGGCAGTGCAAGGAGAGTGTTGGTGGCAGGAAGAGAGGTTGAGAGTCGATGCCACCAATCTAGTTATGACCCATGTAGTGATTGCTCTGCAGAACTTAGTAATTACACCAGGTCTTTCTTCCGCCGTAGGCTACTATGCAATCAGACCAGCCCCTTTCAGACTAGTGGCGAATTCTGCCCAAAACTGCCCACTGTGTTACTGCCATGAGGAGAAAAAAAATAAAATAAATAAATCAATTCAAGCTTATTAACATCTTAATAATTTTCGGCACAGACTTGCTACATTATATATCATGTTGCTTATAATCACTGCATAGTGGGATCCAAACGTCTCAGACCACTAATCTAATACATTTTTTATACATTTGAAATCACATAATCAGCATAACAATATGAGTATCAAAGTTTATTTGAAATATGAACATGCATTTCAGAATGCCTTATGTCCTCATTTTGCTTGTAGGAGAATTTTTCAAATCATCCAAAAATTTAAATAGTTATTTTCTCACCCTCATGTCATTCTTAACCAGTAGTTCTAAATCTTTTCACTCAAAGGCCCCATATTGTGCAAAACAATATCCCTGTAAGACCTTCTTTAGCAGAACACAAAAGGTGAGATTTTGAAGAATGTTGGGATCATAGACTTGATGCCACCAATGTCCCAATACGGCGCTGAAAGTCTGCGCAGTAGTGAGCGTGAAGTTGAGCCGCGGTATCAAGGCCCCGCCCTCTGTCCCGCGGCACAGTTTACTGCAGAACAACTCATTATGTCGGTGTGAAATAAATGGTTATGGAAATGTCGAAATTAAAGCTAAAGCTCCAATCTCCTTGATAATCCCCAAAAAAGTCAGTCGGTGCCTCAGTGACTACTTGTTAATCATGAATCAAGCCAAACTTATTTAATAAAATGAACATTTGAACTTACATCAGCATGTTAAAAACGACCTAAAAAGGACTGAATTGAAGTGTAATTTAATTGTTTAGATTGTCTCAGGTCCCATTCGATTACATGGAGAGGGCGGGGTTTATGACCTATACTGGGATTCGAGATGGATCGAGATGCTTTGGCTTCACTTTTCAGGATTTGTGCAGCACGCCTGGCTGGGATCCAACAACATTGAAAATTATTTTGTGTTCTGCAAAAGATGACATGAGGGTGAGTATTTCTGGGTGATCTATTCCTTTAAATGACATCAGCATAAACCTAGAAATAGTGCAGAATCGTAAATATTTTAGCCTTTCGGACCCAGCTGTGCGTTTGTTTGGACGGCATAGCTGTAGTCAAAATGTGTAAAGTCATTAAGATCCAGGTCACATCGGTTAACTGCAGGCAGAAGCTAATGATCGTGCGAGAGCTTGTTTCTGAGCCGGTTTGGGTCTAGGGAACATGTGTTGAATCATTTACACTGTTTATTCTGTTGCATCAGAAGGTGTTAGACTCATGCATGCTATTTTAATAATCTGAGAGAATGCAGAAATCCCATTCCCACACCAGTGTGCTGTACAACAGCTTCAGGCTCGTAAAACATAATGTGCGTGTTTGTTTTTTTTTTGTTTGTTTTTTTATTTTATTTTTTATTATTATTCTTTTCCCAACATACTTTAGAGTCAATGTAAATGTAATTACCTTCAGGAGAAAAGCTGTTCAGTATGGTCTGAAACATTAAACGTGATGGAGTTTGTAATGCTATTTAAAAAGGGCCCATCTTTTGTAAGACACATCTTTTGTTCTAATTCATATTTATATAAATACGAGTTTCCAATAAACTCTTTGAACATTTGAAATCTTTTGAAATTTCTTTGAAATGCAGCAAACAGAGATTAAATAGGGTTTATTTTTGGAAAGCCAATAAACCAATGATGCCTAACGGATAGGAAATATGAGAGCAGTGTTTTGCGTTTCTATAGTGGACACCGATCCTCCCTGATCTGTCCAGATCTTTAGACCCCAAGGTCAAGCATTTCATCTGAAAGAAAAGCCATGGAAAACTGAAAAGTCAGTTTCTGAAAGTCCTTTTTACTACATATTAATGGTGAACATGTCAAGCAGCTTAAAAAAAGCACACACTGAGAACTATGCTAGTCTCAAGCTCCTGAGGCAAAATATCACTTGTCACCTTTCTTAAATGTACAGTTTGATTCAAGGTCTGTTTGTTCAAAAGAATATGAAGTCTAGTCATTATGAGCTGATCTCAGCTGGGGATCTGATGAAGAAATGAAATCTCTTCATAACTTCAAAGGCCTTCAGTTCAGGCACCTGGCTGTCCGGCACACTACCAAACCCAGTGCTCCTGGCAAAAAAAGGGTGAAACAGGGACTTTTTAAATCGGATAACAAAGCCTGAATAACCTTCAGAAATACTGTGGTGCGATATTCCAGCACTAATTTTGAATAGTGGATTATTTATCTGCTCCACTCAAATTTTAAGTGCCATTGTGTCACACCGGCCTAGATGTAGGCCTTGGAACGGTTGTATTCAACTGCTTATGAATTCACCTGAATAGGGCTGCTGGCACAAAAATAGAAGTGATGAAGCTGTATTTTTTTCCATTACATTTCTCTGTGTGTGTGTGTGTATGTGCATGAGCAAAAGCACATCTGTTCATGGGGTTTGTGTGTGATTTGGGAAGGGGTGTGTCTGTCTGTGTGCTTTAGAGGGGAAATGGAATTTTACCCTGAAGCCATCTGCATTACACTTTGAAGACAGAGTCATTTTTGTTGGTCCTGACCACACCCAACAACGGCCCCTTCCCAATGGACTGCACAAGACCAGGCTTGAGGTCCAGTCTGATGAACCGAGCTTGGCGCCAGTTTGTCAAAGTCTTTTCCTTTATCTCTAATTTCTATAAATCAGTAGAAAAGACAAATCATAAATATACTTAGAGATGCATGATATATCAGTACCATATTGGTTATTTTTTTTAATTAACTGGTTTGTTTTATTTCAGTATTATTTATATAGTATTTTATTATTATTTTGAATTATCTTTTTTTTTTTAGCTTCAGACTAAACTGAACTTTATTTAATTTTAATTTTATATATTTTTGTCATTATTATTAGTTTTTATATTTCTATTAAGCTTTCTTTTTATTTCGGTTTAGTTTTTAGTAATCTTTGTACTTCAAGTTCCTCTTTAAAAACAAAAAAAAAAAAAAAAATTATAAAATTTAATAAATGTAATTTTTAGTATATCTCAGAATTAGTACTTTTCATAGTTACTTGTAGCATTTACAGTTGTTTTTAGTTTGCCGTTTTATTTCAATTTATTTAGACGAAACTAGTTTCTTAATATCAGTCATTTACCATTTTAATCAACTTGAAAATAATTATTGGCTTATCGTACTGGACAGTTTTAATATAGGTGTATCCCCCAACACAATCATAAATGAGACCGCTTGAATATTGCTGTTGTTTTTCACAGACAGCAGACAGACTTTTGCTTCCTGAGGAACTGATCCCGCACGTCATCTCTAGATATCATGAGAGGTCACAGAAGCACAAATGCGGTCAGACTTATCAACGTGGAAAATGCCTTAATTTCTTGTGAATTTCTTCCAAGTCAGATATTCTCTGATATGCTATGCAAATTCATTTACAACTCTATACCTTTGCTGTATGTCATCAGTTGTGTCAATTTGCTTCTCTTGCCTGACTCAAAGTCGAAGTGTGTCATTTCTGCGTGACTAGCAGCATTTAAAAATAACGGTTTTAAACAGGATTTTGGAAAAACATATCTCATTTGCTGAACTCACACTATTGGTTGAGCCAGTGCTGCTTTTGCCGGGCAGGTCAAGATGTTTAAACAGAGCACCACTGAGCCACAGTGTTTACACATTTTGGCATAAATCAACCTATGAATTGCTTCCTTATAGTTGAGTATTTTAACATTAAAACAAATTACACACTTCAACACTTTTAGTAGAAACCTCTGAGAAAAAGCTTCTCCAACTCTCTGCACAACCGCCCACTTTAACAGAGCAAAAAAACATTGCAAATGACTGACAGAGAAATCAGAAGCAGCTGAGAGAAAGGGGTGTTTATCATGTGAATGTTGCCGTTTTTCTTGAAATACTGTGTGAAAACATCGACCGGACAGAAAGAGGAAGGTAAATGCAGGACACAAACATCATTTGTATAGAAACATCAGAGCTTTCAACTATCAGGCTCCTTGCAGCCAAACCTTCTGTTCCTTCAAAGCAGGAGGTTCAGAAGGACCTGCGGACACCTGATGTTTTTGTTCAAATACATGTCAGGCCCGGGCATACCTTTATGGCATCACTATATTGTAGATTTAATTTTATTTGAAAAGGGGGGAAACAAAGCCGAGGCATGTTCTGAACTGGATGAGAAGATAAAACCAGCTTTGCTTTGTAGTTTCAATCATGCAGAGGGATGCAGCATAGCCACTGGCAACTAGAGCCAGGATAAGGGCAGCCAGTTTCCTCCCTGCCGCTTTACCGCACAGCTCCTGGGGGCACTGAGGATTCAGTTACCACAACAGCACAAACTAAGATAAGATTTAAAAACACTTTCCCTGGCCAAGAACAAGAAATGAGCCCCGGATCCCAATAAAACGCAAACACCTGAGGAATATCCAAGCAAAATCAAAATAATATTGAATGTGAAGGAGCGCTTTGTTTTTTAGAGCTAGTGTTTGCTCAAGTCAATGTTTGTTTTGAGCCAAAATGGTTGTTAACGCAAATTATGTGAGAACTTTAGAAGTTAAAATATTTTAGGGAGATGCAAAACTACATAGAGTGTTAGTTTCTGCAGGTTACTTCTAGGGGTGGGAGAAATACCGGTAGACACGATTAACGGGTAGAGATTTTGGACCATCATCTCTATCGAGGTTACGCTCACGTGATGTTGCTGTACGGTGCAGTCATGAAAGCTTATTGTTTTCATGTGTTTTTAAGTATTGTGGTTTAAAAACAGGTGACTTTAAACAATTGTAAGCACAGTAAGCAGCAAAAGAGAAAATATTTCAGTATATGCGTGAGCTGCCTAAGATACTGTTTCTCAGCGCTGTCTGAGAGACGCATGACATGAAGCTGCTGCTCAGAGCGTGTGAAATCTCAGTGATTTTTGCCACCTAATTGGGCTTGAGCGGTTAAATACACATACTTGTGTGTCGAAGTGACCATGTCTTTGCAAGTAAACAGTTATTTAAGTGAGCTAAACAGTTGAGAGAGAAAACGCACAAGTATATTGGATCTGTGCAGTTGGTCTTAAAGTGACAGCATCCAAATTTACCAGGGGCCTGTACCATGATGGTAGTTTAACAAACTCAGGGTTACAGGATTAGTTTCGAGTTGACAAAACCAAACCAATCTATCCAGGCTTTGTTGGTCCCATGATGCTGATCATCAGCTTTCTCTGTCAACTCTTTGATCCCGAGTTTAGGAGTTTAGCTGTGACGTCAGTAGTAAACAGCCAATCACATGCTGTGGATCAGTGGAACTGAGATTCACTTCTCTCTTCTGCAGAATATTACATGATTGAAAAATATTAAGAATTTAAGCAAATTTACACAGCAAGAAAAAACGGCTAAACCGGCTTCATGGTATAGGCCTCTGCTCTCATTATTAATACTAATCAAACAACAACAACAACAATAAAGAGAAAATCTCTCACTGCTCTTGACTGAATCACTTTTGTAACTTTACAGAGTAATTACTTACAAAGTAAAGACCATTCATTGTTTTTCTATAGACTTGATTACTTTTTTATGTAGAAAATCTAGTGTTAGATTGTCTTTCACTTGTGTCTTTGTTCTATTGTAGTTTGTTTTCTTTGCTCTTTCTTTATCACCGTTTACTTGTCTTAAGTAAGCTTGAGAGATTTTTTGGCTAGTATTAGTATTTTAGTTTAATGATGGTGATAAGAAATATGATATTTCAAATGGTATTAAAAACGTTGATATCATTAAAAACCTTATTCAAAGCAAAAATTACTATATTGTGACATATATCATTATTGTGAAATACAATTACTCATTTGGTCATATCGCCCACCCCAATCATATATTCACACGCATGCACGCACGCACGCACGCACACACGCACGCACG